>VWZP01009951.1:972166-1392835 GCA_013396995.1 Dicaeum eximium
TTTTTTTTTTTTTCTTTAGGATGCTTTTCATTTATTGGAATTTGGAATAGATCATCTGTTTCCTCTAAGAACTATCCCTGTCATAGGGTGATTGCTTTTTTCTTCTCACCAGTGTGTATATAGCTCTGTTCCCACTGCCCTCACCACACACATCACCACCACCATCATTCCCTTCTTTCCAGCTAATTTCTGCCCATAGGAGCTCTAGTCCTTACAGGAGGTACAGGTGAAGCAGTCCTGCACAACTTACTGGCACAGGTTGTTTTCCAGTGTACATTTTCATAGCATTTACCCAGGGTATCTTTGATTAAAATGATCAATTAAGTGTAGTGGGGAACTTTGCAAAGCTGAAGAAAATTCATGTTTGAATGTTTAATGATATTCACCACAATTATATTCTCCTTTATTCCTCATAACTTCTCATTACTCTTCTTTCCAGGTGCTTTAAAACCTGAGTAAACAATCTACTTCCCCTCTCACTTCCCAGTTCTCCTTGTAAGTGTGTTGTCATGCTGTACCTGTGTGTATATTGCTTCTTTTAATTATCCTTTATAATTAAGTCTGATTTGCATATCTATAAATTGTGCTGCTGTTCTCTGCCTTCTGTGATTTACCAGTTCCTTTGCACTAGTGAGATATGCAGAATATAAATAAGTTCAGAGTTCATTTGTTCACACAGGGAAAATTTAGAGAAAAATAGTACTTTCATGTTTCTTATTGTGTGCTCCACTTTTACAGCATAACATTGCCTCTCACATTTTCGGTACTTTATTTTTCTGTTTATTTTGTAGTTTTGCACATGTCCTTGCCAGTATATCTCATCTTGTTGATCTGGACATAGTTTGAATTTCAGTTCTGTAATTTCAGCACTGATCTTTCATCATTCTTGAACCTTAAAGCTCCTGGGTGCATCATGGCCAATCCAAGCACTCAAACATCATGAAACAAAAGAAACCAGAAGTATTCTCCTTTAATCTGCTCTTATATTGGGTTGTCATCTGAGCTGCACATTCAGGTTTTTAGCCCACAACCATAAGAGTAAGAAACTTTGCATTAGTTTTAGATAAAAGCTGGCTTGGCCCAGAATCAAATTCCACAGCCAGTGGCTTAGTTATTGACCCCCTGTGATGGACCCACCGGCAGATGTAAAGTAGCAGTGATACATTTCTAGGCAAAAGTCTTTAGAGCATATTCTCCTTGTGGTGGTGAACTGGAAATGGATTGAAATCCTGCCATTGCCAGGTACAGCACTATTTACCCTGCTTACAATTTCAATAACGAAAAGCTTGCCTTGTGTAAACTCTAGCAATTATCCTGTATACATATATTTTTAAATAATCCTATTTAGTGTATGTTGACTCTGAGAAGCATGTAGTCAAGCCTGGATGGTTCAAATTATAAACTGAAAAGTGTAAATCCCTACTCAGCTGCTATGGCTTAGAAACAATTTATCTGTACTGGAAAGAAAGGGCAGCAAATGAAAATGTTTTTATAAGAAAACAATGTTTAAGAAATGTATTGATCCTCATACCCTACTAGACATTCTTTGTTTCAAGGTTTTTGGTAAACACAATGGCTTTTTAATGAAAAGGAAAACAAAAAGGCTTTTTAGGTGTCTGATTAAACAAGAGTTTATTATTCTAAGGAAAAAACACAATTCCATCTTCCATATAGCTAATGGTTTTTAAATGCAGACCTGGAGTGGTTGTGATTTACAAACAGGAACACGGGAGAGAAATCCTACTAAAAGGAGAGGGTGGATTGTTTAATTCCATTGCAATTGTACAGGCTGAGATTGCTGATATATTGAGGGTTTGGGGTTTTGTCCCTTTTTCTCTTATTGCTGGATCCTTCTTAATGCCTTTTCTCACGTGTGCCTTGCTCAATTTCTCCCAGGCTGTATCTCTGTAGTGGTGGTTGGAACACTCCCCATCAGTGCTGAGGGACAGCTGAGGGCTGGAATAGAATTTAGGTATTTTCTCTGACTGAGAGATTACAGTCTGATATGTGAAATAAAAAGATTGTGCTACATTTGGAGATATTGTCTGGGTCTGAAAAATTTCCTTCAGTGCAAGATCCAGGGAGAGTCAATGTCTCCCATGTCCACCTGGGATGTGGGTACCAACTGCAGGTATCCCATTGGGTGATCATAAAGTCCTTTGCAAATCTGCATTTCTGTCATCAAGGAGCCTTGGGTTTTTACCCTCATTTTCTCAGGAAGGAAAGGTAGAAGCAAGAGCTCAATCACATGATTAGGTAGAGAATCTGCAAGCAGGAAAATCATGGGAAATCAGGGTTCAGAAATTCTGCTGCTGAAGAAAGTTTGGTTCTTTCTTTCTCTTTTAGTCAGTTGGCTGGAACACAGTGAACTGACAGATCATTTTTCAGCCCCTGCCCGAACATGCTGAACACCTGATTAGAAATCAGTGGCTATGAGAATATGGGATGTAGTGATCTCTCTACAAGCAAGGAGCAGAATGGCAAGAACAGAGGAACAGATTTTCCAGCAACACAGCAGAAAGTAACTGGTGAACTCCTGGTTTTGTGAAGAACTGCAGATAATTTTAATCTGCACACTAGTATACTTGAACTGATGAAGAAGAAAGGGTGTTTATTTTAGGACTTGCCTCTAATCTCAGTTCTTTGGTCACCAGCAATTCTCATTTTTAAAAATGAGATGGGGTTTATGAATTTGTAGTTCTTGCTCTTTGATGGCTTTAGCTAGTGTGTTTCGTTTTTCCATGATGGAGTAAATGTTGAATGATAGACTACTTTATCATCTTTAATAGAGCAAAAAATATTTTCAAACTATTTTATCCTTTGTTTTGAACTGTGCAGTAATTCAGCATTTGTGGATTTAAGTCAAGTAAATGGACTTATGAGCATGTATGAATATTAAGATGTCGTATCCCTCTGTTGTTTCATCTTAGTTTTCTGGAATGAAACTCATCTGCACCCTCTTCATGCTGCCATGTTGTGACTTCTCTGTCTTTTATTAGGCTCTTGACCATTTATGTTTGATGTATTGAACTGCAGATAAACAAACCAAGTATTCAAAGAGATGTTTGTGTAACTGCTCCTACAATACTTCTGTTTTCCTCTTGGATGTTTTCCATGTCATGTCTTGAGTCACTTTTAAATATGACAATCAGAGTAAACAAGAAATTTACCAAATGTGAATTATATTATGTTTTTTTTTTCTTCAGTCTAGTTCAACATCGTTTTCTCTAGAATATATTACAGCTTATTTAGGCTAGCTTTGATCAATTCTAAGATTTTTTTAAATTGGAATATTTGGTTGATCTCTAATCCCTATTCCAGATTATAATTTAAAATATTTTTATCTCAGACAAAAAGAACCATAAATCAGATTTAAGCCCCAGTTATACCTTTTGCCTGTATTAAAACTGGAATTTATCTTTGTATTTGCTTTTTATAATAATTTTTGATAAAATACATATTTTTACTAGGGAGAGAGATGAATGATTTTCCTGTTCTTTGCACATATTTGAGATTTAAAATTTTTCACTGATCTGTATGAGGGTGAACCTAACTATGTTTGAAATTTTCGATAAATTCCTGCCCACTCCCAAGATGGGGACAGGAGGTTGCTCCTTCTGGGAGGTTGATAACACTGATCCTGCCAGAGCCCTTTCAGAGCTGGCTGAGTATTGTGGCACAGAGAATTTCTCTCCCTAATCGTCTCAACTCCTTTGCTATAACAAACTGGAGTTCAAGTCTTGAGGTCAAACAGGACTGAACACGGCCCTGATGTTACACCTTCTCCATCTGTTAATATTCCCTTTCAATTCCACCTACCTCCTGTTTTGCATTTAGTGTTTCTCTGTTTTGCATTTAGTGTAGTGTTTATTTGACCAGAAATTCCATTCTGGATCCAAAGAACAATTTTCAGTCATGAAAAAAATGTCATCAAGACGCATTTTATTAAGTGAATTCATCCATTAATTGTTTTTTTCAATGAAAAATAGCTGACCTTCACTATTGTCCTTGGAGATGAGTTTTGGCAAGTGGTAAAAATCACTTGATATTAAGCATACAGTGTAAGTTCCCCCTGCCTAATTATTTCAAAAAAAAAAAAAAAAAAGAGGACTTTTTATCTCTTTTTCCTTCCTTTTCAAAATTCTGTAATTTGGTGGTTTTTCTTCCACAGCAGTGGCCATAAGGAATATTCAGGTACAGGGAGTCTGTATGGACTGAAGTGCAGATCATCTCACCCTGGGATTTAAGCTGCAGCCTCGCAATCTGCCTGGTGGGGAGGTGTGAGAGCAGATAATTACATTTCTCAGGTGCAAACCACAGAGCAAGTTCTGGCTCACTCAGGACTGTTTTCCTGTTCCTTTTTATGGGGGAGGCAGGAAGAAGGAAGGAAGCTATTGCATATCAGTTGGCTTGTCTCCTCTTTTCTCTTGGCTGTCTGTGCCAGTTTCTCCTACTTTTTTCCTGAAAGTCCAATCTAATAACTCATGCTTGTTAATTCTAGTAAGGAAAAGTCAAAAAGCAGAGTGCAGAGCTCCTATTTCTTCATCTACTATATAAGACCTGTGACATTGCTATTCTGGTTCATTTACTGCTAAGAAATGCTCTTAAAAAAAGAAAACCAAACCACCCCAACCTTTCTGTGTTAACAAGAATAAGCAGAAGGGTGAAGTATTAATGGACAAGATGACTGAATTCACTGTAGGTGTTTGCCAGTGTAAAATGTAGCTGAATTGCACACTATAGAAGTTTTGAATGAACTTTGTGTAATGCAGAGTTCATAAGGTGCAGAAGTATAGTGAATGTTCTCGGAGTCTGTGTTTAATGTCAGCTGCTCCTACCTTCTTTAAACTGAGTGGCAGCATTATAATAATTGCCTTGATTGACAGCTAGAGGATGTTTCTATTTTTATATTTTCTCTGGAAACAGCACAAACCTGCAGTTTGATAAGCATTTCTTGATGAAGTACTTGCTGTCTGCTGTACCATGGGGCTGGGCTGAGCAGAAAGGAGACACACTCCTGATAATGGCTTCTCATGTTTGCAAGGATTTGATTGGATTCAAACATGGGAATCACCCAGGCTGAACCTGCCACTGTAGGTGCATTTGTAAGGCCTTGTTTTGGAATAGTAAATGGGATTGCTTGACCCTTTGGAGTCTCCAAGAAGCAATCCACCAGGAATGTGCAGGGACAAACTCCAAGGATGTCCTGCAGTGTGCTGGGGTGTTGTGCTACCCTTGCACTCATTACAGCTCTGTACAAACTCATTGAATTGATTGGGGCCAGCCCCTCTCTGGGTAAGTGGAGCAGTTAAAGGCTCTGAATGAAAATCTCTTTTGTGCAATGTTATTTAAACTGTTCCTCCTGCAACAGACTCAACCAATGTCAGCAATGTTACAGCTAATTTAATTCTTGGTGCTAGGAAGGTGCAAAAGGGAGCTGTGTTACTGGTTTAGAATTCTCATTTAGCCTGGCTCTAGAGAGGTGAAAGAAGATATAAAATTATTGCATTATTGTAAAAACATCCACAGAACCCATACATAAAAAAAAAAAAATTAACTTCAGGTTGGTTAGGTGGAAATATTTAATTGCTGTTGGAATAATACTTTTCTAAAAGGATAACAACCACCTTTCATTCCGCTACAACAGAAATATTTAAGACTCACTTTTTTATTTATGCCTAGATAAAATAAATTCACTAAAGTATTAAGTTGAAAGACATGATCAGATGATATCAAAATACCATTTGTATTTTCACAAAATTATCTTTTCAAAGAACCAAAGAACGTTTGTATGAGACTAAAAAAATTCCTTTTGTTTGGTAACCATATATTTCAATACATTTCATATATTTCAGCAACCCAGACATCTGTAAGGAATTTAGAGCCTCCTGTTTCTAATTCCCAGCGTATGATAATCTGGGCATTTCTTTAATATTTTCCAGAACATTTTACTGAACAACTACTTCTTAATAAAAAACCAAATTAGTTTAAATAATTTTAACCAAGCTAACTCAGGTTCTCATACTCATTGTTATTGGTTAGGTACAACATACTCACACCTTAATGTGAAGCTATAGTTTCCCCTGAGATAGATCTGTGGCTCTTTGCCCACAGAACTGGACCAGAAAGGGCATTTGCAAAGCTGGTGGCAATTGTTTTTGTTATGAAAGCAGATTCTGTGTACACCCTGCAGGTGCTGTGGGTCTGAGGGTGCTCCACACTTGTTAGAACATTCCTGAGCTGTGGCAAAGGCAATTTGCAAACTTTGTGGGTTTTCCTTTTTTAACCCCCGGGGCCATGGAAAAGATTATTCACGGTCAGTCATGGAGCACAGAATGATCAAATTTATGTGCAATTAAATGTGAATATTCTATTTAATTCTGTACCAGCAAGCTAGCTTTGGAGATTGGATGTTTTAGGCTACATTTAGTCCAGCAGACTGTCAGATGGGGTTGTGGCATGACAATGGAGGCAATCACCATAAGTCTGCTGGCTTAATATGACTTAAGTCAAATTGACTTCCATAAAGCCTCACTTTGTAAAGTGTTTTGAGGTCTCATTTAATTACATTTTAAAAAATCAGGTTTACAAGCAGGATAACTGGTATTCAATTCCTCTTGGATTATGGAATTTTTCCAATAACAATTTATTTGATAGAGGTATTTAGAGTAGGCTTGACTTTGCAACTCTAGTTAAAAACCAATATTCTCATTACAACCTTTAGAAGAATTTTGTGCTGGGTACATGATTGTTGCTTAACTGCTAATAGACCTGGGGGCCCAACTGGCTGCAGCTGCATTAAAATAAATCCACAGTTACCTCAGTGAAGGCAAAAGGGCAGCCTGAGATGTTGCTGGCCAGCACTTCTCTGTGTCTCAGGACAAGGTGGGACTAGTTTGCTCTGAAACACTCCTGGGTTTAATCCTCAGAGAGATTATTTACTATGTGACCCTGGGTGAGGAGATGGTGCACATGTGGCTTTCCCCAAATCCCTCTGAATTACCTCCATGTACAGGCAAGTTCTGAGAACACACACACAAAGCATCCTTGCAGGTAGTTACCCTGGGAAAAGAGGAACAAAAGAAGTGACTGCTGTGAGGAGAGCAGATGAAAAGCAGCACCAGAGCTGGCCTCACCCTTATGCAGTGTGTGGTGCATTGCCATGTTTCCCATCAGCTGGATGTGTGGAAAGAGGCTGGAACTGGAATCAGGCATTATCTCTGAAACCTAGCAAGGTTAGATAAACCACTGTCAATATTTTCTATGATCTGGTCATTTGTTTCAGTAAACTGAGTGACCTTAGCTTTATGTTGTTTTTATTACTGATCTTGCACTTTTTGGCACACGCCTTTATTCTCTTGCAGTGCACCTTAACGTGCATCTTTTGTTTTGTGTGGAAACTCAGAAGTTAGTGGCAAAGCCCAGGGTTCATAGGGGCAAATTATACTGGTGGTGAATGTATTCCATAAAAACTTCAAATGCAAATTCCTTGTGAAAGAAGAACTACTGGCAGATTTTCTGTGGAACAGGTTAATTTGTACCAGGTTAGATCTACCATTTAGAAACAACAATGTGTTGGATATTATCAAACAAGGGGAAAAGATGTAAAGATAATTTAAATTTGTGTTTATTTTGCTGGGGTTTTTTGTTGGTTTTGTTTTAATTTAGAAAAAGGTGTAAGAGAAATTTTCTACTGCAGTGCTGCAATTTTTACCTGTATTGTATCATGGTTGTTTTGATTTCATTTAAAGCTGAGCACATTCCTTCACAGTCATCCTGCCTCACATAGGTCAGCTGTGGTATTTTTTCTTTCAAAAGCAGATGATTGTTTAATTTACTTGGCGGTTTAATTTTCAACAGCAAAAATATTTGCTTGTGTAGGTAATACCAGTCTATTATACCATTAAACTCATTGGCATTTTCCTCTTGACATTTCACCATCAAACAAGTTATAACTATTGTTGATTATTTGGCAATGACTTTGGAAATTGTGACCCAATTTACAATGTGTTGAAAGCCTCCCCTTTGATTTTCCGTAAGTAAACTGTAAGACAAATCACCAGTTTTAAAAATTTCACTTATTAAATTTGTCTGTTTGGCACTTTCACCAAAACTCTTGTGTCAGGGAGTCTAGTGAGGAAAATCAAAGTTACCAGGGAGTCAACAGAAGACATAAAAAAGCCACTGCAGGCAGCCAAGCCCAGTTTGGTTTTGTTACAGAGCAGGACAGGGCCACAAGTGCTCATTTAGAGAGTGATGAATGTTAGCTCTCAGTTGTATCTGCAATGCCTTGTAATTACAGCTCAGTGAGAGTTCCCTTTTAGGGAGGCACTGCCAGAAACTCCTGGCTTGATTAGGCGTGAATCAACTCATCTCTACCGTGTTCAGAAGTAAAACTGAAGGTGATGATATGATGGGTCTCCCTTCCCTGTGCTGCTTTCTCTTGGTGTAAACCTCCAGTTGTTTTTTGGTGTGTGTTTGCATTTAGCACAAGAGTTTAATTATCTTTTAGCTGCTGTCATTCTATCTGATGAAAAATAATCATTAATGGTTGTCTATATTTTAGCTTTGCCCAGCTAATATCAGGTGAGCATTCTCCAGAGGTCTATCTGCTGTTGATAATCAAGTTCCTGACTAGAATCCCATGAAGGAAGAATGTGTTTATCAGTCATGCTAAAATGTATTTTAATTGTCATTAACCCTCTACAACGGGGTATTTGCATAGTAGGGGATGTGACCCACTGGCTCTTTCTAGCATGGTGGAAGGAAAGATAGCAGAAAATGTCAGCTCCAAGGGGGACTGATGACAGTTCTGAAGAATATGCAAACCCTTTTTATTAGTCATATGGCTGAATTGTGTTGGTATTTTCTAGCATAAAGATACATTATATGAAAGCATTTAATATTATGCTGCGTATCTAGTCTGGGTACAAAATGAGGGTATCAGCAAAAATAGGAAATATTATGATGGTTATTCAGCATTACATATTCTGTTTATGCTGTTGTGATAGGGTGGAGCAAGCCTTTGCCATGGGATATAAAAATCACAAAGAAAGAAATCTACATGCTTAAAGAGCTTAGGCACCCATAGTTTCTCTTCAGGTGAATGACATTTCTCATGTTTCCATGGTAGTTCCCCCTGTGAAATCACAAATGAATGGCTGAAAGCATGAATGTAGCCATACTCCATTGAAAAGAAACAGTCACCAGAAACAGCAACACCTTTATTTCTTCCATGTCCTAAGTAGACTTCAAAAGCAATTTTTTTCCTAAACTAGAGTTTCTAATTCTATTGGAAGAAGCTGCCTTCCATTTTGGGACTACTCCTCAGTCACAGGGTTATTAACACGTTGTCTAAACCTTGTACTGCACATGAAGATAAAGACTGTGCCAAATGAGGCCCAGGTGATAAGCCAGCTACTGTCTTTGATACCAGTAAACTCCTAAATCACTGTTTTAAGGCATTTAGTGCATCCTGGACTTGGTATCCCTTCCTTGCTTACCTGGGTAACTAGTCCAGGACAGCTGCTTTCTTCAGAGGTGTTGCATCCCCTGGGACCCAGATATAATCCAAGGACCCAGGTATAATAAATCAGAGCAACTTATAGGAGCAATCATTAGTGGGGAGCTGAGAGTGAAGAGGGAGAAATCAGAGCAACAAGGTATTAGATGTTGGTGTTAGAGTGTCAGGTATTAGAGTGTCAGGTATTAGGTGGAGCTTTTTGTCAGGCATCATTTGATAGGGAGAAAAAGGGAGGTGAATACATGTAAAAGATATGCAGCATCATTCACAACTCAAGGGCTGAAACAAATGATTAAGTCACATTTCTTGTTTTACCTAAGCAATCTATTTATCACTGCCTTGCTTGTGCCTGCTTAAGAAAATACCAGTATATCATCAGCCATAGTAAATGAGGTACCATAACTATGCTTTTGAATATCCTAAATACAAAATTACTGAACCAAACTTAGGGACTTAATCTTAGGGGCATGTTTCCATCAGCTGAAGCTGCCAAAATAAACATGGCAAAAAAAGAGTGTGTATTTTTGTAATTTTATATTGCTCTGAGGCTATATCAAGTGTTTTGATATTTATTCAGTAGCATTTGGTTGCATGATTTCCAGCTTTTCTATGGGTCTTATCTTCAAAATTCCATTTATTCAAGAGTTCTGTTTGTTGTTATCAGGCTGTTCTGTGAGAGTTTATCCTATTGCTCCCTAAAGATCAAATTTAAGCATGAAAAGAATTGCTTGCTGTTTCTGGAGGGTTAAGGTTTTATACAAAATTCTTGTAATTCGTTTGCTTTCCTATGCTTAAGTACACCCCAGTCTGCCTAACAAGTGTGCTGAGAATGAAACTGATAAACAAGTAGGAAAATATTTGCTAGGGCTATGGGAGATTGATAAAATGGAACTTATTTGTCCACTTTTCTTACTACCCTAAGTTCTTATTAATCACTCAAAAGCCACCAGACTCAGTGCTTTGAAATTCCCTTTCACTTCAGTATAGCAGGGACTTCCACAGGTTTTTTTGGTCCCAGCAAGGATGGGAACCCAACCCCCTGGGCCCTTTGGAGGGCTTTCCCCTGCTGAGCTCTTTTCTAGAGATGAAGAACGTGCAGGACTCTCTTTCTCTTGGATCTTCAGGGTTTTGTTTATTCTTATCTTAAGTTCAGCACTGTCTGCACACCAGACTTTAGCATGTGAGAAGCAAGGCACAAAATGGACCCTGAGTACCCAAAACCAAGGCCTTTTAAAGCTGTGTAACCCAATTAACTTCTAATACTTTGTTTCTACTTTTCTACCAATAACTTCTACTAATCTATACACGTAACTTCCACATTACTACTCACACTAACCAATAATTTTCTACCACAAATACTACAGAAAATGGAGCTGAAAAGGGACAAGAAGGAAGAAGGGACAACACCCAAAATCCTCCATCTTGTGTCCTATTCACTCTCCTATTAAAATCCTAAAACCCTAAACTCTTCACTCTGTGATATACTCTGTGAAAAACTACTACTACTACTACTACATATTACTACCTGTGTGCTCTAACTCATCTCAAAGTTTTGGCAATTTTTCCCAGGGACGAAGGTTAAAAGCAGTGTTCTGCTGAGGGTCAGAATTTCTTAAAACAGGCAGAGAGACAATCTTTGTGCCCTGGATTCCAGCAGGTACTGCTCCACAGAGCAGCAGTGCCAGGTAGGTACAAGCTCAGGTGCTGCAAACAGCAGCCATGGGTGTTTCTGTGCAGTGCAGGAAAAGCACAAGCTTCCTTATTTCTGCATAGGGGACAAACCGCTACTCACAAAATGTTATACAGCTGCATTTCAGAAAGTTTGCAATACACGGTTGTGTGAGATCTGGAGTGCAAGAACTTGTTCTTCCAAAGTCAGGCAATCTTCTACACGGTTTGTAAATTGTGTTCCAAAATGCCCAGTGATTTTGCAGACTGTTAACATTAACATTTAATGATAGGTCAATATTCATCTCATCAGTATATTTGCTGAATTTCACTTCAGCATGCTTTAGAGAGCAGTTTACTAGTAATTTCAAGTAAATTTTAGCTAGAAAATAATTTGCCCCTATTTGTGTAACAAAAATAAAAAAGCAAACAACATCTCTCTAGTATTATATTGCAAATTTGCAATATTGCAAATAATATTACTGCTTCAGAGAGCCTTCTGCTTTTCTTAGTTCCCTTCCTGCTTTTTCTGCTAGTTACCTTTCAGCTCCAGTAATAAAAGATGATGAATTAATTAGTGCAAATGTATGATAATTTTTGTCAGATGAAACAAACATAAAATACAAATGGGTTATAACTAATCAATAATTATGTACTGTGCTCAATCTTCAATATGCAGGGCATGTCTAAATAGCGTCATTATAATGAAAATCAAATTATTGCACAGCTGTGTTGATTATGGAGCACCATTATAACTTTCATCCTCTTCATTTGGTTCCTGCTTAAGTCATGCTTCTGTGCCCACTTCTTAATACTAGAAAATGTCTCTCTCTTCTGTGCATTGATTTATAGTTAATATTGAGGCACAGAATTTCCTATTATTGTGGCTTTCTCAAGGTCTTTCACAGGTATTATCCAGACAGGCTCCAAATTCTTTCAGTGCAATAATATGGAAGCATAGAAGCAATATGGAATATTAAAGACAAACTTAAATGGTATATATCCCTGTGTTTGGATTTAATCCATGCCTGAAGATATTTTGACCTAAGTTACTGAATATATTGAAGTTTCATAGGAGTCAGGTGCAGCCAGCTCATTTTGAGCTATTCAGATTTACCTTCATGGAATATGGAACAGGTAAAATTATTTATGGCCCATTCAGTCCCCTGTTCTTCCTTTGGATTGAATCACAGAATCACAGAATGAATCACAGAATGAACTAGATTGGAAAAGACCTTTGAGTTCATCAAATCCAACCTATGACCTAACCAAACACCTCCTCATCAACTAAACCAGGCACTGACTGTCGTGTCCAGTCTTTTTCTAACACGTTCAGAGACCATGACTCCTCCACCTCTCTGGGAAGACAATTCCATTACCCACTACTCTTTCAGTGAAGGATTTTTTTCTGACGTCTAACCTGAACTTCCCCTGACATAGCTTAAGGCTGTGTCCTCTCCTGTCAGTGGTTACCTGGGAGGAGAGACCGACCCCTACTTGACTGTAATGTCCTTTCAGGGAGTTGTAGAGTGATAAGGAGACCTCAGGGTCTCCTTTTCTCCAGGCTAAACACCCCAGGCTCCCTTAGCCATTCCAGCTGGGTGCAGCCCCCTTCACCACCACTCTCTGGGCCCGGCCATCCAGCCAGTTCCTAACCCAGCAGAGTGCTCCTGTCCAATCCAGGGCTGCTGCAGCTTTTCCAGGAATATGCTGTGGGAGACAGTGTCAAAGGCCTTGCTGGAGTCCAAACAGACAACATCCACAGCCCTTCCTGCATCCACTGGTCATAAAAGGGAGATGAGGTTGGTCAAACACAGCTTACCCCTCCTGAACCCCTTCTGGCTGGGTCTGATACCCTGGCCATCCTGTGGTTGCCATGTAATGGCACTCAAGATGATCTGTTCCATAATCTTGCTGGGCACTTGCTGGCCTGTAGTTTCCTGGGTCCTCCTTCCCACCCTTCCTGTGAATGGGCATCCCACTGGCCAGCTTCCAGTTACCTGGGACCTCCCTGGTGAGCCAGGACTGATGGTAAGTGATGGAGAGTGGCTTCACAAGCTCATCTGCCAGCTCCCTCATCACCCTGGGATGGATTCCATCTGGGCCCATAGATTTGTGAGCATCTAAGTGGCTCAGCAGCTCTCTGACTGCTTCCTTCTGCCTAATGGGGGCTTGTACTGCTCCCTGACACCATCCACCTGCCCAGGACAGCTGTCCTGAGCACAACCTGTGTTTCTGTTGAAAACTGAGGCAAAAAAGTGTTAAGCACCATAGCAATAAAAGAACTCTGAAGACCAGGAGAAATTTCAGAGTTCAAATACCTTTACTGTTTGACATGTCAACACAAGAAATAACATTACTCTTCTAGGCATTTCTTTTAAATTACCATGAATGAAAATACTGGTCTTGTTATCTCTGGGGTATAAAGAATAATTATACTGTAGAATCCCAAATGATCTTATTTATTCCCAAGAGCTAGCCTTTGAAAAAGATGGTTAATACTGTCTGTAGAATGACATTAAATGCTGAGAGATCATTAAAATCACCAGTTTGGCTTCCATTCTGCTCAGCACATTTGCCTCGGACATGGTAATCCTAACTTCCCCTAAAAATTGTGGCTAAGGTGGTGGTTATTTACCTAACAGCTGATTTTTCACACAACTGAATGAATGAAGACATTTTGCATTCTGTATCTGCTCATAGGCTGCCCTGTATGTGACCAGAATTGAGGGGTAACAATATTAGGAAACAGCACGTTAGTAAAGAGCTTTCCACGAGCTTTAGAATTGCTATTGACAAACATTGCTAACACTTTGCAGATACAAAAGTGATTATTTTACTCTTTTCAAGTGTGAGAAAAAGGAAGACTAAAAATCCAAATCCTGATTTTTGCTCTTGGGTTAAATGTTTGTAGAAAACTTCCCTGCTTGGCTAATACTGTAACACAAATTCTACCTCTTCCCCTTAGCTTTATCCTGCTGCTTTGTAGGGAATAAAACTGTTGAGGTTGATGTTATTGATCTGGCTCCTTTACAATCAAAATACTTCAGGAGTGTGATTGAAGAAAACTCTCTGCTGCAAAAGTTAAACATTGAATTTTATTCCAAGGCAAATTTTTGTTTTATTTTTAAAAGGTATCTGGTGGGAGCAAGTAGGGAGACTGGGAGGAGATTAATCTATGGAGAACTCCAACAACGAAGCCTGCCGGTTATTGCTGTGTTATATCCATCAATTGGATATTGGAATTGGAATTCTCTTGTTCTCTTCTGGCATTTTCATCTAGATTTTGATTGAGACTTTCTGACATTGTGCCTTGTCCTTGTTCAGTGTTGTGCTCCTGTGGTTGTCTGGAGGCAGCTTCAGTGCAAGTCTGGGGTGAGCTCAAGCCTCAGTTGTGGATGCTTGGTCAGATGGCTTCAGGAGCCCACGGAAAGCGAGCGGCTGTCGGTTTATCCCGAATCCAGCACACAGATGCTGTGGGTGACTTCACTGCAGAGCCCTCAGCTGGCAGTGACTTCCTGATATCCCCATCTCATTCTGTGTGGCTCAGCCTCCTTCGTGACTCCTTACACTTCCATCCCATGGCCCTTATCTTGTACTCATTCTCTCCTCTGAGGTACCAGGCAGATCTCAAACATTTTCCCACCGGTGAGAACTGTAGAAAAATTCTGTCAGGGATGCACCTGACTTGCTTCAGCAGTTCTCAGCTGTTTTGGAAATGGAGCTATTCTACCTCAGCAATTAATTGTGTAAATAATTCATTTTACCGTAGAACTGCTTATATTTATATCCTATCGTGTGTTCTGTTACATTCAAGATTGAGAGAAATGATTTGGTGGTGTCTTTCTGAAAAAGGCATTTTTATGGATTTAAGAAACATTAGGTGAAAAATTGGGATGACTGGCAGGCAACAACTGGCACTGTTAGGAAGAATTCTTTGGTCCTGGATGGACCAGATGCCAGGAAGTGTCTCTGTGTGAGCATAACTGTGCTATAAGCCTTTTATCCCAAAAGAGGGTTCTGAGTATCTTTTCCAATCTCATTTACCAAATCACTAAAGAATTCCCTTTAAACATTTCATAATTTGGGCCTAAATTGTAGCAAGATGCTAGAGTTAAGTCGTTGCATCTTTACAGAAGTGTTTGCTTTGGCCATGTTACATTAGAGACATTATATTGGTCATTGACAAAAGCAAACACACCTCTGGTTAAGGATAAAAGCAAGTTATGATTGGTTTGGACAGAAGAATCAGAAGAAGTTAAAGATCAGCATTTATAAATATTTTATTAGACTAAATTCCTGTACTTCAATTGAAGCAGTAATTGTATTTGTAATCAGTTAGACATATATACATTATTCTGAATTTATTAATTTTAAATATTTGACTAATTTATTCTAAATAAACCCAAATATACGTAAATGAAAGTACCAAATTTCTCTTTAAATTCAATTACCTTAATAAGTAATAGTTTTACTTAAGAGAGCACAGCAAACCTGTATAGGTTACAAGACAGACAAATATCCAACCAGGGACTCTATGATTGTAGAGATTGTGGGTGAAGCATCAGTGGGGTTAGAGCTGAGGCTACATGTATTAGTCTCTATTCCAGACACCTCTTTATAATCCTCTAAATGTCTTTTTGTGCTTAGTATTTGTGTCACATTTACTGGGAAATTCAAAACTATTCTTAGAGGAATTTAATGTTCAGCTGAACTAAGACACAGATATTCAAGAATGATCAGTGTTTCTTAAAAAAACTCTTTTTAACTGGAATTGCAACATTTTTTCCGTTTTCTCTAGTCCTGACTGAATTGCATTGCCAGTGAAACATCCATTGGAAACCAGTCTGTTTTCTAACAGAGCAGCCTGCCCAGGGAAATGGCTGAGTCACCAGCATATACTTTCCTAAATTTCCTAACACCTTACCTACCCATAGGGCTGTATCTCTTACCCTTTTATGTTTACGGTGTTGTTTTGACATATAATCCATTTTCCTTTTTATGTCTTATTCTTCTTGAGAAATAAGGTCTCTGAAAATGCTCTTTCACCCTGTGTTTCTCACACTTCAGTCTCTCCTGGGAGGGGCCCTGGAGGAGTTGGTTTTGTAGCATGTTCCAAGTGCTATCATTTCTGATGGAGGGATCTGTTCAGAACTCAGCGCTTCATTTCAGCCCTTCTGCTATGAATTCATGCTTGTAAAAGCATGGATCTCCTGCTGACTTGCAGGCTGAAATTTTCATATCCTCTCCAGTGCAAACCTAAGGGATGTCATTAAAGCTTTGAATGATAAGTTATCCAGCTGCAGAGCTCCAGGCCTGCAGACCACATCCTCAGCCAGGGAACAGTGGCATAGCTGTGTTTGAAGTCAATGGAGCTGTGACATTTCACATCAGGTGGAAATCTCTCCTGTGAGTTTAACTCTTGTGTGTCTCTTCCTGCCTTGTTAGTTTGTCTCATGGAGTGGAAAGCAGACCCGTTGGAAGTGGTAATTTTATACTCTGAGTAAGATATTACCCAGTGTGAGTTGGGACATTTTGGTAAAGGAAGGGAAGAAGATAAACATGGCCCAAAGTGTTTCTGTTCCCTTAGGAACTGATCCAGTGTACAGATGTGGTACAATAAGGCTGTGTTGGTCAGGCATGTCACACAGAATCACAGAATTAACCAGGTTGGAAATACCTTTGAAATCACCAAGTTCAACCCATGACCTAACACCTCCTCATCAGCTAAACCACAGCACTGAGTGCCACATCCAGGTCTTTTTTAAACATCACCAGGGACAGCGGCTCCTCCACCTCCCTGGGCAGAGGATTCCAGTGCACAGTCAGTCCTTCAGTAAAGACTTTCTATCCAACATCTAACCTGAACTTCCCTTGGGGCAGCTCAAGGCTGTGTCCTCTCCTTCTGTCAGTGGTTACCTGGGAGAGGAGACCGACCCCCACCTGACTGTAACCCCCTTTCAGGGAGCTGTAGAGAGCAATGAGGTCACCCCTGCGTCTCCTTTTCTCCCGGCTGAACACCCCCAGCTCCCTCAGCTGCTCCTCACAGGCCTCGTGCACCAGCCTTATTTTGATATATTTTGACACACACAAAAATCTACATTAGTTATTCAGGGTGCATATGACACTCAGAATAGGTAACCATAAACCAAGCCAACGTACTTTGAAACCCTACAGGAGTTTGGCCTTCTACCAAAAGGCTTTCTTGACTGTGTAACACTGTTTTGCATATATAAATAAGATTAGAGTCCTGCTTGTCTGGTTTGGCTATCAGGAGTGGGTGTGTGTGTGAAATGTAAGTTATCCCTTATCACAAACTGTCAGTTTTGATTTTTAAGGTATACCTAAAGCCATCCAACTTTGATTGAAGTATCTAAATTTTTTTTAATATTTAAATGCTGCAGAAACAATATATCCTAATGCTGGCATCATCAGAGCATTACTGAGTTGGTTCTGTCTCCAAGCCCTCCGCCTATTATGACTTTTTGTGATATCAACAGTGATGAAAGTGAGCAACTTGACTGGCCAAGAACCAAAATTATGCTACTTTGGCCGGTTCAAGTATTCTTGAAAGCAGCATCAACGCAGTAGTCTGTTAATTATATGATCAAAGAGGCTATGATTAGAAGAGATTAAATGAGATTAAGGAGGCATGAATAAAAAAGCATCATCAGCACACAGGGGCCATGTGGCTATGTGATTAAGTCATTGATACATAGGCAGATTTAATTAGTGCAAGAATATATCAAGTGCCAGAGGAGAATGAAGAATTTGTGAGCTTTTTCTCTACGTGGAACAAATATATTCTGAGACAAGAAAGAGCAGGTGCTTTAGTCTGTACTCTGAGTACATTTTTTTGCCTGTGGTATTGACTTTGTGAAATTTGTGGAGGTGTATTCTTATTTCTACCATGACCTTGTAAGGATTCATTTCTAAGTAGTATTTCTGATTCTAGAACAGTATAGGTGTTCAGGACCTTGCATGTGGACTGAATTTGTCATCAGAGAACATACACATCAAAAGAGGTTTAAAAGCAGAGAATGTCTGTGAGCAGAGCCTTGTAAGAGGCCAGTACTTTTATTTGGGAATGTTCAGGGCACCTTTCCTGCGCAATGCCCTTTATTCTCACATGTTTTCCTGGGATCATTCTTTGTCTTTTTTCCTCTGCTGTATAAGATGGCACCCTCTCAAATGCTCACACGGTTGTTCCCAGCCAGTTTCCTCTCGCTGTGAAATGTTTGTTGCTCTGTGTAAGAGCTTTGTTTCTCTGGCTGAAGCTATTTGCTTAGATAGCTCTGATAAATACTGTAGGCCAGTGAAGTGTCTGCAGGAGAGGATCTGCTTTCTCTTGGAGACAAAAAAAGAGGGATCTGGCTGCTTGGAGCTGCCATCTTGCACTGTGCTGAGTGGGTAGGGAAGGTAAGAGGGAATTGGCACCCACAACGGAGCTTTTCTTGCAGCAGAAGAGGCTTGCACACAAAGGGTTGTGCATAATTTGGCTTACATGTGCAGAGAGATTAGAAACACAGCAGTGATTTTCTTCCAAAGGAAATCTGCCAAGAGCTTCTTAGTCAGAAGGACTGTGCGTCATAACCCCAAGAAATGATCCAAGATCCATTTCCCTTTAGCACCTGCAAAGCTGCAGCTTTGAGAATTGTTCAGTTCTCTGTGTCAACATATGACCCCCAGGTTTGGAGCTGGTGCTCTGTGTTGTGCCTTACTCAGTACTTTTTTCCACACTGAAACCTGTTTGTGTTAAGCATGGTTCTGTGGCAGGAGATGTGCTTCACTGCTAGCAGATATTTGTGACTGGATTGACGCTACAAGTGACAAAACTGATTTCTATAATTGATTAACTGGATGGTAATCGTGAGTTCATTTGATACTGGCATTACACATTTGAACATCTTCAGAATAGATCCTAATACTGTTTGTGAAGTGTTGCTTTGACAGTAAAATTTCTACTGGCATCTGCTGTGTGTTTTGTCTCCTCAGCTCTGTAATGTCAAAGCCTGCGAGTGGTGCTGCCTATGTGCACATATGAACAGCAGCTGAGCAGAACAGAGCTCTTAGCCACCACCTGCTGTTTTGTTTCAATCCTTACTGCTATTTTCAGCTCTTGTCATTCACAGAGCTTTTAATTGTTATTTATAGTAGAATAATAATAATAATACAAAAGTTGTCATTGATTCATGGCCATTGATTCATTTTGTGGATGCAAGCAGAACCTCCCCTAAGATGGAGAGATCTTTCTACTTTTAAAGGCTAGTAAGAGAAGGTCAGAGAATCACCCTGCAACAATAAGAAAAGCTTGTAAGTTTATAATAAAACAAATAATTTAAGGAAATTAACCATCTACAATGCTTAAATCCTGAACAATTTTGTTCCATTTTTGCATAGAAAGATGTACAGAGTTGGGACTTGTGCCCAAATCTTTAATCCAGTTTCTCAGTGAACTTAAAATCAGATGATGGAACACTTGTTAACAGTGCATTAGTGCTGGTTCTGGGAGAGCACATGGACATATAAGAAAGATCAATCCCAATTTACAAGTTGTCAATTTGCAGATGTCAATGTATCCATTTAAACTTCCACTCTGGTAACTGATTTTTTTTTTTTTTTAAATTTCTGTGTATTTTGCAAAGACAGTGAGAAAGGGAAGGGAGTCCCAGCAGGAAGCAGGAGATGTATCCCTAGTTCAGCTGACTGTAGCTGGAATAGCCAGTGCCCCAGCTCCCCTGCACAGAATAAATTTGCCTATCCCCATTAGCAAAAGTTGGGTATTTTTCACAGTGCTCATCATTCAATAATGATGAAAGCAGTGGTTTTGTTGTTGAGGTTTTTATAAGTGTTACTAAGAACACCACTACAACGTGAATGTGTAAAATGTCTCTTTCTCACCTGCTCACATTCTGTGTAACAAGATGAAAGATATTTACACATGGATATGGATTTCAAGACAGCAAGTTAATTCTGATGTGAAGAGTCCTGTTTGATTACTTACATCCTTACCACTGGTGGTGTTCTATTAATTTACAGTGTTACCTATGTTATGAGTGTGGTTTTGTGGGTTATTTATGGCATGACCAAGAGCCAAATTTATTGTGAGTCTGAGAAGGAGATATTGGAGTCGAAATTAGTCAGAGAAACTCATTGAGTCTGCAGGAGATTCTTAATGGATAACGGGAATTTTGTTTGTAAACTTAATCTTATTGAGCATTTAAAATTGGAGATATTCATCCATTGACTAGTATATAAGATTTTTTCTTTTTTTTTTTTTTAAATAAATTCGTTCAAAGGGAAATGATCACAAGCATCTGCACTTATTTGTGGTTTTGTTGTGGCTTACATTCCCCAGTCAAAGCAATGTTTCCATGTTGGGGAAACTAAAGCATAGTGAGGGTAGGAGTTGCCCAAGGCCACACAAGACAGTCCTGATAAAAGTGGGAACAGACACTGGATGTCTGAATTGGCTCTTGTAGTTCTATCCATTCTCACACCCTGCATGGAAAACATGGCCTAACCCAAAGTTCACCCACGGTGGAAGAAATGGGCTCATTGACTCTGACAGGGATTAATTTAACTTCATGGCTTGTAGCCTTGGATGCACGGCACCCTGGAGATGTTTTACATCACATTAAGGGCAGAATGAACTGCCAAGCAGGGCTTTATTTTCATACCTCAGCCTCTACCTCTCCAGATGTCCCATGATATTAATTTCTTAAAGAACAGATAAACCCTTTGAAAGAGTTGTTTTGTAAGCCCACTACTGCTGCATAAAAACAGGCGTTTAAACACAAGTGGAATTTTTTTCTTGTGTTGCTAAATCCTTGCTTGTTTGTTTTCCTGTTTCTGATTAATACAGATTAATATCTCAGACAGAAAGGCAACAACAGTCATGTTTATAACACAGCATGAAACACTGATGCCACTCTGAGGGTTTCCCTTTCAGCTCAGCAGCTTCATTGACTTCTACATAGTATCCATTTGTATTTTCAGCCATCTTGGATCTTATTGAAACCTAAACCTTAAGACCAAATGTGTACAAGATTATGTGAAGACTTCAGCATTAATTTAGCATTCATTTGGAATAGACTCTTGGATACCTGGTATTTCAGTCTTTTATAGGCTCTGCACCCAGGAAAAGCAATGCATGAAGTGTCTAAGAGGAGGAGAAATCTTAAATAATTTTATTTCCTTTTTAATAACTAGAAGTGAAGGACTTACAGAAAGAGTCCTGAAATCAGACATATTGAATTCAGCTTCTTTCTCTGACACAGACTGGCTTTATGAACACTGTTTAGCTTTCGAGTGTCCTGGCTTGCACTTGCTAAAATGCAGGAAATGGATCAAGATCAGGTCTAGAAAACAGATGACTTTAAGCCTGGGAATGCAAATATTTAAGCATTTTGCTGTAAAAGGTATGGCATTGCTGATCCCAGAGAGATACAAAGCTCTAAGGCAAGATTTTATGAAGAGTTCTGCTCTCTTCAGGTTGCAGAATCAGGCAGTTGAATTCCTGAGAAGCTTTATTATTATTAGCTATGGAAATTATTCTTATATATTTCTGAAATGCTTTTTATCTACTTAAAAGCAATGATTTCTTATGTTGCACAGAGATAATATTTTAAAAATTTATTAATGGCTGCTTGATATCTTCAGCAACTCAGCAATATACTTCTGATGATATTTAAGAAATCAGAATAATGTAATTTGCATGTTTATATTTTTGAGTTTAAAAAATTAAAGCCTACAGAATAGATCAGAAGGCTTAAAAAGCCCTCTTCATGTAATAGTGCCTACAGAGGTTAACAAATCTCTCTTTATGTTTGTCTCTAATACATTAAATGACACAAAACACTGTTGTCTGTACTGCACTAATCATGTCTATGATTGAATAACTATTGATTCAGTCGCTGTTTGGGAATAAAAAAAATCCTTGACAAGGCTAAGTGAAAGGGCAGGTACTGTTACTCAAATGGAAAAACCATCTATCTCATTAAAAAAGCATTTTCAAGGACATAAAAACTTTGGTCCTGAATGGAAGCTATGGAAGCTTTTTATTAGGCTGCAAAACTTCTCAAGCTGTCTGCAGATTTTTGAATTTTAGCCTCAGCTTCCTTTAAAAAAAAAAAAATTCTTGACCCTGCAGGATTCTTTAGCTAATTTTTAGCTTTAATTTTCAGTGGTCCCATTCTTTTCTGAGGAAACAGAATAAGGTATGGACAGAATTCAAGCAACGATGTTTTAATACCTCTTTGAATGATTCAGCCTTATACCTTGAGCTGCCCTTACAGGGCTGGACAGAATTGTTCAGCAAGCAGTGAAAAATCCTTTTACAAGTGTCATTACTCTGATTCACTAACAGGTGCTCTGGAAATGTAATAAGAGCTTTCCTTTTTCTGAAACATTTCTCACTTTTTTCCCAAGATGATTTTTCTTTTTTAGTTTAGATTTGGCAGGACCGTTTCCAGCGGGTTTGATTTTCTACTCACCTGCTGGGAAAAGTAATCAGGGAAATAATCCTTGTCCCAGGAGTGTCAGGACATCTTATATGTTACTTTGTGTAGCTGTGTCCTGTCACTCAGTGTCATGCTAGGTCATGGTAGGAATCTCTCTTTGGTTCAGCAAATTCTATTGGTCCTATAAAACTGGAAAGAGGTGCTTGGATACCTGCAGCTTCATTATAACAACAAGTTAAATTAATCAGAACTGGAATAGTCACCAGGAAATGCAATGAGTGCATATTTTCAGGTCTTTACAAGAATGTCATTGCAGTGAGTGAAGCTGTGGGCACGAGAGTGGCACAGGGAGAGAGGATCTCACTCTGTCCAAACACTCCTGTAAATGGCTGGAGAGCAACACAGAGATGGAAAGCCCGGGGCAGAAAGTCTCATTCTTTATTCTGCTCAAAGAACTTTATGTTGTGCAGCATCCTCGCTAGGAATACAGCCAGAAGGTTTTTTGTGATAAAGAGGTATCAGAGGTATAATGGGGAACAATATGCACTGCAAGGTGTTTATAAAAAGGGAAAAAAAAAATTCCCATCATGGTAAATCAGTGGCAGTTGTGCTCATTGCTCTTAACTCATATCACTGCCCTAACATCAAATTGCTGTGTTTCATTTGGACTGTATGAGCTCTGTAAATTCCTCCTCATGCATGAATATAAACAGTAGATTTGAAATGAAGAAGAGGATGATAAATGCAATGAAGCTTTACTATATCAGGTTCCTGGGTCAAGGCAGAGTCCTTGCTGAAAGCCATTGGTATTTATCCTTTCTAGTCAGAGGCACAATCTTCAGGCTCAATTGCCTGGAGAGAGTTCCCATCTCGCTCTTTCTCCAGGACATTCATACTGCTCACAATACAAGCTGCTTTCTTCTGCTTTTGTTCCATTCTACTCAGTCTCTGCTAGAAGTGCACCATGTGGGACAGCTGCCCTTCACATATTTATACCACTGGCTGTTGGGAAGAGTAGGTAGTTTTATAGAGATTTTATACAGCACTGATGGAAGAGGTGTAAATTCAGCGATGTTTCAGTATCATGGAATAAAAAACCCCCATATTTTTCAGCTTTAAGGTGAGATAAAATAATCTTTGAAGTGCTAGATCTAAGATGTATGTGTTAAAGGGGTTTTTTTATTAGTAGGGAACAATACAGGACCATAATTATTGCAGAGGAAGTTGGGCATATATTGTTCTGGAAACTGGGATTTATGGTGATTATCTAAGTACTGATTACTTGGAGGTTGAATTACCAAGGTTTTTAAAAAATCTTTCTTTTCTCGAAAGTAATTTTATGGTAGACCATCAATATGATCAGACTTAGATACAGAAATACATTGGCTTTGAATTAGAAAATTAGAAAAAAACATGTTAAAATATACCTTGGAGTCTGAAATAGTATTTTATATTTACTCTGTAAAAGGTCTTCACATTTCAGATGCTTTATCTTTGTCTTTCTCCAATATTCTCAGTACTCTTAGACATAAATTTGTAGCCTGTAGTAATCTTACTGAGTCATGCATGCAATTATGAACAGATGTGTTGTTTGAATTGGAGCATAAAATACCAAGCGATGAAGTTGTTTGTGTGATGAATACACTTAAGGCTTGATTTTTCTATCATGAACTTTTCAATTTCCTCATGTTACAGTTTTAAGATTCAGTGAAGAATAAGAAACAATAATGGCAATAAATTAGAAGTTTAGAGAGAACGTGCATCAAGTCTCAGAAGCATTGCTGTAATGCAAATACCTTATCTACACCAGGGATCTGCTTCATCTCCCACCTCCCAAGAAGCTCTCTCAGCTGGCAGAGAATTTGCTTTTCTGGAGAGGACTCCAAGTTCAGTGATAAGTCAGTGTCTATATCTGCATGTATGAACACGGGTGCCATCCTTCCTGTGCAGTGGGGGAGATAAGATGTGTTTGGGATTCAGAGGGGTGAAAACTGGGAGATGAACGTGGTGAACTCACATTGTGGAGTGAATGCCTTACAGGGATGCAGTGCTAGAGGTAGAACACAAGCAAACACACCTATGCTGGAGTCAGTTCTGATTGGCAAAACACTGCATATAAACCCAAATCCTCATTTTCTTCAGTGAGACCTCATGCTTTGCAAACCAAGTTAATCAAGACCCACAGTAATTAAGTGAGATGCAAAGTGGTTCCTGAGCTGCTGGAAGAGGGAAGTCATTAAACAGGGGCAGTTTTGCCTCTTGAGTGGAAAGGATGAGGTGAGAGGCAGAGCAGGATCGATCCTGGTTACTCACCATTGCAAATCCATTACACGGTAATGACTCAAAGCAATGGTCCTTGCAAAGAGAGGGGCCCTGGGAGAGCTGTTAGCAGTGAACACTGGTGCTTCACCACTGCCACCAGAACAGTGTCATTATTTTTGGGCATCAACTGGTAAATTCTGAGAGATTCTGCCACTCTCACGTGTTTATTGTTTTTGTTTGCTGTTTAGTTACAGGCAGGGACTAGCAAGGGCTGATGCACTGTTGTTTACAATGCTCACTAATTCCATTTTATAGACGTTCATCCTAATCTAGAGGAAGGGACTTGCTCCCTGTACTGAGGAAGTTTGACAGAGTCATGTAGAAAGAGGCAAAATGACTTCAGCATTACCTCTTTAAACTGCAACTAATAGGCATTTATGCAATGGTCCTTTTAAATATGAGTCATGGCCCATTGAAAAACTAACTGAAATTACAGCACATTTCATTAGGAAAGATAATTAACAATTTATTAACCTCTAATAAATTAAGTTTAGATTAAAACATGTTTAAAACCTACCTCGATATTTGGAAGATAAATATGACTTGTGTGCTGTTGACAAAAAGAAAAAAAATCCAAAACACCCAAACCCCAAAACCAAACAAAAAAATGGAATGTATATTATCTTTTTCCAAATTTCATTGTTGGAAGGGAAGGCTGGTGTCAAAGACAGAAAATCAAATATAAAAAAATTATTTTCCTTTATCATGATAGAATATGCAAAAAACTTCAAGTTTAATAAGAATAAAAATTGAGGGAAGTCACCAGTGTAACCTACATGATGTGACTTCGCTGTCTTCAGAAGGTCCATGTTGATTTACAGTAACTAATGGCTAATTAATTGCTTGTTTTGTTTTGCTTGCATTATTAAGGTAGTCTGATAAATTAAATCCTAGATATAGAAAAGAGTAGCACACTCTTTTTAAGACACAAGGCATACAACCGAAATGATAGACATTCCTAGTTAAGGTTAAATGTGACAGGAGTGTAAACTCTTCGTTGTGGAAAATATCTCAGTATTTGAGTATTTGAACTGTCACATTGTCATTTCCATCATCCCAAGTCAGGAAACAACCTCGAATTGTTGAACTTGCAATATTTGACACCATCAGCTTTTGCCAGGCCAGCAGTGCTTCTGCTGCCTTGGGTGCAGATTCTTTCATCATATAACATCCAATTTCCCTGGATTCTGTCCAGCTACGAAACCCTGACTTTAGCCTTTTAAAATAGTTTCAGTAATGGACAAAGACATAGAAAGGGCAAATCTGCTGCTAAGCCAGATCCAGAGAAACCAAGGGAATTGTGGCAGCAAAGAGCCAGGCCTGTGGCAAGGGAGAAGCTTGGAGCCACAAGCCACAGGGAGATTGGAAACCTTAGCAGGAGGTAAAGGACTGGGAGCGATTCTGCCGAGCTTTGTGGGAATGCACTTGAATAACAAAGTTGTTTCTTCCTCCAAACAATTAGGAAACAAATTGTCCTGTGCACTTCTTACCTTGTAAATGATTTGAGATGTATGTGATAACAGTGACGAGTAAGGGAGGAAAACTCAATACTGGAATTATAACAAATGTACCTTGAAGTTGGTTACTGGGAAATAACAAAGGATAAAAGTGATTTGCCGGTGGAAGGGCAGAAAGATTTTTTTGTATCCCCTGGCGTTTGACAGGAGACATAAGAAATGGGTAAGAGAGTAGAGGAAAATGTAATCAATTCCCCCTCTAAACATTTACCAAACTCTGAGGAAAGGACTTGTGGTTTGGAAAAGTATGTACTTTTCAAAAGGAAAGGTGATATTCAGTGCTAAAAGCTGGGCAAAAGAGAATTTAATACCTGTTTTTCTTCTTGTCACTGACTTCCTAAAGCAAATATAGAAATATTTTTTCCCACTTTAAACAGGATTGTATTTCTGTAAACAAGTTGGGGCATTAAAATGAAGTAAGATAGAAAACGTGAATTAAGTATGTGGCTTGACTTGGTAATTTCCTTGCAGCATCAGTAAAACTTCTGAAATCCATCAAGACTGAAGAATTTGTGTAGAAATCTTTTGTGAGCTGGATGAATTCTTTAATTATAAGCAAGATTTTTTCAGCCAGGCTGTGAAGGACATGCAAGACTGTAGACGTGAAATTCCTCTCTTATTTAGCTGAAGACAGATGTATAAGGGAAGGTGTTAATGTTTAGGGAAATGTGTGCAGTGAAGGCCTGACCTATATCTTAAAGTTACTCTGACATATTAAACATAAAAAGTCATTTGCACTTTAGTACCTGTTGAACAGGTACTAAATGGAACAATGGAAAGTGGCCAATGGAATGTTTCTGTGGAATGATTCACTGTTGTGTGGAATCTCAGTTGCAAAGGTGTTTCTGCAGCTCCAGCCTGTGTCTGTCTGTGACCCTGAATCCATCCCCATCCCACCTCCTGGCTGTTAAATTAGGCTTAATGCTCGGATCCTAGCACATCCATCTGGCACTCACAGAAAAGCTGGAGGCCACATAACATTCTTTTTCTTTTAGCCACAGGGCATTTGAGAAAGAACTGGCAGTAGCAAGGTGTCAACTTTTCATCAAAACTGTATAAATAAAACATTTCTGTCAATAAGGAAATATTGTACAGACTTTAAAAATGTAAATTTAATTTTCCTCATTTTCCATATTTTAACCTTTTGCTAATTTTCTTGGAAACACCAGGACAAAATATTTTCAGAAAATCATTCACTACTCCTGAGAGTGTTTACATGCATATAAATAGGTATAACAACAACCATAATTGCTTTGCCATTTCCAGCCTTTAGACTGGATTAGGTTTTATTTAAGCCAACTTGAGAACTTTATTTCCTCCTCCTTTCTGTATCATACTCCACTTTTCTCACTTGCATAAATGGTCAGAGACAGAGAAAGGCTTGAGCTGCAGAAACACCTTTGCAAATGAGATTGCACACATATAAAGAAATAAATGTTTCAAGAATGTCACTTTTCAGCAGCATGACTGAACCAGTGCTAAATCAGGGTCAACACTCAAAATCAAAAGTATGAGACACCTTCTGTGCGTTCTTGGTACCTCCTCAAAGTTTCAGAGTGAAAGAGGAGAGAAAGGGTGAAGAGATGGAAATTTTATTTGTAGGAGTTCTTGCACCTGTCTTGAAAACCTGGCTGGTCTAGAGGCCTGGGTATTCATGTAGGGGTTGAGAGACTTGAATTTCAGTTCTGTTCCTGGCCTCTGCTGTGATCTAGAGCTCATTTTATGCCTCTATACAAGGTGTTCATGCACCAGTTTTAATACATATGTACAGGTATATCATAATATATATGTACAGATACAGGTATGTCTCAATGAGACTGCCCCAGCTTGCTGCTTGCAAAGATTCTGGCTCTCTGGTAAAGAACAGCTAAAATTCCTTCTGCTGGGAGTTGTATTTTCAAGAAAAGAAATAAAACTTGTTCACTTTATGGAAGGTTTTGTCACTAAGCATTTTTAAAATTTGCAAGAGATATACCAGCACAAGAAGGATCACTGATTTTAGGCAAATCTACTATTAAACAAGCTTTAAATATTATGTAATTCTTGGTGTATTTAGTAGCTTTTCCTGACCAGCATCCAAAATAATTGTAATTTGAGTAAGAAAATGAATTTGCAGTCAATTAAAGTATTCAGCAGAAAAATTAATACAACAGTAGGTCTCAGATAATCTGAGCATTGAGTTTATAGGAGTAATTTTCGTTTACATCAAACACTGTAGGCAATTTTTACACATCAGTTTGCATTTCACTGATTATACTCAGCTGAGGCAAAATGGTGGCTTTTTGAAGTTTAATGCAACATTGCAGGGACTGGGGACACAAGATTTTCTTTCTGATGCATCTTAAAAACTCAGGTTTTCCAGAAAAAGTTAAACAGCACTTCATTAATTTCAACTGGGAATAAAATTAACTATGTTTGCGTCCCATAATCTATGAACTATAATGATGTTTATTTTACATTTTAAGACCGCTGTTCGCTTTGTTAATTGCAAACTGAAATGAAAAAATTAATCTAAAATACAACAAAAATGGTCAGTGGTGTTTGACCTCACAATTAAAATGCAACATTTTAGTAGCAAATACATTAATGTTTAAAGACTATGAATGGAAATAAAGAAACCAAAATTATTCCTAGCTCATTTGGAAAAAAACCTCAGAAAAATTACTTTTCTGTTATTGTACAGCACCCTAATATAAAGAATCACACGCTGAGTCAGTGCAAAGTTGTTTATTTCACTGAAGTTGGAGTTACTGGTGAGGATCCCAGTATCCTATTGTCACAAATACCCTAAAAACTGTGTCTCTGCATTGCAAGTACAGATGCCAATATGGGAGTTAGACTTACCCCAAAAATTGTGAAGGTCTTGGTGAAATTTTCAAGGTGGTGATAGTGGAAAAGTTGCGAGTGATGTAGATCCAATGAATTATCTGAATATGTACATTTGGCCTTTTAATCTAAAATAAGGTGCTGGTTTTTATCCCCACAGTTCCAATGTATACCTTGCATGTGGGACTGTGCCACAGCACCTTTGCTTTTTGCTTTGGAGTCCAAACAACCGCAGGTGTTGGATTGATGGGGTGTGCTGGATTTAGCCCAGCCTTTAGCCCCCCTAAATCAGCGGGGCTCTCCTGTCAGGCTGTCCTGTAGGGCTGAGGGGGGTGAAGGCAGAGCAGGTTGCCAAATGTCACTGCAGAAACGCTGCCTCTTACTTTGAACTCTTGTTTTTAGCTTATTTTTAACTTTATTTTTAACTGAATACATCCCATGACTTTCTATGCTTTATAAAGGAACTGTTTGCTATGCTTTGTGTTACAGGGCTCTCCAGGTAAGCAGGATAAAACCCCCTGACTTCTCTCTGTATAATAATGTTTTTTCATCCAGTTTTCTCTCTTGGCTCAAGGAGAGAAAAGAACTCCAGCAATAAAACCAGTCCAAAAGTGCCTGGGTATCTAAATACTGGTACTCTGTTGTTTGTCATGCTTTCTTTGTTTATAGTTCCTTAGTCAGTTTTCAGTCTGTGCCCAAGAAAAAAATCAGTTTGAGTGATTACTTTTAAGGGAGGCTATTTGACACATTCTTTGATTTACCAAAGTCTTCTGGACTATATATCATTCTAAACTACTCTCCACCTTTCATCCCACTAACTGATAGAATTATTTTGGGAATGCATGATGCAGTTTTCAGGGCAATGTTTGCTTTCCTGGAAATCCATGCTCTGTAATAAATACCTCTGACACTGGTGCTGCATACATAGTTCTGAGCTAGACTGGGTTTTTAAACCCAGTGTTCAATCTGGAAAAACTGCTGGGGCTATGAAATCTAGTGATTTTGAATTTTGTATTGAATTTAACCATTTAAAATACTTTTCTTACTAAAAAATAATTTTAAAAAATTATAATTTTGTATTTTTCTGAAAAAGGAATTTTCAACCAAATCTTTTTTCTGTCTTGCAGAAGCATTAGTTTCTGTGGGATTTGTACACAGCATGTTCTAAACAAATAAACCAAGCACACACCATCCATACAGCCTGATCTTTGGCTTACAGGACCTGCTTTTTATCTTGCTGTTAGCTGAACCTTTCCCAGAGTGCTTTCTGTTGAGCTCGAGTGAACAGGATTTCTTGTCTCCCACATCAACATATCATTTGATTTATATTTTAAAAACATAAAACATTTTATAAATATTTTAAATTATTATACATATTCTATAAAGAAATATTTTGTGGTTTGTACAGTTTTAGGATTTTTATGTTCTCAAAAACAGCAGTACTAAATATGTGTGTGGAAAGCTTTCCCACTTGTACCCTGAGTTTCCAGATTTCTCCAGATTGTTGTGGTACATCCCTCTCACCTCTCCCACCCTGAGCCTTCTTTACAATCTCAGGAACTTCTGATGGGCCTTGACCAAACCAGCTGGGGGGAATTTTGGACTCGTAGGGGCACAAGTTGATGAAGAAACAGATATTGGTATTTTACATCTTGGTCCCGTGCTCGTGGGCCTGTTTTGGTTAAGAAGTACCTGGCTATACAAAAACAGATGCAAAATTAAGAAAAATTTTATTCACTTAGCTTTCCAAGACTAATTATCATTACAATTTCATGGGTGAGATGTTTAATGAGATTGAATGTTTTATCCTTTATTTGTATTCAGAGTGATTTTTATATGATGGTAGGGACAGCATATAAAATAGCAGTGTGTCAAAAAGGCAGCTCCTGAAGTATATAATATTGTGCAAACTGCCACTGTTCAACACAATAACCTATTTGCATTCACCAAAACATGTAATATGTATGGGTTTGGGGCACTCTGTTGATACAGGCTTATATTTGTGTCTTTATTTGTTATCTGTGGGTCCATTTAGGTTAATTTTCTAGCAACTTTAAAATTATAAATAATAATATTTTCAAAGAAACACCTGAGGTAAGGCTCTAGGGATTTTTTTTCTGGTGGAACTGCATTGCTCTGCATATTTAGGATTAAATTTACCATTAAATTAACACAGTTGGAGACATTATAATCTCTATTTAATATGATGATTTGAAAAGCTTCACTAGAAAAAGAAAAACCAGCAACCTTGTCTGGCTGTGATGGTAACACTTCAGCAGTAACTAAGCCAAATACTCGCAGTATTCAGGCAAAATCCCTGCTTTAGATATTTCTTCAAAATATCTGGGGCCTGGGGCCCAGAGCAAACCCAGCTGTGTGCTCAACATCCAAACTTCCCACTCTGCCTTCTGAAGGATGCTTTCTGCTCACTTGTGCAAGGGTTTTAGCAATCAAACCTAACTAACCAAGGACTCTTACTACCTCTCAGATAGTTACTGGAACTTCAGGAAATTTGGGACAAAAAGTGATTTTTGTACAAGTCAAACTAGCCTGACTTCTGTCTTGTCTTGACTTAGCCTACAAATAGGAGGAGTGTTGGTGTGTTAAAATTGTTGCTCTGTGGTGCACAGGCCTGTGGGCAAAGCTGTCCTGTCCCTGTGGAAGGACACTGATCTGAACTTCATCTGCACTCCGTGACTAATCCAGTTCTGTGGAGCAGAGTGTGGAGCTGGATGGGAATTTGAGATTTATACACACAAACATGCCTCATTTGTGCTGCATTACAATGCTGTTAGAGCTTCCCTTTAGGTGTGTGTAATCCTTGGGAGCTCAAGCCAGTCTAAATACCAGCAATGCCAAGAGTGCCTCGGGAGGGGATGTGTGCAGCATGGAGTGTTTACACTGGAAAAGCTTTTCTGCAGTTTTAAGGGTGGGCATAAAGGGGAAGAAGAACTGCATTTTAAACATTTCATATGCCAATATTTCCTCATGTGGCTGGCAGTTCTTCCTGAACCTGAAAAGAAGTTGAACTTTAGCCACATGAATGAGTACTAACTGTGCTTCGCTTTGGCTCTGCGGTTTCCACAGAATTCTATGTTTCAGCTCTTCTAAGCATCTCTTCCCTAAATATCAGTTTAAAATCTGTCAGTTAAAGCCAGTTGCAACCATAAAGAAAACATTTTGCAAGTTGTTTCATCAGCAGTTTCTCATCTGTGTGATGGGCAAGATGTACTGGCATTTTTAAAGCTTTTTATCATGTCCTTTCTCTTCTAACAAGAAAGGACTATGTCTTTGTCCATCTGCTTCTAAGCAGTATTTCTCTTTGATATCCTTTAAAAATGTTTGTATCCCATGCCCTTGCAGAAGTTTTGTAAACTCTTTGGGAATGATACTTTCAGCACAAGCAGACACAAGTGACTGACGTTAAATCCAGATTTTCTATACCTGAATAGAGAATTGCAAGTTAGTCGCCTCATAATTATTCCTGAGTAGTACCTTTTTGCCTGCTGGTGCCCAGTTCAGGAGCTGGATGTACATAGCATGGATACATTCCAGTGACATACAAAAAATGAGCCATGCAATGTTTACTTCTCATCAGTATATCTGCCACTCTAATTTATACCTATGAGGATTAAGATGTCCAGTAAAGCCATGGAAATGACCAAGTGTATTCCCACTTGATCAATTATGGCATCTCCTAGAAAACATGGGGGTAATATCTGTGCATATATATTTAATGGGTCTCATATACAGCCTGGGATATATGCATCAGCAGTGTGGATATTAATTTAATAAGCCAGTTAATGTTTTCACTAAAATCAGCTTTAAAATGTCAGGCAAAGCAATAAACACAAGCTAATTGGCCAGTGGGTCAGACACTGCCCTTTTGCTACAGCTGAGGTTCCTGCAGCCATGTCACTTGTCACTTCTTCCACTTGAGCTGAGCTGAGGTAACAAGTAGAGTGAAAAGGCAGAACTGCATCCTTTGTGAAGTCAACAGCAGCAGCTTCCTTAGCTGCACTGACAATTATTTCTATAGGTGAAGATGGGATCGGGAATCTGCTGCAAAGCATTTTTGTTCTCATGCAGTTTTCATTTCTCATCTACACTGCTTTTTCTTCCCCTCTGGTACTTGGAGCAAAGAAAGATTTTGTGGTTTTCTTTCTGTTGTTGTTGTTGTTGTTGTTGTTTCCTTTCTGTTTCTTTTTCTTTTGGTAAGTTTTTAAGGATATGAAATTATCATGCTTTAGACAAAACTGAGAGGCTGGGTATTTTTTTCTGTACTGTTTTTTTTCTTCCACTCTTTAAGAAAGAAGCAAAAAACCTTTAAAATTATACTTTACTCATAGCAAAAGAAGCATTAAATAATTTGGTGGCTGTTGCTTCTTTCCATATACCAACGAGAGCTGCATAATTAATGCATAGCAAGTTATTCAGCCACAGAAAAAGAGGGCTGCAGAAGAGAAGATGAAAAAATTATTTTAAAATTTTTTATTTTGTAAGTTGATATTATTGTATTGGAGTTAAACTATTTCCATTTCCAATTTAGCAGACTGGAAAATGACAATCAAAAGAATAGATTTTAGTAGCCAGTTGAACCTTTTCATTATGTTTTGAGCCATGTGAGTGAAATGCAGCAAACCTGAAAGCTTGGCTAGGAAGGGACCTGCAAAGGCCACCTCTTCCAGCCTCCCACTTGGACCAGGGCTAAAAACAGCTGGGCTGTTCAGGGCCTTCTTGTGTTGAGTTAGAATTTCCCGTGTCTATCAACTTGTGCTTGTTTCCTCTTGTCTTTTCACTCTTGGAGCATCACTGTGCACATCTGATAAGAGCTTGGCACCACCTCGTGTACCCTTAGGGGTCCCTGAAGGTTTTCTGTCTTTAGGGCTGAGCAAACCCAGTTCTAGGACCATACCAAAGTCAGACTTTTGTGTTGCTTGTGTCCAATCCCTTTTCATCTGCAAAAGCCAAATGTCAAAATGTGGCTTTTTCAGCCCCCTGGATCTGTAAACACATAACTCGTGGCAATGTTCTTTAGCAGAGAACAGTCCTGGGTATGTCTATAAAAGGTCAACACAAACTTAGAATTATTTATTTATCTATGTATAAATTTTGTGACTAACTATACGTGAGAGAAGCTGCTTTAGGGTGTCATGCCAAACTTCCCCTGTGGACACACTTGAAGAGAGCTCTAATGGCATGGCTACAGAATAATGATTGTAAAGAACATTAAGGCCACATAAAATGTAATGGGATTGTAAATTAATTTCCTGCTTTTAACCTTGCTGGTTTGTTTTCTTCGATAATTTTTTTAAATGTAGGAAAAAAAGAGTACAAGACCAGATGCTTTTCTGAGGCTCATTCAGTGGTAATCTCTGACATGAAAGGGGTGTTTAGCCATGGTCTATTGGATGAAGAAGAGAATGAAGAGCAGTGCCCTCCCCAGTGCCATTGTTCACTGATGTATTCAGGGTTTGCTACTTTTTAATCGGAAATGCGTTCCGTGATGTCGTAGGCAGAATTTCATCTCTGAATAAACTGTTCAAGTGGAGGCTTTCTGTTTAGCTCCATTCAAGAGAAGTCTCTGGAGCTTTCAAAGAATGGTTAAAGTGGGTATAAAGAGTCTTTGTACTGGAGAGTGATCTTTGTGCCCTTTTATGAAGTACTGGAAGAATAGTCTGCAAAGCAGACAAACGGAGGTGAAAATTGTATTGTGAGTCCTAGAATACACATCCTGGAAGCCCCAGACTGCTCTAGGGAGAGCTGATGTTGTGGAATCACCACTCTGAATTGATAGACAGCCAGACACATGCACTGATTAGGTAAAACTTGAACGTTTAAGATTTCCATCCTCTAAAACCTTATGAATAACTAGTATTGCATCTGGGGAAGTATGTGTGAATATCAAATAAATTTTCACACACCTTTATTTTCCCTGTGCTAGTTGGAAGACATTTCATTAAAGAAAACATAAAAATATATTTTCCACAAACTTTCCTATTATCAAGTCAAACCTACCTGTTCTGTCTTCAGTTCCAGGCCTTGATTTGTCTTTCTAAATATAAATTATAACTTCTTCTGGGAGGCGGTTATAAAACAAATGTTACCTTGCAGTTCATTATACCTTCATTTATAAAATGATGAGAAATGTACATGCAGAAATTTGACATACACATTTTTCTACATCTGAATTACACAAAGGTTTAAGTTGTGGTGGAGATGCCCTACCTAGACAACTCATGCACATATTTTTATTCATACTTGGTTTCCATGATTACTGCTGGAAGAAGTAACTTTTGCAAATGATTGTCTGAAAACAAGAAGTAAAAATACAGCATAGATAAAAAAAAAGGAACTAGATTTTTGACCTTCTTAAATGATTTGGTCTGGATTCATTGTGAAGAATTAGTGAAGACTGCTGCAGCTTCTTTTATCTCACGTGATTTTCTCATGCCCAGTTAATTGGACACTGAGTAGAAACTTGGATGAAAGGATCTCAGAAAGAATCATTAACCGAAAAAAACTTTCCTTTTTTCCTTTAGTTAGTTTTGTCCTACACTGAAATGAAAAGTTACCAAGCTGATAGTCCTGTGTGCACTAAATTGTCCTTAACTGACATGTGGGAAGGATTATGAAAAGAAAAATAAGAATTCTATTCCTAAAATGAGCTTCAAAATTTAAGATTTTTCTGAGGAAATGAGAGGACAAAAGGAGGTGTTTATGTCTCATTTATCTTGCTCTTTCTTCACTTAGTTTCATGTTCATGTTTCTAAATTTGATGAAAGAATAGTCTTTCTTCACTTGAGACTTTGTGAACATTTTGTTTGCAGTAAACATTGGTGTATGAGCTTTATGGGAGGTTGGTGATATCTGGAAATTATGTACACTGTGTGCCACTGGATCCTGCACAGGGGTACAGTGTCTGCAAACTCTACCTTGGGTTAGTTGTTCTGCTCCTATCTATGCCACTATCTCTGTGCCAAATCTGTGCTATTGTGCTATTTTTTTAGCTCTGTATAGGTCTGAGGCATGGAAGATCTCCTTTCTTCTCCTAAACTCTAAAAAACTCTTAGTTATGTAAAAAAATTACTGTGGAAAAATATCAAGGTAGAATTCATGAAGTTAGAGTCCACTGTCTCTCACCACTTGGATAGCGAACAGAGTTTCAGCCTTGAGGAGTGCTTATATATTTTTTCTCTTTCACATCTTTCATTTGTTTAAATTATTAGACAAAAAACTTGGGACAGCGCCAGGGCTTTCACTACTCAACTTCGTTCCATTTGTTCCAGAAACCTCTCTGAGGGACCAGAAGCACTAAATGGAGGTGGCTATGCTGCCTGCCTGGGAGGCAGGGATGGCTGGCTCAGGAATAAGATATTACACCCTTCTAGCCAAGAAAAGTTGCCACAGCAATGGTGATATCATGGGTAGAATTTCTGGACTATTGTGTATTTATCTCTTGTCATTGCTAAGCAGTGCAAGCGAGCGAGCAAAACTCCCGTTAGCCATAGCATCTGCTCAGCTTTAGAGCAGAACTTCAAAATTAGACCCTGTGTTTGCAAATCCAGTGCCATGCAAAAAGTGCCATCTGGCCTAGATCTGTTTCACAGTAAATTCATTTATTTTGTGAAACTGAGGAGACAGCCCAAAAAACTACGTGGCGTTTGCACTGAGAATTTGCAGTGGTTGATACAGACACAAGAATCAACCATTCCTGTGCAATTGGACAGTACAAAACTGCACTTGATCACACTATGGCTCCAGAATAACCTCAGCAGGAGGGAGGATGAGCAATCCCTCTTGGGCTTTTCTAAAGTTTTAGCAAGGTGTAATGCTGTTTGAAGAGAGATAGGTTTCTATAGGCCATAATAAGACAAGGGTCCTAAATTATCATAAAACCACATGATTAAATTATATGCCAGAGCAAATAAAGACAGAATATTTCTGGAAATAAATGTCTTCATTTTACCTTCTGTAACACCTAGATCCATTTCTTTGTGGTAGGAAAAGAATTTTCAGGCAGCACAGAAGTAATCTCTGATCCAAAACCACCCAGCAGTATCAAAAATCTGTCACAGTTGGTCAGTGATTAGATCCTGGTGATAAGAACAGCATCTGCAATATTGAACAGGTATCCTTTATTTGATGCTTTTGGAGGGATTTCAAACATATGCCAAGAGCCTCAAAATAGTAATTATTCTAAGCTGCAGTTATGAAAGATCAGAAACTTTAAATGGTGGTCAACTCTTAGTCTGAATTCTGCATTCATAAGTGAGAAACTCCAGAGAAAGTATTCAAATATACAGAGCCAAAGACCAGCATAACAGGAGTGAAGTAATAGTATACAAATTATCAGTCACAAAGTATTCCAAACTCACAGGGTTTCTGACTGGTAGTAGAGCAATGCCTAAGGAAGCAGCACTGATACAAAGAATTTTGGCATTTTTCAAGTGAGGCCCTGAGAGATACCAAATGCAGCTGTGCTGAGAGGAGAAATTTGTCTGGCTGTGCTCCTTGGAGCGGGACAAGTCGAGCTGTTCTGGGGACTCATCCCAACTTAGCAGGATGCATGTTGAAGATTCTTCTGCTGAGTAAATCCAACTGGCCACATCCTGGTTTTGGGGAGCATTGTATTGTGATGAGAGGAAAATCACGTCTAAGGAAAAGATGTCCAACTTCCACCTTCCAGAGAGAAAGTAGGAACTATGAATTGGTCAGTTCTGGATATCTGAGGAGCCCGTCCAGGTGCTCCACTCTGTGCTTCAGGCAAACAGACAAATCCCCTCCTAACAGCATGAGGTTGGCACTAAATTGGTCTGTGAGAAATGAGGATTTCTTTAATGCAGGCCAGGCAGTAACCTCAGCAGAAATGCTCAAGTAAATGCATGCCTCACGTCGGGGGCAGAGTGCTCTGCAATGAAATGAGGGCTGTATTTGCAAGTTAGATACAAGTGCCTGAGAACAGGCGTGAGTCAGAGGAATTTGAGTACAGTGGTTGATAATGGGGAGAAACATTTTCCTCTGCAGCTCTCCCTTAAATATCAGGAGCTTTTAAGTCCTGCTAAACTTCCTAATGAATCAGAAATGGGATATGGAAGTGAGGGTCTCACTTTTCATTTTGGGTTTCTGGGTTTTCAGTTTCTATGTTCAGATAACGAAGTGCTGTGCTGCTGCCTGGCTTGTGTGGAATGCTGGAAAAGGAAATGGAAGAGGGGTGTTACTGGCACTGGGAATCTAGCAACTGATGGAAAAGGCAAAAACCAGGAGGGCACCAAGAGCTTGAAATGTTTGTCCAGTGTCAGACACACAGATTGACTAAATGACAGATCAGTGCAGAAAGAAATTAAGCAAGAGCAAGGAGATGAAAATCAGACGACTGAGAACGTGGAGTTCTTTTCTGGGGTGGTTCTTTGTTTTTAGTAATTTTATCACTTTCAATATGTGAAGCACTGCCTCTGTTCTTTGCTGAGCAGCAGCAGCAGAGCCCATGGCACAGAATTTGTCAATACTCCTACACAGTGAGATCAGGAAGCCAGAGGATTCCTGGAGCATTCCCTGGCAAATGTCACCTGTGCTCATACCTTGCAAATCTAATGAGAATTAGTGAGTTCCTGGCACAGAGCAGAGTCCTGCTCCTTACCTGTAGTATAATATAGATAAGTCAAAAAGGAACAAAAAAAGTCAACAATTTAAACACTCTTAACAATCAAGGAATTTTTTTTGAAGTGGCACCCATTTTAGACTTCGAAAACTTACTAGTAATAACCAGTTTGTTCCAAAGATTTATGGAGAATCTTATCTACAGATAAAGCAATGTGAAATTATTCTAGCTTAAGGTTGTGAAGGATTTGGGTTTTTTTCCACACAGTGAGTCTTGCTTATGGCAGTTTAAAAAAATTTAAATAAGGTATCAATTTGTTATGTTAAAAATTATAATTTTTTACATTACAAATTAAAATGTCAAGTTGTGGTAGAAATTTTTTTCCACTTTATTTTTATAAAGCCCAGACATAACGATTTTAAATCAAGCAATTTAAAATCACTGATTCAATTCACTCCCCTACTGTTTTGGGTCTTTCAGGACAGATAGGAATAAAAAGCAGGGGTTTTTATGAGAGGAATATTTGAAAATGTTTGTATGTGACTGCTTGGTGAAGATCTAATGGTTTATAACATTAAAGAAAGAGAAAAGAATCTTGTAACAGCATTGTGGCAAAGCTTTTAAAGACAGAGCAGTCAGGGCATGTAAAACTGCAGTTTCTATAGTAACAGGATTTTCGTCCTTTACAAATGAATGTGGAGAATTTGGAGATGTACAATCTGACAGAGCAGCGCTGTGAATCTTGTCACATTCATCAGTCTTCCCAAAAATTCATGTTACAGTAGAATGGAAAAAGCCCCACCTGCAATGGAGTATGCAGAGGGGGCAGAGAGGATCCTGCCAGGCATTAATTGTGTGAGAAAACAGGTATTGGTGCAGAGAGTGCATTTCCCCAAAGAGAACTCCCAGGTTAATTGGTGGAATCCACAGACTCATAGGTAAGATCCTTGGAAGATTCTGCAGAGAAAGAAAAGGACTCAGAAACCCATTTAATGCCCAAAAAGAAAACTAGAGAGACGTGGAGAACAGAACTATTCTGAAGCTTACACACAGGTGTATTTTGGATGCACGTTTATCACCACTAGGTTAATTTTAAAACAAATTATGTGTCCTCCTCCTCTGAACCTTTCATAGCCTGGGTCAGGTGAATTGAGGTTTCATGTTTTTGGATTTTTTTATTTTTTTAAAGAGTAGCATTTGTTATATTGCTCACATTCCCTCTTGGGGACATAAGGGGAATAAAAATGTGGGATTTTTCTGGGTTGTCAGGTGTCCTGTTTAGTAGATGTATTTAATAAGTGCTAGATAATAACAGACAGTAATATGTAAACGACATAACGAAGTTAGAAGCCTGAAGCTCTGATTTGATAATAAAATCTTTACACTGGTAGTTACTAAGTCTGCTATGGCTGCAGTTTGCGATAACCTTATAAAGCAGGTTTGAGAACAGAAGTCTGTTCTGTCCCACATTTCCTTTATGCTACAAGAACCTGAATTTACAACAGTTCCTCTGTGCAAAGGGGAGAAAATGGTAACCCTAAAACACAGGATGCTAAGAGAATAAATGTGTTATAGATTCTGAGGCAGTCCAAAGTTTAGGGCAGTTTAGGTGAGCTTAGGGATACCCTAAAACAAATGTAGCTCCATTTTTTCATGCCTTGGAAGAGTTTCCTGTTAATGGAAACATATCTGCACATACTGTAATGGTAAAGCACTGTGTAATGCTATGGAATAGAGGAAAGAAAATGAAATTCACTCTCCTATTCAGTGAGTTCTTCAAAGAAGAAAGAGAGAAGAAAGGAGAAAAAGAATGCTTTTTATTTTCTTCATATGCTCTCCATTCTTTCAAGTCTTGTGTTTAACAGGAATCTGCTGTAGAGGAGGATGAAAGAGTCCCATCAAAAAAGGCACAAATGTGTAGATTTAAAGGGGATTTTATAATCAGTCTGTTGAACTTAATAAAAGGGTTTCATCAAGTGGATTTTCATTTAGCTCTCAATTAACAGGCAGTCACATTTCAGAAATGTCCAACTTTTCCTGCTAGTTTTCCCCTCCCCTCAGAGTTTTACAGTATGAATGAAGTGTGTAAACTTTTTTCAGTTAAAACAGTACTCGAGAGCTCGGGGAGTTCCTTGTGCAGGTTGGCTGCTGGGAACCTTCCTAAGGAGCCATCCAGGAGAGGAGCATTAATGCCAGACCTAAACCCATCAGCAGAGATTTGTCTGGGGCAGAGGGGAGTGGGGCTGACTCGCCATGGCTCAGTAATTAAAAACATCTGTTAACTGATCAAGCTAATGTAAGTGCACTGCTCATTATTTTGGACACCTGGGCAGTAAAGTCTGGTGTCACAGAGGCCAGAGGTACGGTGCACAGAGGTACAGTGTCTGCAAACTGGCCTTCCTTTCCCAAATTCTCTCCCTGGACTCTCTCTGGATAGAGCAGCCTGTCTTGGTGCTCGAGTGCTCATTGTGGACTGTGGAACTTTGAGCCAAATTAAAAGTTTGCTCGAGTAGATGGAATATTTTAGTTGTGCATTTACTAAAAAAAAATTTGAAGATTTGCAAACCTTTGCTGTATAGTAAATAGGAAAGAAAGAAGAAGAAAAAGAATTCCCTCGCTACCCATTTAGATAAGATCGAGGAAGGTTTAGAGTAGTGATAAAAACCATTATCAGCTGTTGTATTGTGACAGTACAGTCACTTAAACCTCAGTAGGACTGGAATGAAAAGCTGCAGATAACAAGGATGCTCTCTGTCACCATAAAGAAGGAATATGCTGACAATTTTATAGAATTGAGGCTGATTGCCTATCAGCTAATGAATGCAATGAGAGTTTTAAACCATCATTAAATTTATATAGATACTTAATTGAAGCTACTGTTTCTTGTTCATTAAAAATAATGTACAGACTGTGCCCTTTAAGTAATCTGGGATGGATCTTTCAAGTTTTTCCTGTTCAAACCATTTCTCTGTGTATAAATAGAGCACATAATTATAACTTATGCTAAGTGGCTCAAGTTTCAGTTATCTGGGGATCTCAGCTTTACTATCAAAAGGAAAATACATAAAGATGATATAGGTCTGAGGCATGGAAGATCCAAGTAGTATTTTAAAAATAGAATCAAAATTAAAACAAACTATTTTTGAAGAGCTTGAGAAGAATTCAGTCAGTGTAGGGTCTGTTCTAAGAGGCAATATCTTCTGTCTTATCTTTCTGAATTCCCTATAAATTCATGCATCCTTTGAATTTATTGACATTTCAAATATAACGAATACTTGAAGTCTAAGGCCTGCAAACATTTAGTCATTCTGACAACAATGCCTCATAATAAATATTAAAAAGTTCACGGACGATATACTAACATGTGTAAAATCACTATTTATGAATTCCTGCTAAAGATTACAGCATTAAAAAGTTGAATGCAGTACAAACTCTTTGTTATCTTCACCCAGCTGCAAGGAAAAAAGAAATGGTGCAAGAAGATAATAGAGCTAGAAAACAATCAAAATGAAATGTTTGACAGGTGTTGGTCCAAGAGGCTCAGGCACAAGGACGAGGACTGCAGCAGAGGTGCTGTTCCTCCTACTCACACACCTCCTGAGCACCTGCCAAGGCTTCAGCTCTGCTGCCTGCCACCTCCAGATGGGGGACATGAACCTAGAGATATTGCTTTTCCAAATCAAGTGATATGGAGTATTTGAAAATGGCTTTCTCTTAATCTTTCCTATTTAAAGTGCTCCACTTTGCAAAAAATAATGAATTATTCATTGAACGAGAAAAAAAGAGAACGTAAGAACTCTGAACTGAAGCATCAATTATTCATGCAACTTTAGATCCCATGACTTTGAGTTGAGAGGTGAATAGTAGTCAAAAGTTTTTTGATAAAAATCTTGTCAAGGATTAACTTTTTTATATCTTTGTCCTAATTGTATATATTAGATGTGAAAATTATCTCGTTATTTGGACAAAAAAAGGCAAGACCATATAGTAAAAATCTACTTTGGTATCACCTTCTCCACTCTTCCCATAAATGTGTTTTTTACTCTCCTTTATTCTTAATAATATTAAGTTTTCTATGCTGACTGCTCATTTCCCAAATTTCTGCACATCATTTAATAATTTTTTTTTTTTCCAGTTATACCAGTTATGGACATTTCAAATTTAACTGTACGGTTGACTTAAAACAGAGTTTTGAATCCGAACTAAATCAAGCCTCACAAAAAGTTTCGTTAATGGGAGAAAAAGAACAATGAAAATCATCCACGGCTGATCATTTGATTTAGGTCTTGTTTTTCACAGGCTCATTGCAGCTTCCCAGCCTGACAGAGCTCCATGGAATCAGTTAGCCAGGACATTATAAAATAGAATCAGACCTTTCAGTCAGTCTCATTGTATAAATTTACCATTCCCTTGTGCTGGGACTCAGTTATCAGCCAAAATGTGATGTGCATGGGAGGTTCAAATGACAAAAGGCTTTGTGATGTGATCTTTTGAACGTGCACCAACTTTCTGCACGTGTTTTTGCAATACTGGTACAGTGCTCTACGACTTTAAGAAAGATTAAAAATGTATATAAATATATGTTACAAGTGGCACAACATCTGTAAAATGTTAATACACATTTTAAGATGCATTCACAGAACATTATGAATGTTAAATAGGTGACAGTAGATACCTTTATAAAATATTAATAGTTTACTCTGGGTTTAGTTATGCTGTAAGCTGCTCAAGAGCCATCAACAGAAAGTGAATAGAGCTATCAAGGTTACAGTAGGGTTAGGAAGCTGTTCATAAGGAAATGTGCAGGTTTAAAATTAAGTACTGGACATGATGACAAAGTTGACAAGCTACAATTATACAATAAACTGCAGTCTGGTCCAGAGTAGCCCCTTGAGATGTTCCATTTTTGAAATATGGCATAAGGATCACTTGTATCAAATTTTCAGTCTTTGGAGTACAGCAAAATGAAATTGTCTACATCACAAATCCCCTGATGAGTCTTTGAGGAAACATACGCAGTGAGTTTGAAAACATAGTTTTGAAAAATCAAGAATTATTTTTGTTGTTAAATAACTGATTGGTGTCCTACACGTCATTGTGATACTGACAAAGAATTCAAAATATAGAAATTTTCAAATGCGAATGAATGTTTTCTCTAACCAAGTCTGATGAATAAGTTTTAGATATCAATTTTCTAACTCTATATAAACTAATTCTTTTTGCTCCTTCAAACAAGCAATACAAATTACAACATAATTTACTGTTCTTATTTCTTTCTTTCAGTTTTCCTGACTCAAAAGTGATAGGCTGCAGAGGAATTTCAGATATAAATATTAAAGGGGCAGTGTTAAGATGAAAAGAAATGGTAATATTAGTTCATATTTAATTAGGAGACAAAACCAGTCCTTATTAAAGAGATAGAGAACCATGGTTTAGTGGAGGATGTGGCAGGGCTGGGTTACTCACTGGACTCAACTTTGGAACTCTGTTTTTCTAACCTAAACAATTCTGTGATCACAGTTTAGGAACAATACTGACAACAAGATTCTCACCTTAGAGAACACTTGTGACTGTATTGCTCTGTGTGCTGCTCTGTAGATTCTGTGCTCTCCTGGGAACCTAAATGTTGGCTTCTGGGTATAAGTGATGGCTTGGTAACATCAGAAACTGCATTTTCACTTCAAAATTCTTAAATGGTCACTGTAGTGGAAAGCTGGCTACTCTATCCCACTGATGAGCTCCAAACTGAAGCAGGAAGGGCCACTACTGAGAAAATTAGGTTGTCCTCTTCTCCATATCTACTTAGCTTCTGGCACATCTGCAGAAACTTCCATTACACTAGCAAAATGATTGGGAAATCATCAGCAGGGTGTCATGTCATGTTCTTGTCCTGAAGAGATATCACAAGTGTCAGCAATACCATTGAAATATTCAAAGCAGGTCAGTGTCCTAAATCTCTCTGAAATCCAGAGTGATCTGGACATCTAATTTTCCTGGACTCTTGTCAAACTTGTAAATCACTTCATGTACAGTATCTTGGAGACGGTTTTCTTATTTCCTGCTGTTCCAAAGAAAAAGTCAGTCTTGCAGCACTGTTGCTGTTAAGATTGTCTTTTTAAAAAATCTGTACTGTTCTTTAAGGCTGGCTAGCTATAAAGTTCTAGAACATTTCCCATCTTTTCTTTTCTATAGATACACTGGGAAACTGCTAAAGTTTGTAGAGGAGCTGGACAGCCCAGATCTTCTACAATGTTCAAATCAGGAAAATTGTTGGACCTATGTATCAAATACAGTTCTTCCATTGTTTTATCTCCTGGGCATTTTTCTTGTAATTGTAAAGAGATGGTTTTTGATGTTCAATGAACCTTTGTTTTGGCCCAGCAGGATTATTATTGTCTTCCTCCTTTTGGTTCTTCTTGCATCTACTGATGCAAGTGTTTTTTAAAAAGAACATTTCTTCCTGGCTGTTTAATCCACCATCCTTATAACAGACACTGTAGGACCAGAGTGTTACCTGAAGTACTAAAAGAAATAATTCACCGTGGCTTTCAAATTTCCTCTCTCCTGTAATGATTTAATATTTCTTTCTTTGGGGCAATGTTTTGTTTTTCCTCCACCGAAAATTATGCAGCTAGCAAAACCTGAAATAACAATAAACTGTTAGGGACCTGGATCAGGATCTGGATTGGCATCAGCTGATATAAATCCCTACAACTCCATACTCTTCAACAGATGTGGACCAACAGACAGGGACGTCCTGTTTATGGTTGTTTAATGGGATGTACAACTTCCAGCAGGAGGCTCTTCTGCTCTGAATGCCATTGCTGTTTCCACCTCGTTGAAATGTTCAGGAATGAATCTCAGTAAGAATGACTTCATCTTAAAGTGTGCTTCTGTTGGTAATTGCCTGACACAGAAAAGGCATCCTAGAACTGCTTCCAGGCACTGTATTTCCAGGGGGGTGTTAATATTCATATTAATTAGTAGAGAAAGAATTTCTTGAAAATATATATTTTAGTGTCTTGATTTATAGTAAATGTAGGTAAATAGTCTGCTAGGTTTTAAAGGTAAATAGTGAATCTACATTCCTATTCTATTAAACTCACACAGACAGGCCCTTAGCTGCTCCAACAAAACCATATCAATTTTCTGATTGTTTTGATTGCTTATTTGCTCCAAAATGACCTTCAATAAGAATTGCTTTCCTTTCCATCTACTCAAACAGAAAGACGGCAGTAAAAACATGGCTGTCAAATATCTGTCAGAACAGATTTATTGTGCTCTTTAAACCTGTTGAAGTAAATTTTTTTTTCTCCTTCTCTCCTATAATCTGACCCAGGGGTTGAACTCTCAAGCACAATTTTTTTTTTCCCCTTTTTCTTCTAGACAGCTTACATGAAACAATACAGGTGTGAGACAAATCTCTGGGGCACTGTCTGAATGAGTATGAAGCTTCTTGCTGCTGGTGGAAATGGCTTTAAAATTTACCTGGTTCCAGGTATTTTCATCAGTTGATCAAAAAAAAACAAAGCTAAATCCCATTTTATCTCATGATTCAATTCTGTAATAAAATTGATGCTTCACACAGGATTTGCTACAATCACAACACATGTCTTGAGCTGAATTTACAATCCAGCCCAAGTGGAATAGATTTTGGAGGTTTTCCTGCCCTTCCAGCCCCTCTTCTGTCAAGGAGGCCTGGTGAAGAAACAAATCTCTGCCAGGTTAGCACTGGAAAATCTAACTGAAATCCTTACACTACTGTATAATTTTTTTTTTTCCTCTGTGAACCCAGGATAACATAGTGAAAGGTAAACAAAATCCTATAGAAACAACACAGTGGTGTTTACAATTAACTGAAATCTGCTATTATTCTTTGTTAAACTTTTTTCAGCTATAATAATCAAGCCAACTCTTTCTAAGATGTAGATTTAATTCATTATTCCTTGTTCCAAGCATCCATTGCATTTAGTAACTTGTAAAGCCTGTAAATGTGCAGAAACTCTAGTAAAGCTGTAATTTAATTTCAGGGGAATGCTAACATACGGTGAACACACCAGGGGTCATTAGCACAGCTACCTGGGGGCTAGCCCAGCTGCCACATTGCTGCAATTTGCAGGAGTTGTTTTGCAGCGTGCTAAACCACACCAAGTGTTGGCTACTGTGATCTTCTAAAGACTCACAAGGGCAGGCAGCCACTGAAGTCTCAGTTTACATTTGCACCTTTGATATTTGAAATGATTCTGAAATGCAAGGGCTACCTGGTTAGCTACTGAGTGAGAACTGCTTGGTTTTCTTCACTGGTTTGCTGCTCTTCCTCACCAGCTAGTCACAACCTGCCTCTGAGAGAACCAATGTTTGCTAATGGAAGGTTTCCAGTGAGTACAAAAAGGATAATAATACCAGGTGGCTACCATATGATTGGATTTCTGTGAACATGACTGCCCTTTCCAACCAGATTTTGGAAGAAGTGACAACTGCCAATTTGTCCAGGATATTGGGTGCCTGGATGGTATCTGGAAATATAACAAATTGTCAGCTGAGGTGGAACACATCTGTGCTGTAGTGTGCACATGAATAAAAAGGAGCTTGTAAAGCATAGTTACAGAACTTAAAAGAAAAGGAGAAAACAGCAACATAGATGGGACAGCAAATCCTGACCTTCTGAGGTAACAAGGATTAGGTAAAATGGCTCACCTAGCCCCCAGAATTGACAATGACTACAGTCAGCATGGGATGCTTTAGCACTGTGATTAGACGGGCTGGTGAGCCCTTACAAGAATCATAAGCTATGCCCGTTTCAGTGATTTTATACCAGGTTTTGTATTTTAAAGAAATGAGTCTTTGTGTTTCAGAAAAGCTGGCTCATATCACTTGAAATCCCAATGAATCTGTTCCAGGGCCCAGCTTCTGCAGGACCTGCTGCTCAGGCTTTACATGGCCCAGCTGTCCTGGAATGAGGGGCAGGAAAGCTGCCAGAGCTCTGCAAAGGCTCATTTACCCTACTGAGAAGCAGCAGGGTTAATTAGCTCAGGCATTTTTGCTGCTGAAGCAGGGACACTCTTTCTGTTCTCTGAGCTGCTCCTGGTGCTGTCCTCCAAGGCGTGTGTGTGCTTCCCTGTAGGACACAGCTGGGCATGGTGCAGGCTTGCACCTTGTAGGAAATGAATTCACAGCGAATAACTGAATTTTCACAGCACAAGGAGGGGGGCTTTGAGACCTGATGGGGGGTGCACTGCAGGGCTTTGGAAAAGACAGAGATGCCATCGTCCTGGTAAGGCCCTGGACATTTTCTGACAGCCCCTGGACTCGAGGCTCTCTTACACCAGGGATTGCACTTTCTGGAGCTGTGCACACAGGCAGTTTGCTCTCTCACTCCTCTCCTCTTGCCCACACTATTCCCTCGCTCCTGCCCTGGCCCTGTTGCACTCCTGGTGCCTACCGGAACAGTGAATCCTGTGTCTTATCAAAAACTTCTGAACCACCAAAGCTAATGGTATCCACTGAAGACAGAAACATCAATTAACCAAAAATTAAATTTGTTAATTTCATTAAGACCGCTACTCAAACATTTTTTACATACCTACAAACCACATATAGATTAACTTTTAAAGTTAAAGTACCTTATAAAAGGTGTAATTAGAACAAGGATCATTAAGGTGGATTTGACAGCAATTTGCTTTATTCACCTTATAGAACTTAATGTAGCAGGTGGAAAATCTTAGTCTGTTTTTCTGTAGTGGAATTTTCTGCGTTAGGAAAGATGCGATGTAATTATTTCAAATCAACAAAACTTTCCAACTGCCACCTTCCCTCAAAACAAAATGTGATAAATAGATGTAGAAAGCATGCTGACACAAAAAGGAAATTGGAAATACAGGAGAGCTTAAGCTGTAAACTGACACAGTGTCTGAAAACGGCTTTAGTAGCTCTGCTGTGAGCGACTTGTTTGCAAAGCCATTAACTCAATGCTCACTTATTATTCCCAGATGTACAGCACCAACATTGACCATCCCCTTTTTTGTTGTTGGTGTTTTTGTGTTTGTTTATTTTTTCTACTTGAGCTGGAATTTTAATGAGAATAATCTTGTTTGTAAGAATTGATGCTCGCACGTTGAAGCACAAAATTAGTTTTATAGAAACTGTGTAGTATATTTGATAGTGTTTTCAGAACAGCATTTTATGGAGTGTCCTTCATGAGGCAATTTGGCACACTATGCATCACATGAAAATTCAGTGGGTATTTTATAGTACACAGGGCCCAAGTAAGAAAGGAAGCAGAGATTGTAAGATAGATGGAGCTGCAGAAATAAAAGGATTACTATGAACTGTGGCAAAACAGGGTCAAAGAACAAACAAGGTCGGGTTTAGAGCAGAATTAATGGGTGAGAGAGGAGGTGGATGTGAGATCTGACTTAGAGTGAAACGTATAACCAGCTGAACAAATTGAAGAAATTTGCAGTGCTCTGTGTGTCAGCAAGCTCCTTTTGCAAATCTAAGGGCCATTCATTTCTAAGAAACTCAGGTTAAATCCTCTGCTAGGCTAAAAAGTGCAGTTCCATTGATTGCAATGGGACTATTCCAATTCACCCACTGAGGATCTGACTCAGTTTTTCTTGGAAAAGGGATCACAGACCCCTTTATTCTATCGAAAGTGTCCACAGCTTGAGTCCCTCTCTTTCTTTCTCTCCATTTTGCTCTCTTACATATACACAAACAATGACAAAACAGACTGTTCTACTGAACATTTTTGTATTCACCTAATTAATCTAAAAGATTAAGAGAATTGTCAGAAATCTGGGGCGTGAGAAAACCAGAACTCGATAGCTCCTAGCTGAGTAATCTCTGGCTCTTGGAAGAGTTTCTGTCTAGAAATGAGGATAGAGTCAGTCTGGTCCAGCACCTTGTGGCTGTGATGGTGGTGACCAACCTCCTCAGGAACAGAGAGTAGACTTGAGGCCTGAGCAAGCACACAGCAGTGTGTCTTCTGAATATTCTTCTACTTCTGAATAATTTCTCAAAGCTAAAACATATCCTGAAGCAGAGGTCTTTGGTTTTAGTGGGACTCATGGAATTTATTTAGTAATTTTGTCCATTGTTTTTCAACGCATGTTGCATTTTAGCTTCTGCTGACTTATTTGGAAAGAAATGTGTAACTTAACTACTGCGTAGCTTAAATACATATTATATGAAGAAATATCTCACAATTCTACACTGTGCAAAGATGTTTGGTCTCAGCCCTGCAAATTTATTTGATTTCTTCCCCTCTCTCTTCTTTCTCCCTTTGTATTGGAAGCAACACGGCTTGACATCCACCCATGTTAGACACAGTATAGCAACATCACTCTAACAGAGGCATGCACCATCTTCTGGGCATAAAAATTACTTAAAGGCAGCTCCATTATGGGAATAAACACTACCTCGTGATTTCTTTTTCTGCAGAGATTTTTTTTATTTGACTGAAAAACGTTAACTTACAATGCAATGCATGTTTACCTGGATGCTCTGATCCAAAAGCGTGACATTCATTCCAAAGGCAGTGAGGGAAATGAACTTCTTCCAGGACTTCTTCCCTATGGTTCTCTGGTCTAGTAGGTACAGCAAGAGGTGAGGAATTACAAAACCTGCATTTGAATTCTGTAGTCCTTTGTTGTCCTAAGTGTAGATAAATAATTCTCTCATGTTCTGCTTTCTTCCTGTTTCTGGACACATTTATCTATGACTTAGTCTGAGGTTTTTAGAAAAGCAAGCTTATCTTTGTTATTTATTTTACTATTTAATGAATGCATTTTTATTATTCTGTAAGTAATGGGTGCTGCTGTAGCAGAAAAGTGCTTGTTTTATATATACAAATTTTGTGTAAGAGGTGCATTCTCAACACCATTAAGACACAAAATGATGGAATGAACAAAAAAGCATGATCAAGTTCAATGACTAGATCCCTCAAAAATAATACCAAAATACCTGAATAGCCTCCTTGACCAAAACTTTGAATTTTTATTCCAAGGTAAATTACAAATAGCAGTTAAAATCACAACTGTATTTGAAACCAAATTAAAAAATAAATATTGGAATTTTTAAAATAAAAACTATGACATATATTTATTATATTTAACTTGGGCCTCACTAGTCCTGTCGTGACATTACTGCAAGTACTGATTGTTTAATAGTATCACTTGAATTTGTCCTGATTTCCTAAGGAAATCTGTTAATCATCATCCTGTAAACTAAGTTTGAACTTACTGTTAATGTTAAACTATATTTTGAAATAGATTAGTAATTATGAATTCCCATAAATTTTGTGAAATACCCTGGCATAAATTCCTTTAAAGGAACTTATGATGTTAAAATTCACTGTATGTTGTGCACCAAAGGACTCACATTAAAGAAAAATTGAGGAATGCCCAAATCTTGGGTAGACCTTTCTTTATGTTGCTATTTATAAATTTAAATTTTATTTCCTCTATTTATTCTGCAGTATTAAACCCACCCCCCATAACATCCAGTAAATCTGTTAATTTTTGTTCCATGTTGGTCAATGAGATATATCTTCACAAGGCTTTCCTTAGTTACAGTCTCCTTATGAATCATAAAGTTAGTCTTATGATCTGAAAAATCTTTCTCCATTTGTTCCAGTGCTCGTGGAACTGCTTGTTACATTGTATATTTATTAAATATATAAGAGATGGGATGATTAGGTCAAAATGAAGCATCTTTTAAAAGTGTTTCTTTAGTTAGTCGTGAATATGACAAATAAACTGCTACTATGCCAAAAGGCACTGCAATAAAAATCTCCCCACCAGATAATTTTCCAACCATATACTGCAATAACTTTGGCAATATTGGTCATCTCTGTCCAAACAGCACAGTTCTGGGAAGAGCAAATACTCCCCCTGAGTGTCATCAGTGGCTGGGTTAAATGTGGAGTAGAGAGACAGGAAAGAAATTCTTCTTTGGCTCAAGAAGGAGGAGGGCTGCAGAAAATTGGAAACATGGAGATTTTGTTATTAAATACCCCTGAAACCAGTTTGCCCTCAGAAGCACAAAAGATTTCTCTTTGCTACATGCTCCAGTCCTGTGGCTCAGATGCTATGCTGCCTGTGACAACAGAGGAGGAGGAAACACGGAAGCATCAAAATTTTACAGAGAAGACACAAGATATCACTTTGATTTCCTCATTCAAGTTTTAGTAGTTACAAAGACCACAAGACCCATCAAGGTAACATAAAGATTCAAATGACACAGGTAGAATCAACTTCTCCAGATCTTAAGGTACCTGGAGCACCAAAATTTTGTGTCAGATTTCATAAGCAGAGGTGTGACTTCCTAAGGTATTTTCATATTCTGTGTTGACAATGTGCATTGAGCTTTCTGCTTTTACTTTTTCAGTAGATAAAAGTCAAACAAGTTCAGCCTTAGCAGTTTGAATGAGGTCCCGTGATAAATTTGCTTTGAGATACACAATTGATACCAAAAGTCAGAGATAAAATATCTTACAGATTTAAAAACTGGAGCTAAACAAAACAATATTTAATAAAAGTTACGTGATTCCTGTACTTCCCCAGCTCTTTGCTTTGTTTACCATCCAGTCCCTAAAGGTTTATAGCCCTGATCATTAAGCAAAGGTCATGCTGATCCTCCCCACTCAGCTCTCAGCAAGCACAAGTGCTGTGCTGCAGCATGAGTGGTAAAAACACCCAGCTTGCCTCAGCAGGCTTTTATTTGGCTTTCAAGCTCCTAATCCAAACTGGCATTCTATTGCCCCACTGATTATGTCTCTGTTAAAACCAGTGCACTCATGTCTTGAGTCTTTCAAGTGTTTCCACCCTACCCTTCCTCCTGCTCCAGCACTCAGGAGTGAGTGTCACCATGCCACTTACTGGGACAGTCAAAAGGCAGTGATGAACTGCAGAGTTCAATTAATTCATTATTCAGAACCACATATGCCAGCAGATGTGTTGCATTTTGTGAAACACATGACAAACACAGAGTTTGGAGAACTTGGTAGAGATGAATCTCATTAAAAAATAGCTTAGAGCATTTAAAAAGTGAGAACTGTTCACAGGAAAACATGTTTCTACCCTTCAGCCTCCATGGGGATCTCATTGTCCACTCTGCTTTTTTCAACCCAGTTGAAGGTTTTCTATCAACTTCGGTGAAACTTAGAATATTCCTTTGCTTTCCTTCTAATAGCTAGATTCTGTTTTCTTTTAAATAAACATTGACATTAAATAAGTTCCAGTAAAATTAACTTAGAGTGGCTGCCCTTGAAAGGCCTCTGACAGCTTGAGTGCATTACTGTCCAGGTGAAAAATAACCAAGAAGTTACTGGAGCATTTAGATACCACTAGTAAAGATTTTCAGTAAAATATAGGCTTCCTGTTTTGAATGGGCATTCATTTTTTTCCCCACATACCAACAGATACTTTTCAAGGGTTTGGCAACAAAATACAGCAACTGTAAAAAACACTTCTACCTTCTCATCTCCCATTAGGCATGGTTAAGGCAAGAGCTCCCTTCAGGGGTTTCCAGCTGGATAACCTGATAGAAAAAAACAATACCACCTAAGAAATGCAGAGTTATAGTCAAGAAAAAGACTTACTTTCACAGGAAGGAAATCTAAAGGAATTTAACTCGAACTTAAAATATTTTCAGGTTCCTGCATCCCTTTTTTTTCTTTGACTTGAGAACCAAAAGAGTACTAACTACATAACTTCCTTTAAACAAACACCCATGATAAAATACCAAGATCCATTGGTACACTGGTTTTACCTCTCATACTACTACAGGTATTTTCTTTCAGGAAATAGGACTGTTTTTCACTTGGAAGTCTGCAGATCCTGAGTGGAATGATTCTCTGGATGCACTGGGGTGTGCTTAAATGTGCTGAGTCTAGGGAGATCCTAACTTCTGAGGTTCTGGTAGTGAATTATTTTGAAATCAGGAGCTGTGGATTATTTTTCTTGTTCTTGTGCATGGCTAAAGAAAACATAAATTGGTGTCAGCAGATGAGGTGAATAAATTCTTAACGTACTGTCAGGGTACAGGTGATTCACACCCTCATGGGTTGGAGGGATTTGGTACTTTCTGATTCTCTGGGTGGTTTTGTAGATGCTGTGAATTTCATTACTTGTCTATGCCTTTCTCTAACTCAAGCTGAATTAAATCAGAGGAAAAGTTGATGATCTTTTAAAGTTATAGCCTGCTGCAGAAATCTTACTATTTTTTTTCTAACTCATATGAGATTTTCCTTTGCATTTCCTGTTTTTAAAGTACTGCCACCTTTGCACACATTTGAGTTATTGTTCAGTTAATTTTAAAAGAAAGACTCCATCATTTCTGACAGAAATTACATTTCTTTTTGTTTTGTGATTTGTTATTTACAAACCTGAATTTTTGACTCTTGCTGGATTAAGAAATGGGCAGGTTTTTAGCTGCTGGATCAGAACAGGGAGTAACACCACCCTCACAAGGAGCCTCAGCCTTGACCTGAAGGAATACACCTGGGGTGAAATAATCTGTCTACTCATTCAGTTTTTGGAACCTCATTTGAAACAGCAGAAAAAGCTGCTAATTAGCACTAACAGTGACTGTGCTTTTTTTTTTTTTTTTGTCCTGGAATCCTCTCCTAATGAGATTTCTTTTCAGCTTGCTACAGTGCAGTGGCTGCATTAAAGTGTTCAGGGTATGCAGCAGCTTTGAACCTTCATTTTGAAAAACTCCTTATTGAAGTGACAGCCCTCCCCCCAACCAAATATTACAATTTTGAACACTAAGTGAAATATTAATGAGATTTAGTGCAAGTTAATTGATATGGAGGGATGAAGAGCTTAAAACCCCACTTATTTTGATGACTGTTTTATCAGTTTGTAAGGGAGGAGGGGTTGCCCTATTCCTTTCAAAAGAAAATTTCTGATATTTCTCTTTCATATGTCACATATGAGCTGTTTCCTGTGATATCAACTGGTAGTAGAACAGAACCTGAACTAGTAACCAGGACAAGAACTTCTTTAAGAATGAAGTGGAATACGTGCTTGTGTCTTAGTAAATGTATGTTCAGGGAGAGAGAGATTTCAACCAATATCCAAAAACCTGGTGAAAATTAATAGTATGGAAATTGCACTGTGTTTGAATCATGAACAGATTAAGAAAATTATTGATTGGGTCCTAATTTAAGGAATGCTTTTATGGGTTTGGTGGAATTTTCATGTTTGACATTTCAAATCTCCTTTTCAGTTGTTTCAAAAGCAGTTCAACAATGAAAAGAGGCACAAAAGGGCATGGCATACTGAGATAGAAATATGTGGTTTGCTGAGTCTTGTGAATTTCCACACCTTATACCAGCAAATTTTCTTGAAAATTGTTTTTTCCCCAAATATCAGGACTTCAAACTCAGCTTAGATCCTTGCTGTCATACTGGGTTCTTTCCATCACATGCAGCTCTCCCCAGACAATACTAAATTATGGTCTCAGCTACCCTTGCACAGCTTCTCTCAGTACAGCTGATGTCTGTGGTGACACCTGTGCAATTCCATTAGCCTTTCATTGCCACAGGTCACTGTCACCAGGAGCAGCAGCTGAAGTGAATAGGGTTTCTCTGCTGCACTTTAGAATGAAAGTTGCATGGCAACATTATTGAAGCTGGTAATTATGTAGTGGATAATAAGGGCTCATCTCAGTTGTCAGAGTCTGGTTACTTTTGTGGTACACAAAGCTGGAGGAAAACATTGTTTGTAAATAGCCAGATTCTGAAACATACACCCAAACTGGACAGTATTTTTCTTACCTGAGTGAGGTGAGGTACTGCTCAATGAAATAGAGTGTCAGAAGGTGGCCCAAAGTGGATGGAAGTGGTAGAAACCAGAGATTTGCAGTACATGTGTCATCTCACATGTATTCATTTCCAACAGTTGAGAGAGTGTAAGCACAAACCGAAATGACATAAAGGTCCTGCTAAAGTAATTGATCTGTGCTGCTGTAACATCTTTTTGGGCACTTCCAGCACAGGAAAGGAAAAGGTTGTTATTGGAAGGGTTTATTGTATGCAATGAACACAGCTAGAGAGGAAGCTGTTCCTTGTTTTCATGACAGAGGAAACAAAACTATTGAAAGGAGTGACACCCCTTCACAATACCTGCAGACTTTGTTTCACCAATGAATGAAAACAATTATAAGAATTCTCTTATGTGCTGGTAAGGGACTCCAATAGGTCTCTAATTGCTGCTGCCAGGGCACCACTAAAACAGTGAATCTGTTTTGGAGCCTGGTCGCCATAAATTACTTTCCCTCACCCTAGGAACATTCTGCTTCTCCAGCTTTGCTGCTGTCATGTCTGCAGTAACAGGGCTCTCTTGCTGGGGGGGGAGAGGTAGGAATTACAGGAGCTGTGTTCTCAAATGGCAATTTCTCTGAAAGACAAGGTGGGGAGAGGATGCTTACTGCTGAGAAAATCAGGCCTTAAATATAAAATTTGGAAAGCTTTGAGTCAGGAAAAGAAAGTTTGAGGCTTATTGAAGCACTGCTTCCATCCCAGTGTGGCTGTATTTTGTGGGTGAGCCTGTGGTAGTGTTGAGCTGAGTAGGAAATTTAGCATTCACCGACAGAGCCCTGAAGGCTGTCATTGCTTTGACCTTCTCAGTGCCCTCAACCTGGTATGGATGCACCAGGCAATCATTAAGGAGCCAGGAGAAAGGTAAATCAAGCAAGATTTTGTGTTGTTGCAAAAAGGATAATGATATATACTAAAAGCAAGCATTACATAGAAAAGAATAATGCAATGCCTAAAATAAAGCAAACCTCTGAAAGGACAGAAACTGGGGTCGTCACACTTAGATATCCATGGAACTGAAATCATGCTCTGTGAATCAGACAAATCATTTCTGTGAAGTGAGTGACAGTGATGGGAGTCCCTGGCTGCTGGGATGAGCAAACTTCACTCCACTACTCAGTTCAATCACTTCATGATTAAATAGTTGTGTGGAGAGCCCCTGTTTTAATTTTATTTTGTATGCTGAGAAATGTACACCATGAGATGTTTCTGTGTACATATAGCCTACCCCCGAGTCAGACATGAGCTGTGAGTGATGTGCCCAGGGAAACCTATGTGTATCCTACATGCAGGAGGAAAATGAGCACCTTTCCCTTTTTAACTCCTTTACTGATCAAAAATACATGTTGGGAAGTCAAAACAATCCAAGGCAGCAAGAGGAAAAATGTGTGAATAGAAACATTTGTATTCTGCCAGTTTGGGACTGAATACTCCCAATCTGGCCTTCAGAGCAGCTTTGTCTTCACAGCTTCCTCAGGAGATAGTGTTTGATACTCTCTGTGGAAAACCAATCTTCTGGCAGAACTTTTCAGGAGAATTTGGACCAGGAAAAAATGTCACGAGTACTCTGATAATTTATACAGCAATAGTCTAGTGGTTACTGCATAAACATGAATGAAATCTATTCTAGAAAACACAGTATGTAAATATAAAACAGAATACTGGCTCTTGTGATTGACAGATTAGCCCTAATGCTGGAAACAATTTGTCAAGCCCTGGATTTAGACTCTGGAATTCTTTACCTTTGCTGTCAGCCTTTTGGATAAATCACATCTCTTCACTTTGTCTTTCTTTTTGCCCTGAAAAATAAAGGTAATTACACTGATTTATCAATGAGAAATGCTATAAAACAATAGTTATTTTAGCCAGCAGTGCTTTCTTTCCTTCATTCATTCATTGTAGTGGGATTTGGTTCTCATTTTTTGTCAGAAGGAACAGAATATTAGCATCAGAGCCCAAAAGAAACCAGTTCAACAAATTCAGGCAGAGTATTGCTGCAGGATAAGCTTCTGGTACTTCCTATGTTATGAGATATATCTTATTTTCCAGCAGAGAGGGTCTTAGCCAAGCCCATGGAAGTATAGATAATTCTTTTCTTTGTTTTCACTGAGCATTGGATCCAAAGTCACATTAAATGGGATGGACAGAAGGCTCCTGTTAGTGATGACTACTGGGGACTGATAATGGGAAAACCAGGCACCTGTGTGGTTCTTGTGTGACAAGGAAAAGACAGAGGCCAACCATTTATTTATGGCCACTGTTTCCCTCCACAGAACAGCCTCTCTAACACACAGGCCTGAGGCTGATTGTTACACATGCATGAGCTCCTTTGCACTGTGCTCTCATCCTGTAAACTCCAGAGGTGCACACTGGCAGTGAAGTTCCCCTGGGGATTCTAACCCAGTCCCCAGTGCTGACAGAGCTTTCCTGGGCCAGGGTCACTGCACTGCTCTGCCTCACAGCACAGTTCCAGCTGCAGGAGAGAGCAAACTGCAAGGCACAGTAGGAACAGAGCAGAGTGCCAAATTCCTACGGAGCTGAGGAGTGCAGATCAGTGTATAACTCTGGAGGAATCTCAAGGGTCACTGAAGGACTGACTTTGCACCTATTTGCAACTTAAGTGGATAAATCTGTGCAAACCAGGTAGAAAATTGATATTAGGAGCTCTCTGGCTTACAAACTTTCATGTCAAACAATTAAAGAGCATAAAGGGAAAGTCAAAACCAACAGTATCTATACAACACTGAAAAAAAAGAAACAATTTCACCAAATTAATTAACTAAACTTATTAAACAATTGGATAGTTAAAGCCATTTCATCATATTCTTTGTCAACTTGTGTGCTGATTTAAAAAGAAAACTGAACCCTTTCCACTCTCAACATTACAAAAATCATGGAAAGACATAGAAACCTTCCCTGCTGTCCCCCAATATCAAGATGTAGCAATGTTGGGAATAAAGCTGAAACCTTCAGCCTCCAAGGAGAAACACCTGGAATATAAATCCAGCCATCTTCTCTAAGCCTGTGTGACCTTTGCAACATCAGTAAAAATAAGTTGCATTTTATTGCTTTCTTTCTCTCTTTTTTTTTCCTTATGTATGTTTAGTTATACACAGTTATACATATAACCATTTTTTCTTTCATTTTTTATTGTTTGCCCTCTACTCACTCTGCAACCTACTGGTAACAGTTTTTGGGGTGGTGTTTAGTAATGTAGAAAATGGTGGTTTTGTATGGCTGGCAGGACCTATATTTTATAATCCTGCTTTTTTTAAACAGGTGTCTTTCTGCCATTCTGTTAGAAATAATTTAGAACAACTTATGGACAGCTGATTTACAAAACCAGGGAGAATTAAGTGCCTCAGCAAGATTAAACCTTTGGAAAACATCCTCTGAAGTGCATTTGTTTTTTAATTTGCTCATTTCTGCCAGCTTCACGTGTTGCTCTTGTTATCCATGGGCCGTGCACAGTTCCAATCAGTACAAAAAAGGCATTTTCCAGTTGTGCAGGTCCTGCAATTTATGGAAAAAAATATGGTGATGTTGTTTTTCTGCCTCCAACAAAAAAAAAAAAAAANATAAGCACAGTGTTCTTGTGTAAGTGAGCACATAGGAAGAATTAGAGCTCATTAGCAGTGCTGCTTACACAAATTAGCTGACTTACACTATGTGTGATCTAACTCTACCTGAGTAAGCACACACTTCACATTTATCTAGGCATAAACTTTTTTTACTTGTTCAAAATATCAGGGATTCTGGCTGACATGACATCTTTAAGGACATTATTAACTTTTTTTTTGGGTATCTTTTTGATTGCTGTATTGCTTTGATAGTACATCTAAGGAAAAAATAGCTTCACTGTCTTTAATTCAAGAGGTAGAAGGGGGGAACTGAAAACCTCTGGATTTACTCCTGGGTTTTTCAGCACTTTGAAGATCCTAGATTCTCCTTTATGATACTGTCAAGGTTAAAAAAAAGTTCTGAAAAAATGGATTCTCATGGGTATGTACCACATAGGTACTCCAAAGTACAGCTGCAAGAATTTATGAAGAGGAATTAGAGGACAATCTTTAAGTTCTGCATTTAAATAGAAAGAGGTAAACTATTTAAAAAGCACTGAACAAGTTTTGAACTGAGTGATCAAAAGAGAGAAATGCACATGGCACTTGTGCTGGGTCTGACAGTGTCAGATTGCTCATGCAGTGTTCATATTCATTCATTGCTTTTTCCAATTGCTCTCAAAATCCTGAGCAAAGAAAAAGAATCTCTCTGAATAATTTAAACCAGTTCTCTTTTCAGTCATCAGTCCTTTTGTTCTTGTGTATATCTATAACCTCACACCAGTCATTTTAATTTATCTATGGTTGTGATATAACTATCTCAATGTCTAAAGCAGTGGGAGAGCAAAATGGAAAGGAAGTATTTATAACATTTTTATAATATTTTAAGCAAAAGGAACAAAGAAGGCAAAAATCCTCTAATCTGCCTAGAGACTTACAAAGAATTGTGTGATGCCATGACTTCCTTTATAAGAAATCCACTCAGTACTAACTAAAGGGGGCACCTAAAAAGGAATAAAAGTGAATATCTTTTTATTTAAGATGAACATATTTATAAGGCTGGGTTTTTTTTCCCCCCTCATTTGATTTATATCAGACTTGTAAAATGCCCCATTTCCAGAGATTCACCCAATATGGTTAGCATCATTATTTGTATTGCAAAGTACCTCAGAAGCCAGGAGGGAAATCAGCAGCCTTTTGTACTAGACATTGCAGGAACTGTCCTTGCCTTGAAGAGCTTACCTAATTAAAAAGAAACTAAAAAGCAACCAAAGACAGCAGAAAAGAAGTAATTCTGTAATAGGAAGAGCAACAGAAAGTCTATTTTGACATGCCCAGGAAAACCCCTAAATGCACAGAGAAATTGAGCCACTCTCTGGGATCCAACTCTTTGCTTTGACCAACAGATTCTTATTTCTCTGAGGTAATTTATCAGTCAATCTACAACTTGCAGTAATTAAAAAAAACCCCATTATTTATTTTAAAACCAATCTGGCATCCGTTCCAAAGTAATCACTTTTGTAAATTTGGAGCAAAAAATGTGGTGTCAGAAAAGTGAGAGACTGGAGGGAGTTCTAGAAGAAATCCTGTTTTGAGACAGGTAGTCTTGTAACCCAAGAAATGCCAAGTCTCCTGGGTTCTAATCCTGACCACAAATACATTAAACACAAGGAAATCTTTTGCAGGAAATATTCCATGGTTTGTTTCCTTAATTCCATGTGAGTTACAGCAGCAGCCCTTCTCAGCTTCACACACAGCAGCTGAGGCACAAAGCCTCCTGCCTCTCATTTCAGCCTCTTTCAGAAAGCAGGACTCTGAGGAAATGTGCAGAAATCTTCATGCATTGAAGTTGGGCATATGTCGAATTATGCCAGAAAATAGGAGAAGTGACAAAAGGGTAAGGGAAAATGATTGTGAATTTAGTCAAGTTAAGCCGAGACTTCAGAACAGACAGAAAGAATGAAGATCGAGGGAAGTGGTAATCAGAAAGAGAAGATGTTTCAATAAAAGCAGAAGGTTATGTCTGTCAGGCTGCTCAGGCTGGCCCACAGAAAGTTGCAAGATTTATATCTGCCTAGCTTGGCAAGGACCTGGAATTTTATATCTTGGTATCATGAAGATATTTCTAATGGTGTTTACACACCGTTGATTTTACATACTGCATCTTCACACATGCACAGGGCCAGGCTTAATCTGCTCTTTGCAGGGCCATTAACCATGCAGAATATTACCCTTGGACAAATTGAGGATCAAACAAAGAAATGATAGGGTCACTTTTGCAAATATCTATGTTTTTATCTCTCTCTATCTTGATAGAGAAACTCATTCTTTTAAGAAAATGAAGGAGGAATTATTTTAATTTTTTTTGGAAGCTTACTGCAGAACAGATGTATCGTAGAGACTGTCATCAACCCCCTGAGTAGCAATGATTTGAAACAGTTTCTCAGATGTACTTGATCCTGATTAAAATAAGACAAATTAACAAGTTTCACCTCTCTTGATGGAGAACAGATAACTGTGGTTCTTCCACCGTGGAATAATTATTTCCTAATTTTATTTCCAGATAGGATTTTTATAAGTTTATTGATATTCAGCAGTAGGATAATAATGCTGCCCTGATGGATGTGGCCCAGAGTTTCACTGAGTAACACACAGCTTTTATTTGTCTCGTAAGGAAACCTCCCTCCTTCTCGTGAGATAAAATGAAATTAAAAGCTTCAAGGTTATATATTTTTAAAGTGTCTGTATAGGAAGACAGGCAGACTCTTACATGATCTGTTGTCCAGGTAACAACACGAAACTTGTTTCTGTTTGATAGCTGGAGCTCCTACAGGGTTGTTGTTTTTTAAGGGTGGATTGTTTGGTTAAGAACAGAAAAAATATGTGTTGTGGCAAAAAGGGCAAGGGATGAGCCCTCAAGAGCAGTGGAGGTGTGCCCTCAGGGAATTAGGGCCAACCCAAACCTGCAGTGGTAGCTCACAAAGTCAGCCTCTGCTTGCCCATCGCACCCAGATATCTGTGGCAGTATTGTTTGGTTCCAGCATTCAATTTCTGTTTGTTATGAAATGGGAAAATCTCTTTTTAAACATTTATGCTATTAACTAATTACAACAGGAAGGCATAAATGTTTCTTTCTCACTTAGCCACCCACAAGATGGATCACGGCCTGTGTGGAGCCCGGAAGAGACTGAATAGAAATAGACTCATTTAAATGTATATTTTTTTGTGAGGAATATAAAATTACATATTTGCTAGAAGTAGAAGGTTTTTCTCCATCCATCCTCCCTTTGGTAGTAGGGCCTCATCAGAAAAAAAATGTGACTTGGTAATGTGTAGTAGGAAAACACTTAGTTCTTGATTTGTGCTAAGCTAATCTAGGCTTCAGCTCATCAAAGAAACTACTTTGTATTAGAGAATATTGGTAGCCAATTAGGTTAGTTAGGTTAAAATAAGTGAATATTATAACTGTGGTAATATGAACTGAGTAAATGAACACAATGAAAATGAGGTTGCTGTTACCTTGTTCCCCAAGTAGTCTTGTCTAAGGTATCTTATTTTTAGATATTGTCACATGTCTCTTACTGGATGAGAAAAGGAAATTTCTGGAGATCAGAAGATGAGAAAGCAGTCTGTGAAATGCTGGAGTGTTAAATATACTCAGTCTCGTGGCTGCCTAACTCTGCAAGAGGTTACTTCTTTCCTGTGCTAAATTTGGATGACTGTTTCAAAGAAAACTATGAGAAGACTCATTGTACAAGCACAGATCTGAGCAGGAAAATATCCCAGGACTTTTCAAAGCATTTCTTTACCAGCACAAGCTACTACAAACTGAAAAATTCAGGGCCCAATAGTTTGTTATAATTAATTTTTATGATCCACTGACCTTTCTAGCTTCCTCTCCATCATCCAAACCTGCTGTCAGTAAGTGTAAAATTCCTCTTTTTGCTGTTTTGGTATCTTAGGGATCCTATTTCTAATATAACTTGACTTTCTCTTGGGCCAGTAAAAATGCTTCCTGATGCCAACAGTTCCATTCCTGTACAGGAGAGCTTCTTTGAATGGGGAAGCCTGTGACATTATCTTAATTCCTTAAGCAATCCAGTGTTGGGATGCTTTCAATTAGAAGCACTGTAGGCTTTGGGTTTTTTAACAGAAAAAAGATTGCTCCAGCAATTATTAATCTCCCATATTTACCTCTTAGGGCTATGTGTACGCTAAAATATGTTTGGAATAATTACTTAAGGTGTGGTTGATAAACTTAATCTAAAAGCAGCATTGTGAAGTAACATTAATGAAATTTAGTGGCTGAAGGGGGAAAATATTTCTTTGTTGAAGTCTGGAAATTTTGAAGCTGAAAATGCTTAATGCCCTTTAAGGAGAGGGAGTAAAAAAGCAATTTATTTATTTTAATACTAAGCAGTTGCATTTTTCTAACAGCTAAGTTTAAGTTGACACTGCTACAGTTCATCTCGTACTCCATCTGTGTGTAACCACTTCACTCTTGGGACAATATTTACCAACTTTTCAGGATTAACTACATTTGAGTAACAACAAATGTGTTGCAAAGCCTCTTACCACAGCCTCTGGTATCACAAGCATTTGGGTTTTGTTTTAGCCATAAATGTGTAAATCAAAATTACATCTAATCTTAACCCTAATGTTTCCTTGAAAGGACAAAAAGAAATAAACAGTAAGTTTTCATATGTTTAGAATTGGGGTTTTTCAGTGACACATGAAGTAGACAAACATCATATGTTTCTAAGTGTAGAAAAAAATATTAGGGGCAATGAGCAGTTTAATTACAGTCATCATCCTATTTCTGAGTAACTGCATAATCAGATTTTGCCTCGTAGCCTTCTCTTATCCCAGGATGAATTTTTTTTTTTAAACTTAGATAGAAATCAAATTTTAAGATATAGCTCCTCTTGAGTGGCATTTGTAATGCACTCTGATCTCCCTTCCCTGCACATGTCAATTCATATTTTATGGAGTCTTATCATAAAACTAGAACCAGTGCTACTCTGAAGTGAACACCACAGTCTTTTCAGCTGTGGATAATTAAATCTGTTCCAAAATTTCCTTTCCCCCCCATGCACTAGTTATTTAGGGGTTTTAATTATTCGTGTGATAGCTATAATACCAAGCCCTGATATTATTAAACCCTTGCATTAAGATGTTGAACAAAACCCAGCAACTTGCATAAGGAACCTGATCAACAGGAACAAGGAATCTCATTAGTAGTACAAAGCAGAATTGCTGTTTACTCACTGACAGACACCTCTCTTTAACAGACCTATTGGGAAAATTTAACTCTTCTGTAGCGTCCAGGACTGGAACTGGTTTTGAAGACATTTTCTTCCTAAGCTTTTTCTATTGCTTTGCAAGGTTTTGTAGTACTGGGAAGAAATATGAGAGATTTAAAAGCTATATATATCACACCTTTAGATTGAATTATGTCTGAGCTTCTTAGAGTGGAAAAGGCAAATGAAAAAGGAATAGGTTTTCTCCTTCCATATTTCTTTCTCTCTGCAATCTTAACAGCTCACATTAGCCAGGTCTCTTTAGTACAAATGCACTTTTAAGGAACTGATCAGTGACAGGATGTTAGTCAGTCAATGGCATAGCAAGACACACGGCTGGATCATAAAGCTGCTTTCAGGAGGGAAACTTTTGGTCTTATTTGGGGATCTTAGCAGGGTCTCAGTGTGAGCAGAATTCGAGGGGGTCCAGGAGAGCTGACTAATCAAGAACAGTTTCCTTGGAGGGCAAGAATGATCCATTACAATGTGCAGGAGGTTGATGAATAAACAGGGCATTCCTGAATCAGCTCAGATGTGAACAAGGATGGCACAGGAGGAGGAAGCAGTGCCAGGCTTCTTGGAACAGCTTGGACACTTTTTTGAGTGTAAAGAGGTGGAGTCGCCACAGTCAAAGCTTACCTTGAGCTAAAACTATCAAGGGTTGTGAAGACCCACAAGAAAACTTTATTTCACGTTTGTTAACAGACAAGAAAAATTTGGGTCCCTCAGCTTGTGTGCAGGAGACCTAGAGCCAAAAGCCATGCTCAGAGTGGCAGATTCAACAAAGTTTAGTGAAAATTTTTTAAAACATTGTTTAGTTGTTTTCAAGATTCATTTTGTTCATTGTCAAGATGATAAAGGAATATTTAATTTCAGGTTGTCTTAGCCCAGAATTTTTTAACTGACTCAAAACATTCAGGTCCATTCAAAATGGCATTATTGCTCTCTGGGTTGGCTTTCTCTCTTTGTTGCCCACTTATTCCAACCCTACCCTGGCCTCTCTGAATTGGTGACAGCTTTGGCAGAATCACTTCCACCTGTGTGCACCAGCAGGTCACAAGGAATGCTGTCACACTAAAATTCTAAAATTCTTAATTTTTTTCCCATGACATGTTTAAAGCCTGCATGTGTTGCAGCTGTGAATGTACCTGCACAGATCCAACTCCCATTATCTGTAATGGTATTCCAATGCCAGCAACAGCTCCTACAAAAAATTAAATCCCTAACTCCACAATATTTTTGTTTCATCTCCCTGTGTGTTTCAAAAACCACAGAGTTCTGGAGAAGTGCTATTCTTCAAGAAGTTGCTGCAGTGATAAATTTATGATGTTTTCACCCAGTAGTGCCATTGTTGAACTGCAAACCAACAGCTTATCTGCATCTTCTCAGAAAGTGTCAATTTGGAGCTGTGATGCCCTCCAGATTAACAAATACTGTGCAGAGCAGATTTCTTCACTTTTCTCTTTAGGGAATCTCGCAGAAGAACAAGGACTCTTGCCTTCTATTTTCAGTGAAGTCAGGTCTCATTACATTCCTTTGGGTCATGCAGGGAACTGCTGTGTCAAACATTTTAAGACAACACTGGGACATAATACAGTAGGATGACCTGACTAAAAATGGTACTTTTCAGTAAGTGCTTCCAACACTGACTACAGAAGTAAATTAATCCTCTTTGCTCTCATTTGGTAGCATGGGTGAGCTGCTCTGTTTAATGCATGCCCTACACAAAGGCAGCTTTTTTGGCTTTGATGAGCCAGGCTCTGAGGGGCTACAAAAGGCAGGGGGTTTCACCTCAGCAGTTCCAGTGCTCCAGTGGAGTTGGTGCTCAGCTTATGGACTTTAGAGAAAGGTTTTTTCCAGCTGATCTCTCTCCCTGATATAAGTGATGCAAAAGGACTGCATCGGGCGTGCTGTGCAGCGTAATTTCAGTCAAAATTTGTAGCTGCAACCCCAGGTTGAAGGTTTATGGTACATCTTGCTGTCCCAAAATCATGGCTATTGCAGAGCCGGAGCACAGCTTGGTGTGAGTGGCCAGATGCTTTGTGTCCAGTTTAACACCTCTGTCTATCTGTGTAACACTGCAAAATTGGATAAAGCATGTAAGGGGCAAGCTATACCTCATACAACAGCTCCTCTGCCTTCCTACTGTCATTTAGAGCAGGCTTCAGGGAGTTTTTTAAATTATGAAAGTTAATTATGGTGTTTGGCTGTCTGGGCTGGAGGGGGTTGAATTATAGCATAGGCTCCCTTTCTCACTTGCTCGACAGGTGTAGTGTGGATATTCATGGCTGGGATTCTGATCCTGAAATAAGGTTTTTAATCAAGTTAGTGTGAAATTCAAAGTTAGTCTCAAATGTGTATTTCTATGGCATAAGGTTAAGGAATAGAGTGATAATTTTGCATGGTGACAACTTCAAAATCATCTTTGAAGTGGAATGGGAGACATGCTGAGTCTCATAGCTTTGCATATAGAAGGGGTAAGAACAATTTTTATCACTTTTTACCTAAAATTTTAAAGATAGCTTAGAATTTAAATGTGTTAGCACAAAACCTGTAGGTCCTTCTGCTGTAAAAAGGTTAAACTCTATAGTTTTAAAAAAGGTTCATCTTTAACAAGCAATCTTCAAATGCAAGCACTGTGGAGTAGTAGGTAGGAGCTTAGTATAGAGAAAATAGTATGGGGAAAAAAAATGTCCTCTTGGATTCCAGCCACTTATCACTCCTCCCAGCTGTTGCTGTGATTTTTTTATAGTCAAGTGACACTTAAAAAATATCCTTTGTTTTCATGATTGCTAACAAATTAGCAAATTCATCAAGTGCAGCAGAAAAATAGAGATTTTCTGAGCCCTGAATCTGCCACTCTGTGTCCCAGTGAGATAGTGCCAATCTGAAGTGTTTAAAAGCTGCTTAGAGAGGGATATTTACTGGGCTGTGAGGCAATGGGATGGATTGTCCAGAGAAGCTGAGGGTGCTCCCTGGAACCCTGGAAGTGTTCAAGGCCAGTCTGGATGGGGCTCTGAACAAGGTGGGGTAGTGGAAGATTGCCTGCCTGTGGCAGTGGGGTTGGAACAGAATGAGCTTTAAGGTCCCTTCCAACCCAAATGATTCTGTCATTCCATGATATTCCTACTTCACTGCTACAGTCCTCTGATGGGAAGTGTTGGAATCCAGGGCACAGAGAATGTCTCTTTGCCTGTTTTGGGAGGCTCTGAGCCTCAGCAGAACACTGCTTTTAACCTTTGTCCTTGGAAAAAGTTGCCAGGGCTGTGGGATGAGTTAGAGCACACAGGTGTGAATTAGGTAGTAGTATGTGATAGTGGTAGTTTATCACAGGGTGAGGAATTCAGGGTTTTAGGATTTTAATATGACAGTGAATAGGAGACAAGATGGAGGATTTGGGGTGTTGTCCCTTCTTCCTTCTTGTCCCTCTTCAGCTCCATTTTCTGTAGTACTGGTGGCAGAAAGTTTTTGGTTAGGGTAAGCAGTAACGTGGAAGTTATGTGTATCGATTAGTAGAAGTTATTGGTAGAAAAGTAGAAACAAAGTACATGTTAGAAGTTAATTGGGTTAAACAGCTTTAAAAGACCTTGGTTTTGGGTGTTTGTGGTCCATTTTGTGCCTTGCTTCTCACACGCTGAGTCTGGTGTGCAGATGGTACTGAACTTAAGATAAGAATAAACAAAACCCTGAAGACCAAGAGAGGGTCCTGCACCTTCTTCTTCTCTAGAAAAGAACTCAGCAGGGGAATCTCCTCCAAAGGGCCCAGGAGGTTGGGTTCTCATTCTTGCTGGGACCACCAGAAAACCCAGCAGAAAGTATTGAGGGATGAGAGGGAAGGATGAGTTCACCCCTCCTAGGTCAGGAGCTGGGTTATCTGTCCAGCAGTGGTTGTACAATTCTCTCTCGCTATGGACGGTACAGATCAGTCACGTGTCACGGGACAGCCAGCAGGTGATTGGAGATTGATTGCCAGAACTGAAGAAAATTTAAATATCTAATAGCTTTTTTGATCTCTAGGTACAATTCCTGCAGTAATACTGGAGGGGCTTAAATAGAGAATTTTACCGATGTTTGCAAATATGGGAAGATATACTTGTTTTTGTTGAATGATGCTCTGTAACTCAGACAGAAACTTCTTTTAAAGCTTGAAAAGACTTTGAAGTTTATTACGAGATATGTAGGTTTTTAAAAGAATAGTGTTTTTTTTTTTTTTTTCCCAGGGGAGTTGGATATCTGATAACTGCTGAAACAGAGCAGTTTCCAAGGAAGGAAGGAAGGAATTGCAGAGGTGTCTGCTCTGTTTGGAAGGCTTCAAAAGGTAAACAATTCTCTGTGTACTGTTTAATTTTCCTAAGCCTTTAGACAATATTGCTCTGAAGAATGTGATTGTGAAAACTCCTTGTGATGTAAGAACATTTTAATGTGTGTTGTGTTTTTATGAAATACATTTGAAAGCTGCACTTACTGAAGCAGTGCTGTGCAGCTGATGAGAGATATATTCTGGAAAGTTGTCACATGAAAATTGGGGAAGAGGATGAGGAAAAAGAGCATGCTCTTTAAGGAGTGGTGATCATGATTCATACCTGAATCAAGAAATATTTGATGAAGAGTGAAATTTAAGCTGTCATCTGGGAAAATAGCTAAGTTGTTTTTGTGATTCTGGTCAAGTTCCAAAGTCCTAATGGTGATAGGAATGAGTAGGGGAACAACCTTTGTAAGGTACATGTGTGTCTTCCCACTTTTTATGATCTCTTCATAACCACTGTGTTTGAAGATGTTTTGGGAAATATTACCATCTTTTGAGGAGACATTCCCTTCTCGGATTTCTACCTGAGTGTGAACTTGTACATCTCCAGGCTCTAATCCCAACAGAATCTGCAGTCCCTTGCTCATAGAATGAATAAACCACAGCCCTCCTTTCAAGTCCATGGAGTTTTCTTCTAAGTCCTGAACTCCACAAGCAAATTTATTGGCTTCCTCAGTCCTTTCAACTGAGTTGAGCTCCTTAGAATACTTTTAAAATTTCCTATGACTGTGTCTGTTCTCACTTGCTTCCATGTTGTCTCAGCTGCATTCTACAGGGAAATAAACCCCTTATAGCATGCCCAGTAAATTACTTTAAAACACTCAAATAGGATTTTTCATAGCTTATTTTTACTGTTTTATTCATGTTGATTTGAATTGTGCCATTAAGACAGATGTGTACTGCCTATTTAGTTATATATTTATAACTAAATAACTAAATTATATAGCTATATATTTAAGTTTTGTACTGCCTCACATAAAGCAGGAATTACAGACAAGAACATGTTTTGTACTCCAGTTGGTAAATGTGTTGGCCGTATCTTGGGCTGCTTTGCAGTTGCTGCTCTAGTGTGAAATTCTCTACAGATAATTTAAAATTTAGCATCCTTTGCCTTGTGACTCTCACCACAAGAGGAAGTTTTGAAGAGTAAGGATGGTGGAAGTAGTGTTGGTTAGGCAACTGTTTCACCAAATAATAATCCATGTAAAAGTTTACCATAGAACTGGTGTAGTGCAGGACAGCCTGATGGGTAAGCTTTTCAGCAGTTGCTATATGTTAATGGAAAGAACAAACCCATATATTGATTTAAAATGTATTTTCTTTATCATGTGCTCTGTGCTCCCTGATGGTTTTTTCCATTGTCCCTTAGCACGTTTTGCTAAACAATGGAAAACCAGAAAGTTTCTGTTACTGCTTTCTATTTTAACAACCAGCTCACTGAACCATGTGCCCTGATGGGAGAGTCTCCAGTTCTCTCAGGTTATCTCTGCCATTAATTGAATTTGTTATTGACACTGAATATCTGTCACCCCAGCCTTCTCCTGAGGTTGCTTCTCCTGTGGTCTGTTGTGTTCCACACCTACTGTCAATCCTCCCAGCAGACATTTGCTAATGTAACTGGTTTTTACTTCCTTTACTTTCATAGTTTTCATATAGGTAGAAATATCTTAAATCTTCATTAGATGCATCCTTACACACTGGAAAAAGTTCTTTAAAACATTGCATTCTTTGTTGCTAGGGAGACACCAGCATGAAATAATCCTCTTCCAGTTTCTCTGCTAATTATTGTTAAAAGAAGCTGGGAAGATACAAAGCTTTGGGAACTTGCTGCCATTAATTTCATTTTTTTTAATGCAGTTTGATCTGTGTTATTCGGTTCAGAATGCATTTATGTCATTAAGTTTCTTAGAGATTCACTGGTTACTGTGGAGCTCTGAGGTTAATTGAGTAATCATTAATAGCATGTTTTGTCTGGTAAAAATGAATTAAAATTGATTGTAATCCAAAAGAAACACACATTCTTTTTATCATATGAAAGGGGACGGTGTGGTTCCTCTAGCAAAGGCATCCATTGAGTGACCATCTGGTTAGCCTGTAACATGGAGCAATATTTATTTTCATTTAGAAAAAAAGCTACACGTTGCATCTATCATTTATTTGAACCTCTGCCTTATGGAGCCAGTGTAGATTTATGTCTATTTGATGTCCATTTGAAGTCAGTTGGTCCTAATTTTCCTGCCAGTGTTTTTATATTTTCTGTGAAGATTTTGTATATATCAGTAGGAATAATTCAAAATCTTCATCACTGTCAGGCAGGTGGTAACATTTTTGTCTTTTTGTCCAACTTTGCTTTGGTAATACCATTCATTTTTTCTTTTATGGCTGTTTTGTGAATGTTAATTGCACTGAAAACAGTAAGAAAATGATGAAACTTCATCACAACAAGAAAATATTTGTCATATAGGTGGCTTACAGTGTCACAGAATGGATAAGGTTGGAAGGGACCACTGGAGGCAGTGCAGTCCATCTCCCTGCTCCAAGCAGAATCCCCTGGAGTGGATTATTGAAGATTGTGCTTAGACAGCTTTTGAATATCTCCACAACCTCTCTATGTAGTTGTACTCCATGAAAAGGTAGTTACAATTTGAAAAATTATGTAGGTTATCCCTGCTGGACACAATCAGAAATAATTTTTTAATTACAATGGGCTGGTCTAGGTTGAAAGAGAATTAATCAGGAAGTCAGCCTGGATATTGAATAATATCAGTTCTTAGGGCAGCTTTAAAAAATGTGGAAATCCTTGTAACAGGGATGTAGCAAAGAGGCAGAGTGTGCTGTCTGTCAATCATGACCATGGAACTGGGTGCAGAAAATCATTGCTTAGACACAATTCTCTGCACAGAAACCTGCTTGCTCTTTCTGCTCTGTTTTTCCTGACAGATTTAACAGCTGAAATTTTAAGACAATCATATCTAATTTTCTCACAGAAACAAATGTGTCTTTTGTAGCAACTAACTATCCAGCAGCCTTCTAGCCATCATCGTGGCTAGCTAGAGAAAAAATGTTTTTTTAACTCTGCATATGGCAAGAATGGAGAGAAACCGCTTTCTTCCACAAAAAGAGAATATTGAAAGTAGACAATTTAGAAACCACGGGGTATTTTATCTTCAACCATGCTGTATTTATTGCAATACATATTTTTTATTGTCTCACCATTTTCTGGTCTTTGGTATAAACATACCTATATAGTATATGTGTCTACACATATATGCAAATATATGTTATTCCATTTATATATATATATTATTCCATGTACATGTATATAAATATAGTCTGCTATTACTGTTTTTCCTTTCACTTGTATTGATAAAGAGTTATTTTGCATTAAAACCATCAGATTAGATAGAGGTTTGGTTAATCTAAACTCTATGACACCCCATGAAATGTGGGGGTTTTTTCCTGTGAAAAATATTTTTTATGGGCAAATGTAAGCTATAAATAGCTCTTGCTTAACCAGGTAGAGTTTGAATGAGAAATGATAAAAGAGCATGGAATTGCTGCCTTAATTTGGAATGGTGGAAACGATGCAAATGCTACTGTGGTGTGCAAGTTGCCGATTTAAAGCTGGGAGACAGCTTGATTTACTCTTGTCTGCGGGCTGGGAATAGCAGTAAGCTTATTTTGACTATAAATGGAAAAAGTACGACATAAAAGTCACACAGTAAAACATTTTGCTTATATCCATTGGAACTTGTTTAGCTGCATAACCCTGGCAGTTTCTTTGAATATATCTTCGTGTGTGTGTATGCCATCTCTGCCTGCGTTCTGTGCCACCACACTTCATCTGCACAGGTCTCTCATTTATCTTTTTCTTGTTCCCTTGACTAAACCAGAGCTCTCAATCTATCCTGACAGTCTGTGGATGTAAAAATTACAAGAAATGACCCACACTAGACAAGTTTATCACAGCTCTTTCTGACTGAGTCATGAGGAAGGTTCTTATTTTGATTCATCTGCTAGACCCTGTGTCTATTCATTGATTTATGTCTTGCAGGGAATGTTAAGTTCCCTAAAATGAAGTGTCTGATCCTTAGGTTTAGGTAAGGGAAAAGAGGAATACATTTTCCCGTTCTCTAGCTATAAGTTGTGTACCACTTCATTCTAGAACTCTCAAATGCATATTACAATTTTATGCTTTAGCAATCCTCGAGTAATTGCATTATGTAAAACCATTTGTAAGATCCTGAATGAGGGGAAGATTTTGAGCCTGAACAGTCAGAAACAAAGCAGTTAAAGGTTGGGATAAATGACCTGCATTAAGATTGCACTTAGCAAGTCATAAGAGATGGGAAATGAAAGCATGCTTCCTGAAGTGGGGCCAGCTCAACTAATCAGAGTTTTTCTTCTGTGCTTTTATTATAATTACAGAGGAGTAATTGTTTGGCAGGGACATCAATGAGAATAGTTTTTTGACCTGAAGTTTGTCTTGTTTGCTATAGCCACAGTCAGTTTGTTCCCCAGTTTGTGCAGTGTTACCTAAACCAGACAAATAGTTCTGGTTGGTGTGCTCTGCCATTTTGTATGAAGAATCCATTGGGATTCAATCTTCTCCTGATTTCTACAGCTATTATAAGAGCTTGAGAGTGTAATGTGTGTGTCCATAACTCATGGTGCAGAGAGCTCCAAGGTAGCCAGAACGGGTGCCTGTTCCCAAAGCCTGACCTGGTCACTGCAGTTAGAGCACCCAGAATATGCTGGCTTTCCTATCACCTCTTGATCTTGATGATGTATTTATTCAAAATTAAAGTGTATCAACGTGTGAGTGTAAGCTCGAGCTGGCATGTCCGTGGTGACTTTATGGTTGATCTTGCAGGTACAAATAGAGGTACCTTTAGCTTTAACAACACCTGGCAATAAGGCAGTCTTGAAAGTATCTGTCCCTCATGAAGCTTTCAGGGCTAAAAATTTATTCCTTCTGTGTGCTACAGTTTCCTTTTCATGTCCATAAGCCAGACGCTTTTCAGGTTTTGAAAATCCTGTCTTAACTTCTTGTCAGTACTTGCATGAAAAACGATGTGATGTAACTTGTTCCAGGCTATGATCAGCATAGAAAAATGAATTCTAAAGCACCACTCATTTTCCTAATGTAGTCTGGTATGCTGGAATAACGGTGGTCATGGTTGCTCAGTGGAAATAATTTCTGTGATTATGAGTTGGTTTGAAGTTGACATCACATAATTAGTCTTTCAGGGGGATGACAATCCCCTGGTGGATGGTGCAGCATGAGTGTGGGTTTTATACATTGCTGCCGCTTCTGCTGTTTACCTGGGTGAGCCTTTCAAGGCAGAAGATGATGTAGGTGAGAAAATGGTGCAAAAATATCACAGAACACAGTGTGCAGGTTTCAGCTGAGACAGGGTTAAGAGACTCCTGGGTCCTGAGCCTGTGAGTGCTTACAGTGAAGAGCAGCCCCATTGATTTCTGCGAAGCAATGGAGATCGATGTGGCTGCTCCCACTGTCAGCACTACAGGATGGATTCTAGGCTATCCACAACCAGACACCTGCTTCCAATTTTAGCAAAACCTTAGTAATGACTGTTAGTGTGCACTGTTTAGGCTTTAACCAACGTTTTTGAAAGACTGATTTAATTTTTAAAGTTTATTTTGATAAGGCTTGCATGGTTTGAAGATTTTTTAAACCACACCTGCATTTTGTCTCATGGGTTTTCCAAGACAAGCTAGAACACAACATTGAAATTGCCTGAGCAAGGGTCAGGATTCATTAAAAACCCCTAAAATCTTAGCAGATACTTCATTAGCATGCAGGGATGATAAAATTGCAAGCAAACTTCCATTTTTATTCTTTCTTTCCTGAAGCTCATCAAAAGACTTGTTTTTGAAGAATAACTAAACAATATTTCACATCAGCTTTCCAAACAAATTAACCTTTGAATGGAGACCAGGCTTGGAAATACCCCCTCAGAGGAGAGTTTTTTGCAAGTAATGGGCTCATGCAAAATTGGGTAAGCTGCAGTACTGATCAGTAATCTCAAGCAACGCACTCAGATGTGATAGCACCTCAATCTTTTAATCCATGCCTGTCCACAAAAAGCAGAGTGATTGTTTTACACGAGACAACTGATAGGTGCACGTGTTCAGGACCATATTATCACTGCCTCCTTTTCAGACACTTGGGCAGAAGCACAATTACAGCTATGCTTATCTCTTAAAAAACCCCCAAAGTTTTACCAATTGCAATATGCTTCCCTGAAATTCAGACACCAAGGTCGTTCAAAATTGGAGAGCACTTCATAAATTTGACTTCAGTGGGGGAGCTAGTGATACATGTAGGAATCTATCAGATGTGAGAGGCCTGCAGTTTGCTAACAGCAAGCCCCAGACTGTCTAATTCCCTGTACACAGCCTCCCGGCACGGAGTGCACACAGGTTCATAACAGCCTCACTGGAAATGTAATAACTGCAGCTGTAATGTGCTTTTACAGATCTGATTTTTCATTTTCATGCGAGAAAGGGTGAAAACACAGGCTGGAGGTTTGCTGGAGACTTTGCACTTGGAATAAAAATATCAGTTTGGACATGAGGTTGTTGATTGCAGAGCTAAAGGTTAAACCTGTAGCACTGACATGCTTGAATTAATGACATATTGAAGAAAGCCACTTCTAAATTAAGGACATTCCATATATTTCCCACAAGAAATTACTATAAGGACAGACAGAAGATCAGTTGTGGAATTTGTATTATTTTCTGATATTTCATGTTGAACAAATATACATTTGTTTGGTTAACTGCAAACCACACAGCTTGTTGGTGTAATATTCCAACTAGCAGATGTAACTTTACATAGTCACAAGTGGCAGCCTGTTAGCAATAATTGTCAATATTTTCAGATGTGAGAACCAATAGCAGCATTTAATTTGGACAGCAAACTGTCCAAATAGTTTAAAAAATAAATTATTAAAAAATTGAAGATCAGTATAAAACTTGTATTTGAAAAATTTTTTGTAAAACTTACATTCAACTTGTTACATGGGAAACCATTGTGTGTATGTGAGAGTGTTAGATGCAAACATATTCCCAGTTTCAGGAGTCTGAAGGTAATTGCCCACTACTGACATCAGCTTTTTGGAGTTGGTGAGTGTAAGGTTTGTGAATTTTGGTGAAAAGGGGTACTTTGAAATCTGGGGGTGTAGTGTTTTTCATGGATGTTGACCATGGGTAGCTGTGATGCTACTTATGCTTATCTTGTTTCACAGTTCCTTATTAAAAGATGATAAACAATAAAAATTAAGCATGAGAGGTCCTACCCTTGAATGACATGATCAGTTATTATCTGTGGTAGATTTGAAGCACCAATTTTGCTTTTTACCTCAGGTAACTAATTTTCCTGCTATTGCTGTGGATTGGCAGATAATGTTAGCTTGAGCTCCAGCTCCAGGGTGCTGGGGCCAAAGGATCCTAAACCCAAAAGAGCTAAATCTAAAGGTCATATTAAGGCCAAAGGTCATATTTTTAACCTTTGTGTGTCAGGGCCTCTTGACACCAATTTGGGGACTCTGACTGGCTGGAGTGAGATCTATTCCCCACAGCACAGTGTCTAAACACTACCCCCTGGGATGTGGGGAAAGGCAATGGAACACACAGCCCCCCAAACCTGACAGACCAATCTCTACACCATAACTAATAGCAAAAGTGTTGATGTTTAGTAAATTCTGCAAGAAATGTTTTCTATTAGAAGTTAAGAAAATAGTGAACTGCTAAAAAAGCAAATGCAGAGATATTGGGATGGTGAACGTGTCACTAGGAAGACATTCATTTATGCTTCATGTGCATGCATTTAATGAAGGGAAAATAATATGCTTGCCACACTTGTCATATAGAAAATAATGAGCTATATTTTTCATTAAAATCCAGTGTAGCTTTCTAGAGGCAGAGCTTTTATTAAAAAAAAATTGAAATACCCAAGTCCTCATAAAATTTTCTTGAATTTAAGCAAGATTTAGTAACAATTGCTGTATGAATTTTCTACTTGCTCTACTAAAGCAGAGAGTTATAAAGAAATTCAGAAAGTTGTGAAAATGCAGTTATCAGGACAGTTTTGTGATAGATCCAGCTATGACCTGTCATGTAGTCATTGAAAGAAACTAATCCAAAATGGCATGAATGTGAAACTTCCCAAAGGGACTGAAATGTTGAATGAAGGGCTTCAAACAAAGGGTTTGTTTAAAATGGAACATTTCGGTGCTGGCGGCTGTTTTAAGTGAGTTGGGCTGGTTACTCAGATGAAGCAGAAAGTACTGAAGAAAAGCTGTCATATAGAAATAGTGACAAGAATAAGAAATATCTCTCTTGCGTTGAATGATCAACTTTTACCAAGAAAACTGAAAATATGTCAGGAAGAGAATTCTGAGCACACAGCTTCATGCTGCTAGTTTATGTCTTACAGCAGCAACAACAAAAGTACAGACTATTGGGATGAACAAAAATATTTGTATTTTCTTTGTTTAGTATTTTCTCAAGCACTTTCCATATTTCATAACACTATTGAATAAACTGAACAACAGACAACAGTTGTGGGAGGAACAGAATTGATGTGTTATTTTGTAGGGAAATGTTGTAAAACAAAGGCAGGAAATATTGTTGAGTATAGCTTAGGTAAGGTTTGAGGTAGGAAGGGAAGATTTACTTAGATTTAGGGAATAAATGCTGGTGAAGTAGTTGGTGCAGTGACAATTTCAGATCACTTAAAACCTCTTAAATTCAGAGAGCTAGCTGCTACAGGAAAAAAAAATAAACACAGACCTCAGTGAATGTGTGTTTAGGTTTCATCCATCATGAGGGCAGTCCCTCCAGATTTGGTGTGGTCAGTTGATGATCACTGAAACAACACTGATACATCACAACAGTGATGCTTTCTTAATAAAAAATGCACCCAAATTGGGATTTTGTCATAAAATTACACTGAAAGAGCTGTTTTTTGATTACCAGCAAAGAATGTACATATTAGTTTTCTATGCTGAACAAATCTGGGCTTTTGAAGGGTTTCTAACAGATAAAATAGGAAATCACCTTGAAATTACAGTGCAGAAATTACTGTTGTAAATCAAAGCTGATGATGTGAAGTAGGGCATTGGTCTAAATCCTTTTGCTTGAAAATATTGCCTTGCCAAGCCCCTCTCAGCAGACATTCAGAAGCACATTTGTGCATGTTTGCTGGACACTTGATTTAATACAAGTTGTGCAGTCTATAGATTTCGGAGTTTATTTATGCAGCAGTTATTGCTTTCAAAGGGCTATGCTGTTGGAACAAATTGTTTTCAATTCTCAGCTAAATCTGAATCTTTTGCAAAGCAAATCAGCTCTGTTTTGATGTTTTTGAGGGCTGTAATAGTACAAGGAGTTTGTACATTTTCCTAACAGTCACACTGACATGATCTTCATTCCTGGAAAACCAGCGTGGTGAGTGTGCAACAACAAAAATCTGGTAATGTTTCTCAAGAAAGATTGAATTAGCTGTTGGTCTAAATAATTAATTAAGTGCTATTACCTGCAAAATGAAGATTAAAAACAGAAAAATCTGTAGCAACTTTGCTCTGTATTTTTGAATTGGAAAGAGTGGGTGTTTTTAACATATCCTGCATATTAACTGTGTGATACCATAAAGAGACCATATAAGAGAATGTGTATTGATTTAATTATTAATTTTCCTAATGTGCACTTTCTGGTATTTTAATTAATTAGTATTTGGGTGTCTATTTTTGTTGGGTTCAATATCTAAGGTCTTTTTTGAATCAGAAGAAATACATTAAATACTGTTTCTAAGCTTCTAAAAGTATTTTCCCTCTCCCACAGGTCTTGTTTTGTTTCTGAATTCTTGCAGCTATTTCATAGGACATTTTAGACAGCAGATGTCATTTGTTTACCGAATTAATTTCTAGAGGTTTTTTTGTGTAAATCTATGGTAAATACAGTATTTTCCCCTGGCCTGCCAACATTTTTGATCTTATTAATTAGATAACTCACTATGCATTTTCATACATTAGAATTCAGCTTTGGGTAGCAAAAAAAAGAAATCACTGACATGTGATGTAATAAAAGTGTGTGTGATTGTATTTAGAGATGGTTTAAATTAGAAGAATAATTATTTTGTCAGGGTTTCATTCTAAAACAGGGTTTTGAAGTGATTTTGAAGAAAAACCAGAAAAAGAGTATGATAGGGACTGAATAAAATTTCTGCATAGTGTGTGGCACAAATAAACATCTAATGGATGCCAATAACATATTTATAATTAATATTCCAGTACAGCAATTGTAATTTAATTGGTGAATAACAACTGCAAGCCTCAAGGTGAACTTGGAATATACAGCCTTCTGTAGAGAGAGTGCAGTCAGCTCTGGCTGGGTTTGTGTGCTTTGGTCTTATTGCTGGGAATACATGATCAGGAAAAAACACATTTTAAAGCATTTTTAAAGGCAGATTTTAATCACTGAACATTTCCGTGTCTGCGCACTCAGTGGCAAAGTTTGTGCTTGATGTTCCACTGGGCCAGATCCTTAGAAAACATTTGTGAGCTCAAAATCTGTTCTGTATAGCAGATAATTCCTAAATCAGTGGGTAGCTGGGATATTACCCATGGAACCTAAATAAAGGTGGCCCACACTGTACTCAGTGAAAGGATAAATGGTGAGGTTTTAATCCATTTTGAAGTTGTTTCACATATAAGCAGAATTCATGTGCAAGCAAGAACTTGGGGCTTGAAAAATTAGTCGGAGATACTTTCCTTCCCTATTTCACTCCCAGCTTTAGAAGAACTTTTCCTTTCCTGGGATGCTAAAAATATTCAAAACAATGTTAAAAGTTTCACTCCCTTCTTTCATTGATCAATTCATGTAAAGAAAATGCAGATCACAACACTCAGCCTGTGGAGTTAAGATATTACTGACTGCTACACACAAATATAGAAAGAACAGACCTTTCACCCCAACTAGATTTTAATTCAGATTTAAAACAGTCAAAGAATAACATGGGAAACCGAAAGTTGAGCCTTTCCAGGAGAAATCCATTTGCTTCCCCTCTGCTGTGGTCTGAGCAAAGTGGCTGCTGTCCTCATGTTAATAGGGAAATTATTAGACACAACTTTGCCCAATATAGAGAAAGCAGCAGTATTACAGGATGGTTTTAGCTTCATAGTGAATGATGACTTGGATTTATTAGAAAGAAATCCTTGACAAGTCTTAATTAAGAAATTTCTCCTGTACTCTAAAATGTAACTAAAACTGAAGTGTATGGGCAGCTTTCTGTGATGTGTATCAGTTGTGGGTCGGGGTTTAGGTAAGTTGCACCAAATTTTCACTCTGACATTCTTGCCTTTATGGTAGGTTTTAATTGGATTCAGGTGCCAAGTAATTAAATGAGCCTCCATAGCCCTTGGGTTGCCTGCTGCCTTCAGTACAAAAATCACATCAACTGGAGACCTGCTCTGGTTTGGAAATGAGAGAAAACACTGCTTTTGAATGAATCTGTTAACTGAGCAGAACAAGAGTGACTTGCAGAGGATAAAAGGTCAGTTTTAAAATGAGCAACTTTCCTTCTCATATTTTCCCCTGTTGGATCTTAAGTACTGCTAGGGTAAAATTTTGAAAATAATTTTGTATTAACTGAGATTAACTCATATTCCTAGTCTAATGTAGGACTGTTTTCAAGCAAATTGTACCCACATGTGAAACCAGGTTCCCCAAATTATCTAGTTCACATTCAGTAAGTGCTGAACTGTAAATGCCTGATATTCAGGGGCAGACAGTGCATATCTTCTTACTCTGACTTTTGCTTAAAACGTCAGACAGTGCTTTTAAGGTTGAGTTTAGGATCCAGATCTCATAAGTGGGTGTCTTTAGTGATCCAGAGCTGTCCTTTGTTTTATATAGTAATTTCACCTAACATTTACCCACCTGATAAACAGCTTTTCCTCAGCAGTGTTTACTTTGCTGGCCTAAATAAACAGAGCCCTCCAGCTCTTCTTATGAGGTGTCTATTTCTCTGACCTGGCCTGGGTTCCAGTCTGAATTCATAGTCTTGGAGATGTGTGATAGCCCAGATGAGGTCTCACCTGTGTTTTGAAAAAAAAGTATCTTTATTTATTCATCTCTGTGCTGTTTGCTGGAAAGGCTGAAAAAGGGTAAGGATTACAATTATTTTTTTCTGTGCTCCATTATTTTGGGACTCCTTTGTGTATTGTGGTGAATGTTTTTGTCTTATTCTTCCTCAGCAATTCCTCTCAAGTTGTTCACTGCAAACATTCTGGTTATTGGTCCCCAAGGGTACAACCTTGTACTTTAATTTATTTCCATTTCTAATCCCGCTTTCCTTGAAGACATCTGGATTTTCTGCCATCATCTTGTGATCCCTCTCTTCATTAAACCCTCCCAAATCTGAGACATGGAGAAATCTTCCACATATTTTGTTTCTTTAATGACTAAAAACTTAAGAAATTGAGTAAAATTGGGGAAGTCCCTCTAGTTAATCAGATTGCCATGCCCCTTTAGACAATTCCTTAATGAGGTACTCTCCAGTATATTATTTATGCTGGTTTATAAAGCCAAAATAGACTGGGTTGCATTTGTCTCTACACCTGGGCTGGGCATACTGCCCTGCCAAACTAATTTGCTATCATTGGTAAAAGATTTCCCATTGATTCCATTATTCATTCAGCTCTGTGGTTAATTACCCTTCAACATTTTATTTTTAGTTGTTATTAGGAGTCTATTGGAACTTAAGATCCCATTCTTAAAGTGTTGTGGCTGTTTATCACCAGTATGGTAATAGGGCATTGGTATTGACTTCACAAATTTGGGTAAAGCTTGTGGCCATTCTCTCTGTGTGTGTGGATAGCTACACAACGTGGTTTTACTGTAGTTTCCCTTTTACTTTGTCAGTCTTTGCTGCCTTTTTTTTTGTCTTGCACTTAACCCATCTCTTTTTATGAAAAGAGACCCATATGATTTACTTTCAGACCAAAACTAGATTATCTTTCATTTCCAGTATACCCTCTTTTCTTGTAGCAAGCTGCAGCTTTCCCAGGTTTATATTTCTTAATTTCTTTATTTTTTTTACAGGATGTGACTCATCTAGATTTTTGCAGCTTTCAATTTATGCCTAGTCCTCGACTTAAGACAGAGATTTTTTTCTTGTTGTTGGTAAATATCCTGTTGAAGCTTTCATTATTTTTGTTTATACTGTTCATTCACTTAGGTCTCACTTTCCCATTTGCTTACTGTTTCTACGCCTTAAAGTATCCATTGCTAGATCCCGTGGTTGAAAGAATACTTTGTTATATTTTTCTATACCACTAGACAGAAAAAGCAATGATTTTTTGCTTACTATTTGTAGTTGTTTTCCCATAGGGAACATCTATGCTGTCAAACAACTGACACGAAATCTTTTCTAAACCATTGATGAGGTTTCTTCCTGTGCTTTAGTCTATCATACAATGCCAAAGGTAAAATTTCTCATTTAATCTTATTACTGGTGCCAGGGGATTAATGTCAGGTGGCACTTGTGGTGACACTGAAAAGATTAAAAAATAATTCCATTAAACTTGTCTCCTGAATTTGATATTTGAACCGTTAATAAGAGGGATTACCTTCTTTATAGGCTGGGAGAAAAAGCTCAGCATAATTGTCTTCCTAACCAAAGGCCTCCTTACCTCTAATACAGGAAAGATTATATTTCATAAAGATCTCTGATTAAGACATTCACTGTGAGTTTAGTCATATTATGCTAATGGGAAAGATCAACATAATAGTTCCTTCATCTTCTGATGATGAACATTATAGGTTTTTGAAAGTGCATAAACATACTTAAAACATACTCTCTTTTCTAATTCCATGTTTCCTTATGATTTGGATTACTTTATTTCTTCAGCACAATTTAGCAGAGGGGAGAAGTTAAAAAGATAATTGAACACAAAAAGAGACAAAAATATTTACAAAAAGATTTCTACTTAATTTTTTCTTTAGTAGTTTACCTACATTCTCATTTTTCCATTGCAAGGAAAAATAGTTTTAAAGATCCTCCAGAAGCTTTCATACATTACATGCAGATTGACAGCAGGGAGTAATTTATTATCATTTTTCTATCTTGAAAATGAATGAGAGATGTATGGTTTGTGCAGTGAATGAGGCCCTAGTTTCAGGCTTTTCCTCACATCCATGCTTCTAATAGAGGAGTAGAAAGATTTTCTCTTTTTTTAAGGGTTTGACCAGCACAATAATGTTCTGTATGTGCCCAGTTTTTGAATACTTTGGCCCCAATTTTGCTGCATACCTTCATCAGATTTGTTTTGCTGGGTTTCCTTCAGTTGACTCCAGACTCTAATTCCTTGAGTCCTAGAGCAGAAGCCCAAGTGAGTAAAGGTGTTCTCACATTTTTATGTTCTTATGATTAATCTTAATCTGTGTATTTAAAAATGGGTACTCTGTGCTACTATAGTAATGACCAATGACAGTAAATAACATTTTTGAAAGTGTCTACATTTGGAAAAATCTCTTCTGTGACAGAATTTAGAAATTATTAACAAATGGTGAACTGCAATTCTAAACATTTATATTATACTTTTCCTGAATAAAATTCAAGGCATAACAGTTTTTCAATTCATCACCGGAGTTTTGTTGGGAACCCTCATTGCCTGAGGAAAACTTAAATTCATAACAGAGTCAGCACAAGGTTAGCTGCCAGCCTTCTTCCTTTTCTGTTGCAAAGAAAATGTTATTTCATCACTGCTTAGGAGAGACTAATGAACTGGCACAGATATTAATTTTATGTCTTTTATACTTCTATTGAGGAATAGGAGAAAGGAAAAAATGTTTTTTTTTTTTAATGCAGTGTAACACAGGGAAACTTCCAGCCAATAACTTTGGACTTTTTTTTTTTTGATCCATCAGATTCTAGGCAGAGTTTCTAGATAAACATTTCAGTTAGATTTTATCTCTCTTTTACCAGAACATCTATTTCTTAGTTTTCAGTGGGTATTTGTTCACCACTTGGTCTGGCCCAACTGCCTAGGCAAGAGTCCACTTCCCAAGGATTTACATGATTGAAACTTAGACTGATGTGACAGTGAGAACAAATATCACAAACCTTTTATTTGTGGAGACTATTTGTTCCTGTTTTAATACTAATGTCATTCATTTTTGTTTGTAGCTACTTATGTAGCTGAATTCCTGAAATGTGTACTGTGTGAGTTTATTGGAAGGAATGTTTGGGGAAATATCAGAGAAGGGGTAGAAGCCCCCCTAGAAATTCCAAACCATGAAAGGTGGGGGGAGATGTAAGGAAGGCAATGGGAGCCATCCATGTCTAGATAAGGGCAATGGATCCATGAGACCGGCTGAAAAAACTGTAGAGATCGGGAAAGTCTCCTAAATACAGGATAAAAAGGGCCAAAATGATTTACTGTGACTGTTGGAAAATAGTTTGTGTTAATAAATACAGTGGGAAATACAGTTCTGGAGCACTTGCCTCTGTGAGTAGAAATATACCATGGAGCTCTTATGTTCAAACCAACTTTGTTATTTGAGATTTCATGGGCTTTCTAAAACTAACAGCTTGTGCCTTTAGAAATTCAGTAAGAGGGAGGGCATAATGGATAAATTACTGGCTAATTCTGACTAGGGAAGACATGAGGGAAATCTGTTGTGCTGTACCTTACTTCACATTTGTGCTTATCGTTTGATGTGAAAGCAAGTGCAAGCACATATTGTATGGGTTTGGCTGAAAACAACACAAGTAGAAAGAAAATAAAGTTTAAAAAATGGTCATTCTCAGCTTTTCTAATAAGTTGAAAAGCTTGCCTTTGAGGAAGGATGCTGATGGTGTTTCTGGTATTTGTTCATATAAACCTTTCCAGAAATTTAAACAGCTCTCACTTAAACTACTATTACTGTTAGGAAAGTGTTCCAAAATTTTTTACCACCTTTAATTTTCCACGTCAGTGTTTCAGTGGCTGGTTTCGTATCCTTTGGTGGTGATGTGGACACTGGCATTTACTTGTTCTAGCTGTTATTCCCTCCTTACGTTTATCCTTCTTGCGCACTTATTTTTACAGAAAATTTTATATTGTCACAACATTAGTCTAGATTTTGCCAGGTTCTGCAAACCACACTACTCTGATCTAGTTTGTGAAGTGGATAATGCACTCCTATGCTCATAGCAATTGCTTTTCTCAGTATGTATTCCAACTTGAAGCCATCTATTTGGGCACAGAAGACCTAAGCAATATTTCTGCAGTCCAGATGTGCTGTTTGAACGATAGCTCACCTCTGAGATATACAATATACAAGAGTATTGATCTTCCTTAGCTCTTCTAGAAATATTTTGTCTGATAAACTCAATATCCTTTTCTAAAGCAGACTTAGACTGATGATTCACAGTCACATTGACAAATATCAGTGATTTGCTGCAGATGAGAACTGTGGTTTTTTTTTACAGGAATTTTCTCAGTCCTGAAATGCATAATAGTGTACTCTATATTAATGCTGTTGTAGTCCATTTTCTATATATTAAATCCAGTTTTTCAATTCCTCTTGATTTTTGGAACCATTTTTATTAGCACCCTTGTCTTTGGGGCATTATTAATGCCCATATTTAAGAAAATTATATTCACAACAACCCCTGAATAACCTGTTGGACAATAGTTCTTCAGGCTGAGCAGTTGGTTTTAAATAGTGGACCTGACAGTGTCAGGTGAACAATTGGACTCAATGATCTTAGGGATTTCTTCCAACCTAAATGATTCTGTTCTACTCTCTGTGGTCATATTTACAGAAAGTAAATTGCTGAGCTTCCCAGCCAGTTTATTAAAAGTTCATATTTCTCCAAGACTGACAAAAGTTTAGTTTTTAGATGTTGTGCACTGTATTGATTAGTCTGCAAGAGCAGTTATTTCATTCATTAGCTGGAGCAGAAGGAAGTGATGTATAGAAATATTATTCACTAAGACTAGTCTTGTAAGCTTAATATTGTTTTTTTTTTACAGCTGATATTTTCATTTTTTAAAGTCCACTGAGGTTTTACTTACCCACTCTGTTAGTCTTTGTGTTGTTTTGTTGTATTTAATGTAAATAGAAATAGCTAATACAAATTATTATCCCTTGAAACATTCTGGCAGCATGAGTTTCTTTCTTCCCTGTGACAGCCCCTCTTGCAATTCAGGAATTGGCACCAATTCTAAACAAGCTCATCTGCAAGGTACAGCAAAACCAAAAACAGGTGCAAGAGAAATTCAACCTTGGCTCTCATAATTCTGTTTGTATGGAGTTTCTTCAAAGTCTGATGTGGATCACCACTGAGTGTTTTGTTGGGGAAGCTCTACAGGGGATAAAAATCAAGGGAAGGCATGATGGAAGTCTTACGCAGTGCAGGGAAATAGTTTACCAAAGTATTCATAAACTCCAGTAATTTCATGTTGTGAGGTCAGAACTAAGTGAAGATGGGAGCTGAGGTTTTACAGACAGCCTTGATTCAAGCTCTCAAACCTTCAAATTAGAAGACATAACAGCAATTCCTTCCCCCTATTCCTGCCAAGAGTCTGAAACAGATTAATTTCCTTTTCATGTAAATGGTTTTCTGTTTACGAATAAGGATCTACAAGGCTATGGCAGAAATTCTAAAAAGGCAAATAATTTGAACTTCAAGAGCTAAATTCCTAATGAAGCAGATAGGGTTTTGAAAGAAAGAGCTGGCTACTTTTTTGAAGTGCCCCAGCTTTGATATTATTTCTTTAAGGCCATTTGTATCCATAGGTTTTGCTACTATTACTAATGATCATCATCATTATAACAGTAATAATAAAACCCCTATTTATTTGACCTATTAATTTAGAATTTTTATCTAAAAGTTAAAAAAGTACTTTTTGAAAGGTAATAAAGGAATTTTCTTCAGCTTTTCCAGAATTATTCTACAATTTTCCCGTCATGAAGAAAAAGGACAGTGACACCAGAAATGAACTTTAGGGAGTCTCTTAATTTCATGGGAACTGCCGGTTCCTGTCCTTACCCAAGCTTTCTTGAGGTCAGCTTGATTCTGCTCTGATGAAAGAGCAATTATAATTTAAAAAAAATATTTGGAATCCATTTTTGAATCCATCTCAAAGTATTCCTCACCCTTCTCAGGTTGGATGGGATAAGTTTCCACATTTCAGGCAACTGAAGCCAAAGCCCTTTTTAAAAGCACTCCTGGATTTTGGGGTGTTTTCTCTGCTGTTGGTACAAAAATAGCCTGTTGGTTTAATGCCAGTAGCCAAAATCGAAGATCTCCTGTTTTGAGACTGTATCTTTATTCAGGTGTTGATGGATCTGTGCTGCTTGCACGTGTCAGTGGGTTCATCCTCTCAAGACTGCCAAACAGAACCTAAGCATGCTCCTGATTCTTTGAGTGGAAAAATGAAGTTTTGAGAAATCAGAGACAACAGTGTGCATTTTCCATTAGGGATGATTTGAAGGCTGAGTTGTTACCGTGCCTTCCTTACGTATTCTCATACCCAAATTTTAACGCTTCGACTGGCACAGAGGCTCCAAGTTAAGAAACTTAAAAGCTAAGTAGGAAAGATGATGCTGTTCCAGGAATAACAAATGAAGTGTGACAGGGATGCACACTAGTTTTTAAATTGCATGTAGCTAATTTGTCAATTACAGTCAAAACCATTGTTGCTAACTTAGTTTAAAATCCCCAAATAAATCTGGGATTTGGAGCCAAAATTGAAAATATGATATTCGTAAACATCCTGCTGACAAGAAAATCTACAGGATGTGGCCCAGAATTGAAGTAGGACTTGTTTCCCAGGCTGTGTGGAATGGTCATTAGCAATTACACAGGAGATGACAGCTCGGGTCCATCCAAGAACAGTTTACCACTGTGCTAGAGGTGGTCAGAAAAGGGAATGAACTTTCCACAAACAGTTTAGAGTGTGATATAGGCAAAACCTCATACAGGTGTTATGTGAAATAATTTCAAATAAAGATAGAAACAGTAAAGAAAAGAAAAAAAAGTTTTCTAACTCCCTATTAACTCAGTTTACTCCTGCTTTAGTATTGGTCAACAGAGGAGCATCTGATCTTTCTCAGCTTTCTTCTGGCTCATGGAACAGCATGAAGGGTCAGGTTTGCAGGCAGACTGTATTCTTGTAATGAATTTAACCTGGTGCATGCAAATAAAGATATCTGAATGTCACAGTGCATCTAGTCTGTAGCTGGACAGATAAATCCGGCTGTAATAGGAAACCTAATTTGGCTCTCCTAATTCGATAAAGAAATCCCTAGGTGAACAGTGATAGATTTGAACTTAAATAGAGCACCCCAACCAATCCCTTTCAGCCACAAATGCAGACATATTACTGGTCAAAGGACTGGGCGACGTTAAGACCCCAACAATCAGTTGGAGACCTGGGAATTTTGAAGTCCCTGTGTAAGAAAGCCCTGAACAATAAAACTCTCTTTGTGGAGCCCTGCTCATGAGTCCGTGCTGCTCCTGTCTCCAACCAACAACCTCAGCGTAGTCCCTGAAGACCACCTAATGTCTCTAAATTTGGATTTATTTCTCAATTGGTACAACACTGAGAAGTTTTCAATTATTTCTTTACCCTTTCTTACTGTACCTTTGTTCTAAGAAAGCAAAGAACACTCACTCTTTTAGAGACCTCAGCCCTCAGTTAAGTCATCCCTGACTCTGCTGGGTGATTTCTACAGGAAGTACTGAATTTTTCTTTGTGATTGGTAATATATATTTCTTTGAGAAACTTGTCTCTATTGGAGGTCAAACTGTGAATAAATAATACAAAGCTGGCAGCAGTATAGGAAACTACTAAATCTTACATCTGGTAATTTGGGAGGGGAATCATGACCAGTGTTGTTGGAGATTCCTATGATTCTACTTTTCAATTTTGCATCTTAATGAAACAATCTTTCTGTTATGTTTCATTAGTTCCTCTGGTTCTGTTATGCTTTCTCTCCTGCAGTTCCCCTTACCAGGGGAAGAACTTCGAGGAAATGTCTGCATGTTTGTCGCATTTACAATTTAGGAGTCCTGTGTCAAGATGTCTTTAACACTTTGACTTGTTAGTAAACTGGTGCACAAGCTTGACTACATCTTAGTGCTAATAGCTGCCCTGCTGTTCTAGAACCTACTCGTGCAATGGTTGTATTGTCAGGATTTTTAATAATGAATTTATTATGTTATTAACTTTGCATCCACTTTTGTTTTTCATATTTGAGTTTGACCACACAGAGGGGGTAGCCTTTAGCTCTCTTTATTAAAATACTGGGGCATAGTTTTAAGGGTTTTAAATTAAAAAGGAAACTTTAAAAGCATTTGATGCTTTTGAAATTGTTGTGGTTTGACACTGGTCAAACGCCAGGTACTCACAAAAATAATTTGCTTATCTTATGCTAAAGTTGAGCAGAGGAGAGGGGGGAAATATTAACAAAGGGTTCATGAGTTGAGATAAGAACTGGGAAAAACATTCTAAGGGCAAATTAGGTTCAAATTGAAAGGTATAAAGTAAATTTATTCTTAACAGAGTCAGAGGAGGATAATGAGAAGTAAAATAAGCTTTTTAAACACCTGTTTTCTCCCCAGCCCTTCTTTACTTCTCACCAACAGTGCATAGAGACATGGCCTACAAGTTTTGGTCAGTTCCTCACTCAAGATTTCCTTCTGTTCTCTCAGGGAAAAGAGGATTTTTCTGTGCTATGCCATGGGGTCCCTCCCATGGGCAAACAGGATTTTCCTATGTACTGGAAACAATCACCAAGATAAATGTGGCTTTTCTGCATATAAGACCAAGCTAAACTTGTTGCCTTTCCATTCAGGGATTAGAAAAGACTTTCTGCCTTGAAGTTTACTCATATTTCAAAATTAGAAAAATGTTCATACCATGAGAACTCTAAATTCAGGCAGACAGTTGCAAGAGTTACATGACTTATGTCAGCCAACCCAGCTCCTTTTCCAAAGCCATATCCTTGGCAAAGATCAATATATTTTCTGCAACAGACTGAATAGAAGATGTTACTTCTGGTTAACACAAATTCAGTGGTCTTGCTTCACTTAAGTTTCCTAATGAGCTGCTTTTGACTTGAGAAAAAAAACTATGCTGATTTATTCTTTGTGAAGACTGCCATGTTGACTGCCATGTTGTTAAAGCTGAAATGCAGATGCTGTCACCCTCTTCTCAATGAAAGTCATGCTTACAACCCTTAATTTAAAATATTTTAATTGTCAATATTAAAGACCACCTATTTCTAAGTGATTTGGAGTATTTTTATAGTGATTCTTTTATTACAAGCTGTTGAGGTGATCCAGTGAGTACAGGGAAGAAATTAAAGAACACATTAAAATTAAGCCTATGCAGAGAACAATTTATTTCTTGGTTTTGGTAAGAGCAAAATGAATTTTCAAACTAATCAAGACTATGGGATCTGGGACTAGAAAAATGAGGGAAGGGATTTTCTTAAGCAATATACTTAGCAAAAGGTTAGAGATGAAGTAGTGCTAGAAGGAAATTCCAGAGCTGAACAGCAATGACTTTTATGGTAGACCAACAAAAATTACTGTTAATTAAGAAGAGAACTCCATGAAAACAATATTACTTTAATCTGTTTTCATATTCAGAGTTATTGTAGTGTATCATAAATTTTCATTACAATTTTATTGCTTTGCCATTATACCCGTTCTTCAATTATCATTCCTTGCTGCTGTTTAGACATCCAACTTGATCACTGCTGTGCTGCGTAGCTACTGATCGTGCCTCTGTTTGCCCATGGAAAAAATAAGGTTCTGAAATTGCTGTAAAACTTGAAATATTCTTCTTTCACTGCCAACAGTACCTATACCCTAGGTCATGTGCATTTTAAACTGAGAGCCCACAAATGACACAATGAGTGAGTATTTCATGACGGGAAGTCCTTCAGGTTTTCTTTCTTTAAAAGATGTGTGTCCTGTAGAAGAGATGGCATTTGTGGTGTGCTCTTTGGCTGCCCTTTTCACTGTGAGGGTGAGAAACGACCCCTCTGAGTGTTTAAATAAGCTTTTGTGGACTGTGCTGTGTGGTTTTATTGCACCATTTACCAAGCAGAGCTGGCTGCAGCTGCCTGTGCCTTTGCATGGCTCCCTTGGAGATTGGCCTTCATTACCCAATTCCCAGGGGGGAGCAAAAGGGTGTGCTGAACTTAATTTCCCCCTCCCTTTTTTCTTTCTTTCTTTTTTTTTTTTTTTAATGCAAGTTATGTTTTGAGAACCTCCCATGGAAAACAAAACACAAGATACTTCCCCTTCCCACAGCAAGTTTAATTTTTGTGTCAGTTGTTGTGAGGATAATTCAGCATTTTCTGTTAGTGCTTCTCCCATCTGTCCTTTTAGCCTCTTAAGCAAACTTCCAAAGGAAGATGGATGCTTGCATTCCTCAGAAAATGCTGAAATTTGTGATCATCAAAAAAATCGTTGCAGCCTACTAAGAAGGGTTTAAAGTAGGTTTAGTTTAGTGTTTAAAGTCGGTTTAATTTGTTGTAAGTATTTGGACCTCACAAAAGCTAAGAAGTGTTAAAATATTTACTTGGTTGTGTTTACATTTTAATTCATTAAGTCCAAATCCTTTTATTATTCATTATGATTATTTAAATAAAATGAATGCTCAGAAAAATCTCTGGGCAGGTTTTTGCCGCTTGCTCTGTAATCCTGAGGCTGCTTGGTTTGAGACATCTGTGACAGAGTCAAAGGCAGGTTTAACTTACCTGCAGGGTTAATTCTCTTGAGGAGACAGCTGAGCCAGCTCCAGCCCTGGAGATGGTGCTCACCCTGCCCTGTGGAACCCAAGGCTTTCTCCCTCTCCAACCAGCAGGTTTAGAGAAACACCTCTATGAGTATGAAGTGACCAGCTTTGCTTGCTGACAATGGTATTATGCTCACCATTAGTGATTTTCTCTCTTGGAAATGTTATACTCTGTTCTAGTCCAGCTTCAATGAAATGAGAGAATGGTCCATTGGGGCTCTTTGCCCACAGAGGGCAATGCCACCTGCAGAGCCTTAATCTGGGACCTCGTCTATGGTTGTGCAGGGTTGGGCTAGACTCTGATGTTATTTTGCCTCTCAGCTGAGATTACGTCCGTGGCACTCCAGCAGGGGAGGGGAAATGTGAAATTCTATCACCCATCAGGGCCTAGGAAAGGTGTATTTGACTCCTCTATCATGTTGAAGGTTTCCTTTGCACATGCACCCCTCCACTCCCCCCATTCCTCATGTCTGTCAAGCTTGGGTTTGTTTTCCATACCCTGATTTAATTTTCCTTTCTACTGGATATATTTGTTGTTGTGTTGTAGTGACGATTCTCATCGTCAACAACTTAATCTTTGCTAATTTTTTCTTTTGGGAAGCAGAAACCTGTCCTGATCCTTAATTATTTATTTTAGTGTTATTGTTGTGGTCATGCCAAGATCTTGAGCTTCTGCTGTGCTGTTTTCTGCTGGAAGCTCAGCTGCAATACATTTTTCTGCTCCCCCACACCTTGAACTGTGCTATGGTCATGCTGGCCTCTATGTCTGAAGGGCTGAGCAGCTGAAAGAATTTCCTGAACAGTCAGCATCCCTGGGGAACCCCTTTCTGGCATATTAGATTGGCAGGGAAGAAGTGTGTACTTCCTCTTTGCTGGTGAAATATTTGCAAGCAAGGTTTGCTGCCCTTTATTTCTTTTTAAGAGAGTGATTTTAGTCTCTAAATCTGATCCAGTGGGGTTTTTTAATTTGCAATGTAAGCTTGCTTGTCCTCTTTCTTGCAAGACTATTTAAAGCCAAAGGAGGTCAATAATGTGGTTTGGGATGTGAGAATAGGTGTTTTAGTCTAAAAAAAGCCAGCTCTCTAATTCAAATAGTGCCTGGGGATAGACTTCTCACAATACATGTTACTCTAAAGAGAATGTACACCATTAGTGGTTTTAGTGGTTGAATTAGTAGACTGACTGTATTTCCTATGCAATGAACTCAATAATGTGCTGGAATGTGCACCATGCTTTGAAAGCTAATTTGGTTCTACAGTAAAATAATACAAAACAGATATTTTTCACTTGCATCAGGTTTCTTTGTGCTGCCATATAGACATTTTCAGGTTACTTAAAAAATTTTTTTCTTAACCCAGCCAATGTAAATTAATTTAGTTCCTGATTAATTTAGATATGGTGGGTCACAGATATTACTCACAAACTTTCTAAGACAACACAGCAATAAGGATAGTAGTTTATGAATATTCAGATGTTAGTCCTGTTATGTTGTTACTCAGACAAAATGATTAGATATTGTTTAGCAGATTTTTAAGCATGTTATAATTGGACTGTACTTATAAACATGCAGTTTTCTGACATCTGTTCAAAGGAACAATTAATTTTTATAGTAAAAATTGCATGTAATACAAGTGTAAAGCTCACAGAAAGTGGTTCCCTGTTTGCTGAAACTCATCAAGTCAGCTATGAAAATGGCCTGAAATGAATCAGCTTCACTGTTTTGGGCATCCCCAAAAATGTTATCATTCAAGGCCACGCAGTTTCTTCTGTTGTGTAGATTTAGTTGCTAAATCACAGTTCTTTCATGCATGGATACCTTGTCTGGTAAAGCAAATGAGATGTCAAACTATAAATTTTATGCTGTCACTCAACTCTTACGTGTGTCTGGAGCAGCTTTTCCTCTCCTGAAGCACCAGTTACCCACCCATGTTCCAGTGATTCCCTGGCTGCCCCTTCAGCTCTTTGAAGTGTGCTGCCCATGCAGTGCTGCTCACTGAGTCTGGGTATCACTGACACCAGCCTAACACAGCTCAAGAGACTCAATGTACTGAAAGCTCAGCTTGGATTCACTCACCACAATACATGGCTGAGTTTTCAAATCAGTCCCTTTGGGCTTGCTTTTGTAACCTGGAGCCAAGTGTGTGTGACTGCTCTCCCTGCTTTTTTCCTGGTGTGATAGAAAAGAGGGAAATATTGGGCTAAACTTGAGTCTGTCCACACTGCATACTGCATCCTTTTGATGACAAGCCTTCACTTGTGTGTCTAAATGAGCTGTGAGCTCTTTTGAAAATGGGAGTGTGTACAGCAGCGCAGCTTCCAGGCGCTGCTCACCACTTCCACACTCAGCCAGTAGCCCTGGCTAATGACTGACCTGTGGCAAAATACTTCTCAATGAACCCTTTGACTGTTAAGGAGCATTAAATTTTAGATTACTAAATTGTGGAATAGTATAGTAAAATAAAAGCATGCCTTTCACACGTAAATTGCTGAATATAGGACAGTTTTCCTGGCAGTTTTTTTATGACTTTGGGACATAGGAGAAAAATTTTTAGCTGTGGACTGAAATGACTGGGACACTTCCAGTACATTGGAAATCACAATTTGTTCATCTCAATATAATAATAAAAGCTGGAGCAATCACTGAGAAGCAGATTTATATGGTTCATGGGGTGTTTTTCTTAAGAAATGGAGGTACCAGTCTCTCGCACATGAAGTCCCTCTATATCAATTTGTTGGGTTACTTTTTATCATGGTTGAAACTGTGACAAGGATCCTGAACAGAGATAAACATTATGCTTAATTTTTATATTTTTAAAAGCTAGTTTTGTTACCTAATCTGCATAATTTAGTCTATATATTAAGCCTTTTCAAATAATGTAGAGATCTTCTGTGTGTTCTGAAGGAGGATGAGGTTTTATCTTCAAAATACTCATGCACTTAACACCTCTTTTCCTGTTTACTCAGTGAGGTTTAGGCTCTGTTTATTGCCTTTTCTGAGGTAACTTGCCCTGGAATGTCTTTAGCAGGGCAATGACATCTAATATCCAGTCATCTTTCTATTGCTTTTTCAACAAAACTCCCAGGTACAGACATGATCCTACAAAACAATTAAGTAGTGGTTTCTTTATAAAGGACTCAGCTCATCTATTTAGAGTTTAAATCCTGCTTGTACTTGCATTTCATAGACTAATGGTTCCACTTTAAAGATTTGTGTTTTAGAGAGAAATTACATATAAATCTAAAAACCCCGAGTCCCTCCAAAACCTCAAATGAATTAGGAAAGAGTTCAAGTGTATATAACCATTTGCTGTGCAGATAGATATTCAGATCTAATCATGAAATATTAGCTTAATCCTGTGCAGATCAAATGTGGCAGTTAATTTCCCTAGTACAACATGAGAAAAAATACCCAGCAAATCCATACAAATCAGTTTTCTTTTAAGTAAAACATTTTTCACTACTTGAGGTAAAATTCCATTAAATCCATCCTGAAATTTTATGTACCAGTGAGGCTAAGGGTTTTTCACCTCTAAAGTTTGACTAAATTTGGTATAAATGTCCTTCACCTGTACCATGTAGGTGTGCAGTGATGTTACAAATGTTCCTTGCTCCACAGTCTGCTTTATTTCAGCATAAATTCTGCTCCTGGAAGGACTGTGCTGTACTGACCTGGCTGTGTCAAGTTTATGGTTTGACTCAATGATCTTGGAGGTCCTTCCCAACCCAAACATTTTTATGATTCTATGATAAAAAGTATTGAAATATATAACATATTTTAATAGCAATTGTAGTGGTAAAAGTCAAAAGAGCCTAAATTTTTCATCCATGCCTGCTTTTCTTTTCTCCCAAATGAAAAAGCAAGACTCTGTGGAGCTTTCCTTCTTGAAAAACAGTGACAGATTCTATAATACAGATAAAATGTTTACACAATATGACTTGCTTATCAAAAGCACAGGCATTTATGAAAAGCAAGAGTCTTAAGATCTGTGTTGCCTCTGGGTCTAAACCTTCTTAGTAATTTTCTTCAAGTTTTTCTCTTTTAGAAGCCTGCCCTATGGCTAAAAAGAACTTATTTCTTTCTTGATTCTTAAGGAATATTCATCATGCCTTGCATATTTTTGTTTACTGCCATGCCAGGCATTTTTCTCCTTTAGAGGAAAGCCATATGTTTCTTGTTTATGTAGCTCCTACGTAAATATCAGAAACATGGTTAAAATGTTGCCTTCCATATTCTTACGCCCTTGAATTAAGGTTTACATTAGCTCACTAAAAATAAAGAGCTTAAAACATAATTTTTTTCCACGGGTCTTCCCAGTATTGTTTTGTTTTATCATCTGTGGTAGTACAGGCTTAGTACAGTGGGTATGGCTGACATCAGATTCCTGGTAAAACCTCTACATCAGGACATTCTTTATCGTTTTGGCAAGCACAATTCTTAGTGATAGTCCCAGTGAGACGAGTATTATTGAGTCACAGAAAAAGATACTAATTTATAAAGAGGTCAGAATCAAACCTTTGCTAGAAAGATCCTTTTCTCAGTTAATTCCTGATATAAAAGTCTCAGCTTTGTGAGGGACTTGGTTCCTTCATCATCTGTTGCCACAAAAATGAGCAGGAGTCATGTCTCTGTTGTAGAAGGTCTATTAGATTCTTCCTTTGTCAGGTGGAAACATGATTACTTTGGAAGAAGTTTTTTATTTTTGTAAAAAATATTTTGAGACATATTTTCTACATGAATTAGCTTCCTACAATAATTTCTGTAAAATTCTATTGATTTACTTCCTCTTCTTTCAAATACTTTCAAAGAATTCCTCCCTGGTACCTGGTCAGGAGGAGTAAAAATATATTTGCATTCAAACACAAAGACTATTGCTTATTTAGTTGGAAATGTTTTAATCTTTAGCTTGCTTCTCTCAAGTAGATGACAAAGGCCATTTTTACAGGCCAAAAGGCTTTTCTTGCCAAGTTGCTACTGTAGTTGCAAGTATTTCCATACAAGGATCATTCCTGAAGAAGCCAGAAGCGAACTGTCTGTACTGGAGGTAGAATTCCCCTTATGCCCCATGGTTGATCTCGGTGTCAATAGCATTGTTTCTGCAATAAAGAACAAATGGCTGCTTCATCATTATTACTGTCAAGGTTGCCATTATGGGGAAAACTGGAGGCTTTTTAGCTAAACTACATCTACATGGGTACTCTCTATTTGGTTTGCAATTCCACTACAAGCATCCAATTTGTCAGTTTGGCATTTTGTTCAGAAAAGAGGCATAAAGAAATACTTTATGTGCTTCCATACTTTGTTCTTTCCTTCCCCTCAGCCTCACTGCTCCGTTGGCAGGGCCAGAATTATCCAAAATGGAAGTTAGATCTTCCCCTAATATGTTATACTGAGTTTCACAACCATCATGTGAGGTCAAGTTTGGAAGTTCTTTTCAGGGTTGTTTGGCTTTTTTTCTTTTTGAAAGGAATTACATGCTCAGGTCCTGATAATCTAATTTACTGTGCACCAAAAATAATTCTGCAACTACAGAAACCCAAAGACTGGGTGCTGTATGGGTATAATAATTTCCCAAATTATGATCAGGTCTTGCTTTCGTGAGAACCTCATTTGGCAGTGGGTTTTGTTTTGTTTTGTTTCTAAAGATAGTAAACCCTGTAGTCTGATAAATAATTTATTGTATGAACTAGGAACAATTCTGTTGAAGATTATGGGATTTTTACAGCAAATGTTACTGAAGGAATTGAGTCCTGAGAGGTTGTTGCCCACAAATATTGCATACTGAAGCCATTACAGCATATCTGGCTGGGGATACAAAATGGTTTTGGTCCCGAAATAAGCCATAGCACAAAAGGAAGCTGAAACAAAAAGGTACCAGCCAAGAAATCACTATAAAGAATAATGCCTGAAGTTCAGCCGTGTTTTTTGCTTTAAAAAGGAGTCTCTAACTGCTTTAATTTAGCAGATAAATATGCTAGAGGAGAATACTTCAGAATGTAGCCCATGATAGGGTTTTTAAATTTCTCCTGTGTGTTCTGTTGTACCTTACAAATATTTACCCCATTTCAGCAGACATCAGAAAGGTTCCAGAGTCTAAAGTCAGAAGTTGAAATTGCTCATGACTTTTTCTGCTGGTCATTAAAAGTTTCTTCTAATGTTGTTTGTTTGGAGATGTCCTTACCTCTCTTACTTGAATGAGTCAACCATCACAAATTTTGACCAGAAATATTTTCACTAGCACTATTCAAGCTAATACAGCAGCTTTTCTCTCTGTATTTTTAGAGAAATTATTGATGATTTTTCCCTTCTAGGCAGATTTTTCCCCTCTTGATCTAGGCAGGAAGGTAAATAAATAGTGTGGTTGCATTGAGGATCCTTAGCATTAGATTTTGTGCAAGGGTTTGCACTCTGTTAACAAAGAACATGAATAAAAGTTAAGTTGTGCCCTACAATAGCTAAATAGAAGCAGCTGAGCTGCTTGGGAGTTCCTTAAATGTCCTGTAATACACAGTTGTATGCTTTTCCAGCCTGGGTGCTATCCCCTTTATGGATTCCAAGGGGCTTTACAATCTCCCATGGGTGTTCTTGCTTGTTACTGAGGTCAGGATTTCTAACATCTAGATGGGTAGTAGGTTTTGCCTTTTATGGAATCAGAAATGCTTATTTCAGTTATCCTTTTTACATTGTTCCATTAATTTAGGTGCCCATTTACTTTAATCTGTGTGTGACTGTCCCACTTCCAACCTCAGCTGCTGTTTTTACATGAGATCAAGAATGGAAGAGTGTTATTGGTACCTCATCTGATTGTCACTGTGGATTTCAGTTATGTTACTTCATCAAAAAGAGACTGAATAATTTCAGAGGTACCCTCTAAAAAGCTTTAATTGGTGGAAATGTCTGTTAAAATAGTTGAAGTCAGGGCACTAGAGTGTCCTCTCATCTGTGACTTCACAGGACAGCAAGACTAACAAGAGCTATTTTTGTGACAAGGATACACTTGCTGTCAACTCTTCACACATTTATCAGTGAGATGCTTTCAGCAAGAGATGGAATTTATCTATTGCAACAGATTATACCTCTAAGAATAATGAGCAGATAAAATTTTCACTGGTTTTCAGTGAGAATATTTATGTCCAACTCTTGTGAGGTTTTGCATCTCCTACTGACCTAAAGCAATACTGTAGAGGTTACTCCCTACTGAGATATTCTTATACTTCACAACTGCATTACTGATTTCTGATTTATGTGAGAAGATAACTCTTGATGTCCTTGATCTGTACAACAGCCTCTTGCTCTGCTAAACAAGGATGTGCAGTCCAGCTTTTCTGATTTCTCAGAGTTTGCCATCATTTCTGTGTTACTGTGAATGAACTGTTGTTCCTGAAATAAGAAATAGAATGGGAAATAAGATTACAGCCCCTTATGCTGCTCAAAATGCTGAATTTGTAAAATTCGTACCCCTCTGGGAGAGAATATAAACCTGAGATTGTAAGGGAAGTGCAGGAGGAAAAAACCATCTTTACCCATAATTTTACAGTGTTCTGCTTACTTTAAACACATTTTTGTGTCTTGTCTGGTTCTCTCTGTTATGGCAAAGAATATCAATGTTTTCTGGCTACACCTCTGAAGAACAGGAGGCAAACTCTTTGGTATTTAGTTATTTTGGAACTAGTAGTATCAAGTATGGACAGAAGTGGTAGTAGAATTCACAGCACTTACAAGAGGAAGGGAACCTTGTACAGAAGGTACAATACAATAAATATTTAATTATTTTGTAAATAAGTTAGATTGCATGCACTGTTTAGTAGTAAGTAGTTTCTAGTCAAGGTGGTCAAGCAAAATAAAAAATTGTCCAGTAAAAAAAACCCAACAAAAAACAAACAAAACCCAACCAAAAAACCATAATGCTTTTAAAAAACCCCATAGGTTATACAACTTGGTCAGGTAAAAAGGTAAAAAATTCAGGAGTTTTCTTTAGGAATTATTTTGTCATAGTGTCTTTAACAAAACCTACCCAATTTATCATTATTTTAAAACTATTCACATGCAAATTGCACTACTTAAATCCACCTTTAAAATTAGGTCTTGTGTTAAACCAAGCTTTTACTTTGCATATGTACATCATCTATATCACTTCTAGAAATTTTTCTATTGCAATAAGCTTTAGGATGTCAACTTCCTACCTTCCTTGAAATCAAGTTTGATTTGCTAGGATTTCCTTAAGGGTAGAGATACTGGGGTTTTAAACAAGGTTTTAATATCGCTATATGCATTTTTTTTCATAAAATATGTAATGGAGTAAAATGATAAAAATTTGTGGGTAATTGTAGCATTTGAGAAGAATCCTTCTAAAAGTAAGTTTTAAACAGAAACATTTTGACTGTTGTGTTTATTTCTGCATCTCTGATTCAAATGTAGGTTATGATGTTTTATAAACACATTTGTAGCCACTTATGACACACCTGACTTTTTAGACCTTCATTGTAGTGTTTGTCAAACTCTTTCATTCTAACATTTTGCTCTTAAAATTCACTCATTTAAAAATACTTAGATATGAAAATACAAACGTCCCAGATGATTTTAAAATGCATTAGGAAAACCTTTAGCAGAAAATGTTGCATGATTTGTCTAGAAAATGACACTACTGTGGTAATAACACAGCTTAATATGCCTTTGGAAGCAGTCAGTTCTGTTGCTGGAGAGAGAACAAAAAAACCCAGCAAATGTGAGCTGGTTTTGAAGCAAAAAGTCTTTTGATGGAAAATTCTGGTGGGTACAGGATGATAAATGATTTCAGTCTCTCTCCTGATATACGCTTATCTCTAGCTTTACAGAAAAATCTTGACTGGAGGAAGAAGCAGGGGAAGCTCAGTATTTGAAGCCTTGGGAGGGACAGGAGTAGCTGAATGTTGATTTGCAATGCTTGTTAAGCCCTCCTGATATGCTTGCCCTAAAGCTAAAGCAAACTTCCGCTGACACTAATGGTATTTGGTCAGCAACAGTCTACAAGATAAAAGGTGCCAAGTACAAGACGTTGTTTGGTTATTTAAATCAGTTCCTGGTGTTGGACGGACCTGGGACTTGTACAGGGCTCTTGTGCAAACAGCATCGTTAAAGCATTCACATCTCTCAGAAGTGGAAGTAACTAATTTTTCAGAAAATGTCAAATTGTCATGAATGTATTTCACAACAAATGAGTTCTATTAAAAAATTGGATCTACAGCTTACCAGAGAATGAGATGAAATTTCAGGAATGCATTGTAAAATACCGAAAGAAAGAACAATTTGGAATAATTTGGATTTTTACAAATGTGTATCTCTGCATGCTCAGTGTTCAGTGTGTTTTGACTCTAAGTGTTTTATAGACACACTTATAGGGAGAATTGTGACTTTTCTTGCAGGAGAATGTGGGAGAATTTTTTCTTAAACTTGGTGCCATCCAGCTCAGGAACTTATTTCAGTGACAGCCAGTTGTTTTACTCTTCTTGACTTGTTTTTCTTTTTTAATAAACACATTTAATATCATCAGATGTCTTAAAATGCAATTGACAGTACTTCAAGAACATAGACTTGGCACTTTTTGTCATAAATTTGGCTAGATCAAAAACTGTCTTTTGGGATTACTAGAGTATGAAACAGCATTGAAATGTGAAGAGCAGAGAGATTAAGTTGTCTCCTGTGCCAAGCAACAATACTGTTGTTGTTGTTGTTTTCTGATATGTATACAACTCCTGCAGCATTTTATTCTGTCGAGGCTTTTGAAAAGTACAACATTTTGAAAATACTTGTTCCCCAACAAATGAAAACATTTAGAATATTTGTTTATATAAGCCCTGGAGGAAATGTTCCAAAGCGGCCCTGATCCTTCTTGTTCTCTTCTGTGAAAAGAGCCGTGATACTTTTAAGATTTCTCTCTGGTAGACTAAAATCATCTTTCAAAAGCCCAGATGTATAATTGATATGCTTGGATAAGTAACTATGAATGTCCTCTTTGATAGCAGAGTGATTGACAAAATGGTCACTGCTCTTTTAACTTGAAGTAAGCCAAGAGAGCAGTACCAAGGAAGGTGCCCAAGGGACTTTAAGAATTGCTGGTGACATGGGATAGAACCTCAGTAAACCTAATTAAAAGCATTTTCTGGAAGTAAGAGTCAGCTACCTGCTCAGATTTGTAGCAAGAGTTTTGAAGCATTGCTAACAATTTCAGGTTTCCTTACTGTGCCTGTGGAGAACGACACCTGTGATTTGCATCCTTTTGTTTCAGTATTGCTCACAGTTCCCTTTGGTAGGTGTTTAAACTGCAAAGAGCTGCAGCAGCAGCCCCAGCCTTGCACTCAGCGAGGAAGGGAGGTTGAGGTGGTGAACCCCAGAACATCAAGAGCACCTTCCTAAAGAAACTGATCCCAGATAAAGGAGAAACCCCTGGCATTTTGTCCTTGCTCATGGAGGTGCTACTTTGCTGAGGAGTGCAACTAAATCTAACTTCCATTGCACAGCATGTTACATCCTCTTAGTCTCTCAAACAGTTATCTGGAAAATCACAGGAAAAGGCAGTGGTTTGCAAAGAGTACAGCTGTCAGTCAAAATCTTCTTCTCTGTTCCATTCCTTGATTAGGAGCTGAGCATGAAGGAGAGAAATGCAGTCAGCACAGGGCTGGTACTAAGCTCTGGGAGCAGTATCCTGCTGCTGGGGCAATCCCTTAGCACAGGGGTTGGAAGCCCACACTACACAGTAGCCCACGATTTTTTTCTTAGAGAAATCAACACAGATTTCCAAAGACTTCTGATTGAGCTTTAGCTAGACCTACACAAAACATTTTGGCTTTGACAGAACAGCCTTTCCTGAAGGCAACAGTATTGATTCTGCACTTGGGTCCCAACCAACCACCCCATGGAATGCTCCAGGCTGGGGTAGAGTGGCTGGAAAGCTGCCCAGTGGAAAAGGTCCTGGCAGCGCTGGTCAACAGCACCTGAACAAGAGCCAGTGGGCAACAAGGCCAAGGAGGGTGTGGCCAGGTGGGGGTCAGCATCTTGGCCCAAGTACAAAACCTCAAGATAAGAGGAAATCACAGTCTCAGGTTGTGCCGGGGAGGTTTACCATGGATATTAGGGAAAATTCCTGCACTGAAGGGGTTGCTGAGCACTGAAACAGGCTGCCCAATGAAGTAGGTGGTTTGCCACCCCTGGAGGTATTTAAAAACATGTAGATAGGACATGGTTTAGTGATGAATTTGGCAGTGTTAGGCTTATCCTTGGACTCAATGCTCAGCTAGGTATTTTCTGACCTAAATGAATTCAATGATTCTGACTGAGTTCTGAATTCACGTTAGGATTGGGTCAGATGAGATGGTATTTTGGTTCTTTCCAGTCCAGTAGCTGCTTTCATGGAAGACTTTTGATTATGCTAAAGAAACCTTCAACAAACATTTGGGGGAGAATTTTACCAAACTTTAGCAGCATCTGAACACAGTAACTGCCATGTACAAAGTCTGTTACTTTCTGTTCACCAACTGGATTCTGTTCTTCTCTATCTTCTTCCTGTACACAGATTGTTCCACTTCTTTTGACCATTCTTTATTACCATTGCTCTCCCTCTCTGCCCAAACACTTCTTTTTCATAGCAGGCCAGTATTTTCTGCTGCCTCTGCTTCTGCCTAGTGGAGGAATTCCCAGAGTGCTGCTCTGACATGAGATATTCAATCAATGAGCCTCTGAACCTAAAATATTCAGGTGTTTACAGCACTGTCTTTCCAGGCATGGCACAAAGTATTTCCAGGCGAAAATGGAGTGTACACAACCATGCTTCATCTCAGCTGGTACAAGACAGGCACTCCAAATCACCACCTCCCAAGTGGCAAAAACCCCCCCCAAAACCAACAAAACCAAAGGTGCACAGTCCAGCTCTCCTCTGTGATGGTGTACAGTGCATTGACACATTATTCTACCTTTAGTTTTTCACTACCCACACCACATCCTCTATTCTGCAAAGATTTTAAAGGGAAGAAAAATCTTTTAAATAAAGATGTGTATTTTCTTTCCCTTCATATTCACTTCTCTAGTCACAGACACTCTCTGGTTGTGTTGTGCAGCTCTGCCCGTGTCTACTGAATGCCAACAAACCTGCCTATTGCAGGACACGTTTAGAGCTGCTGTCCTAAAAGTACTTTAATTACAGATCATCCTTTTTCTTCCCTCTGCTGTGTTCTGCTACCTCAGTAGTTTTCATGAGCTCTTACTACTGCTCACTACTGCTTCAAGTGGTGTTTTTGAATATGATTGTTTTCCCTCTCAGGGCCTCAGTGTGCTTTTGTGCTGTTTTTCTTGTCTTTCATGCTCAAGTGCTGCAGGATGACATTGCCCTGTGAGTCAAGGTACATTAAAAACCTGTTCTTTGATGTAAGGAAAATATTCTGTCCCATGCACTTGTCTGGAATTACAGGACATGTCTCTTCTGAGCCTGGATGCTCCTAAGTTGGTGCTGGAGCTGCCTGGACAGTTGTATAGTCTCAATATGGAAACAAATATGGTTCTGTCTTATATAAGGTGGTTGAAATTTTCAGTACAATCTTTCAGAACTCCCCTGAAACTTCTCAAGTAATTTAGCAATGGAGGTCTGGGATTCAAAAAGAGAAGGCACGGAGTTGAGGAAAATTGCATCAAAACCAGGAGTAATCTCCTTAGTTTTTTCCAAACAGACATTGACTGTGACTTCTGATGGCTTCAATGAATGTATTTTTACTGCTGTTCCTAAGCAGCCCATTTTAAGACCTCAGAACTGGTTTCCAAATTCTGCCCTGGGATATGAACGAGACAGGCAGTGGATAGGCAGCTAAGGAAGAATCTATTTTTGCTATTAAATAAGTTGTCAACAGAAAAATAGAGTCATGTGGGCTGCTGGATTGTGTTCAGTGCCACAGCTGCTGGGTTTGTTTGGCAGTCCTACTCATGCATAGCAGAATAGGTGTCAGCCTTATCAGATGAGTATAGGATTCTGTCTGCCACAATGGGGAAGCCTGCAGTTTCTTCCTTCATCAGGTTTAAAGCCCAGAGATAAAGAAAACCCAAGAGAAAAATCCAAGAAAGATTGTCAACTCTGTTTTCTAGCAGAAAAACCTGCTGCTGTGCCAGAAGAGAAATGATGTTTACTTCAGCCGACTACAATATTCAAGAGTGGAGAAAGGGAAGGCATCAAAGTTGCATGTAGCTGGCTGTTTCACATGCTGCTTTCTCAGTATTTCTCACTGAAATTATTTGTGTGTGCTGCTGCTTTAGACAGAAGATCTGTAAAAGAAGCAAGTTTTGAGGGCTTCATATTGTCAAATGTGCTTTTCAGGTTACTGACTGGAGGAAAAAAATCTTTTGGCTAGCCATGTATTAGTTTCCTTTAGGAATTTATTTTCTTTAGACATACTGTGCTACCCCCCTCTGAGAGCCTTTAACTTTGCAAAAGGCAAAATAAACGTTGGTTCATCTTTTCATCTCTTAGTTGTTTTATGCTAACATAGAACCAAGTCTTTTATCTCCTGGATGAGTGGGGGAAGGAGGTGCCTTCTTTAACAATTGAAGGTGTTTGTGCAAAGGCTTGTGCTGCCCTGGCAGCAGTTTCCATCAGCAGGATGAGGACACTGCAGCTGGGGGCTTGCCCAGGGCTGGCGAAGGCAGCAGGGTTACCTGTGCCTTTCCTGCTTTCTCCCACTAAAGGGGGGTTTAGTCCCAGTGGAACCAAGGCTGTGTGCTGAGCAAGGGCTGGGGGTGGGAGCACAAGGCAGCAGGGCTCACCTTTCCTATTAAGGGAAAAAATTCTTGGTTCTCACGTGAAGAGACTCGAGTCTCTTCAGCTACAGTGAAAACAGGACTTGCAGCTTCTGTGAGAGTGAGGGAAAGGTGCCTTGCAGGCAGTTCTTGCATGTAGGTCATGAACCATCTGTGTTTTAAATAACTAATTCACCAAGCTGAGTCACCACCTCTCCTTCCATTCCTGACTCTTCTGCATTGCTTAGATTGCTTTTGTCATGCTTTATTTTTCTTCTCTATGAACAACAGGGGCAGAAAATCCCTTCTGTCTGCAAAGCTTGGGCATTCCTGTCTGTTGAATGAAAGGTACAGCTGACAGTGTTGTAAGCATTTAATTGCCCCAGTACAAAACTGCTGCTGGACATTTTACTGGGCTAATACCAAGAACAGGAGCAGTCACATGTTCACAGTTTGTGTCTTGCACTAGTCATGCTTTTTAAAGCTTTTGCATTTTTGGGACTCCTTTTGTCCCTTTATTCTGTAGACAATCAATGTGGGTAAAGGAAAAATTGTGGTTATTACCAATAGTGTTGATTCAAGCTGGCAGTCTGGCCAGTAAGGCTCTGTTTGGTTTCTTGATAATTGACATGACCTTCTGTCCTAAGTAGTGCTGAACTTTTTCAGTTTGCTTTGACTTTTACAGAAAACAGGGACCTTCAGAGAAAATAAAAAAACCCACATAACTTTCTGGATTAACTCCATTCTGAATTAAATTTATTTACAGGGTAGTCTTCATTTCTAGGTATTAATGGAATATATGCCCAATACATGGTATATCCTGTTTTCACTTTGGTGAAAGAGGTGAGACACAAAATAAACAATGTTTTATTTCAGTCAGAGAGCCTGGTGAACAGAAATACAGGCAAGTGCAGCTAAAATGCAGAAAAAAACAATGTCTGTAAGAGAAAGTTCTATAGAAGAAAAGAAATAGATATCAAACTTGTGAGATTGCCTGATGTAGATTATTAGTTACTATATAGCTAATAAATAGTTATCTTATATTAACATCCTTCATATAAGAAATGTTTTTGAAATTGAAGAGTAATATCTAATACTGATATTGCATAAGCAATATTAAAGTTACAATACTTAACGTGAAACACAAAATCCCTTCTGAACTACTTTTATTTGCACTTTTCACTTAAGCAACTATTAAAGAGGTATGGAAGTAACTTGGGCAGTTACTGACCCACCATAGACAAAGTTAGTAGAATTTTCATGCTTGTATTAATATTCATGATTCTATTAATAAAGACAAAATTTGTAATAGGACTCTGTTTTTTCATGTGCAGTATATTTTCCTCTGTAAAGTGACATGGCTGCTCAAAATTCTGAACTATGGCTCTCAGGGGCAATGCTGCTGTCACTGGAGGACAAGCGTATATTGAAAAGTGACATGTCAGCTGGTAATAACCATGGCAGCTTAAATAGTTATAAATTTGTATGTTATTGTAAAAATGTATTTCTTCATATGAAAGATTGTGATACTAGGAATTATATTCCAGACTTTTTTATTTTAATAGCCTTTTTTTTTTATTGTGGTGTGTTATAATCTATAGCTTTGGATTTAAAAAAGTTGTGGTTTTGCTGTCTTGAGTTTTCAAGGATTCCAAAACTATAGTAAGTTAAAATCTTATTTGAGGTTCAGAAACATACATGAAATATCTCCTCCACAAAGGTACATTTATTTTTTTTTTTTGTTCTCAGTCTTTTACAACTTTGCAAAAATTTTGCTTTTCCACTTGAATATTGTAATTTGTTGTTTTGCAGTGACCTACAGCTGCAGTTATTCTTTCATTCATTGGCTCTTTAACTTCTTTTTGACTTGTATTCAATGCTGTGAGTGTCTGGGGGAGCAGCAGCCCCATAGAAAATGTTGTGAAAGCCAACAAGAGAGGGCTGAGACCGAGGCTGTGCCAGGGTGGAACAACCCAGGGAAGAGTTGGCCTTGTGTCTGTTCACATCCAGCACTGCTGAAGGAAAAGTGGGACAAAGTCTGGAATGCAAAAACAGCATGGCCTTCAGTGAAAGGCCAGGAGGCTGCTGCCTGCTCCTCCTTGTACTTGGTGAGGAACAATGGGTGCTAAATAATTCAGTGCTGTTCCAGCAGCACCCAGGGGCACCAGCCCCTGTGAAATGCTGACTGGGGCAGCTTGGGAAAACAATTCCATCGGTGCTGGGGAGGTGCCTCGGGGTGTCAGAGGGCTGCAGGATAAATCCCTCCCTCTGCTCAGGGTGAGCACTGCTAGTGAGGATTTTCCTGCTTCAGATGTGAAATTCCAAGTAGGGGATGGCTTGTGTTAAATGCTGCTTATTAAGCTAAATCACCCCTTAAAAAGAACTGGGATGTGTCTGTTTAAATTTGGTGGAGGCTGGTGCTAATAAATCATTTGCCATCCGAGACAGGCAATTTAGTTCAAACCCAGTGTTTATATTTCTTCCCACAAGTAAATCTCAAAACCTTGATTCAGAACATTAGAGTTTTTTACTGTCTCCTTCAATTCTGATGCTGGGTCATTACTTTTAGGCAGCTGAAATAACTCTATGATGCTGTGTATTCAGAGCAATAAATTAAAGACAAATCTTAGTAATATTCTCAAAATAGAAGACTAAACTGATTTTTTATTTTTCATTTAAAATTTCAAACTTTTTTTAAAGTTTGAAAGAGGGGAGGTAACAGAAGATGAAGCTGTGTAAATAGTTTGTGGAGAGCATACATTTATGGGTGTCTGGATTTTGCACAGTAATGGGCTGCTGCTTCTACTTCTGTCATGTGGGCAGAGATGAATGAGTGACCTTGGAAGTTCTTCCTCTCTGGAAACAGAGTTTTTCTCCATATCACATATAATGACAAATATTCTCTTAGTTAATATGAGAGCAAGGAAATTAACACTGTGTGTGATTGTTACAGAGATTTTATCAAAATAAGGGAGTTGATCAAAATTATTTTTAAGTATTGTTGTTGAGTTGTGGTTTTCTCCACACAGTCTCTTAAACTAAACAATTGCACCCTCAGAGATGCAGTTTTTTGTTTCTTTCCCCAGACTGGTACCCAATGAGTATAAAATGAGTATAAAATAAGCCCCACAAATAAATGTTACTGTACTGCTCTGTAGTAGTGCAGCACCTTGACAGTCCCACACAAGATCAAGACTTGTTGGTCCTTTGTGAACAAACAATGTGAGGCTGCCCCAGTTGAGGTTCGAAATAAAATTTTGCAAGATAGACTGGGGAGAGCAGCTGCATCGATTTGCTGCAGGTAAAGGTCATGGCCAGAATTAGAAGACAGTGTGTTACAGGAACACCTGAAATGAGATTTCCTGCCTGCAAGCTCATTGTGCTTTGGTGGACCACAGTGCTCTTGAGCAGCTGTTTTATTTTTCCAGTTATCCCTCAAGGGAAAAAACAACACGGGAAATTGTATTTATGAACAAGGCAGTTGTTCCAAAGTACTGCCATAAATTGTCATCCTAATGTTATTTCGTGTTTAACATTGTTACATTCTTTTCTAGCTATTTCCTTTTTTGTTCACTTTCTGAAAAATCTGAGGTGTGGGGTAAAGACAAGCGAGTGTGGGTAAAATAATTAGTGATCCAAAGAATGAATCTAGTGAATTTCAGAGGAAAATGTAAATCTGAATCAGAATTTTAACAGGTAAACAGTTTTGTGATATATTTCATGTCACAGCCTTAGGCTTCGGCAGTAAACCCTGTTCTTTTAATTCCTGGGATTCTTTCTTTCCCCTCTGGCTCCCAAACTAATTTTCCACTAAACAGAAGTTGTTCAGCCTTGCTCAAAAGACAGAAATCACAACTAACACAGGAGAGAAATTCCTCCAGGTTTCATAATTCTGGATTGTAAACACTTAAAAATAATTAGCATCCCAAAATGGAGTTGATATTTTTTCAAGCCTGAAGTACCTTGTCCTAATCTCTGAGACAACACTGGTGAATACCTCTTGTTTTTTACTCCAAAGCCTATCTTTGGACACTTTGCTTCTATATTTTTGTGTCCTTTGTGAATATTTGCCATGAAGCAGTTATTTTCTCTCCTAGGACACTTTAAAAATTGAAATAAATGGAACCCACATGGACCCCTACTCCCCACACCACCCCTCTATTATGTTGAGCCATGGACAAATTTTGCTTGCAGCAGAGTCTTTAATGAAGTTTATCTAACCTGTTCCTGTTAGTGAAGGGTAAAGGGCACAATTATGTCACACTTCTCTCTTGCCTTCATCTTCCAGGGCAAAGCAGAAATTAGAGCTGTGTACAGTTAATAACAGTTATGATGAGGGTAATACTGAAGTTATTAAATAAGGTCTTTGTAGTTACCAATTCATGCCTACAATTCCAAACAAGGAAATCTTCTGGTCTACCTAAAAATCTTAAATGGAAGTACTGCACTAATTGTATAACGTTTAATTCTTGCACTGAAGAAAATTTTCCTGCTTTGTGTGGAAATATTTATTTCTTGTAAATGAATATTTTAGATGTGTCTATTGAAGATACTCATACTAAATCCAGCCTGAAGCAGTTTGGGATTTTTTTAATTCTCACCCTTACCACATCTCCAAAATATGATGAATTAGGAAATGCTTCTCTTCCTCTATCAAAGCCTTTTTTGTAACACTAGAACGAATTCTGTAACAAAATCTAAGTACCAGGAGAATCCTACTGTAGAATGAATTTAAAGCCCACTTCAGGTCGAAATCTGAGCAGATTTTTTTTGACGTATTCATTCTAGTTTGGATTTCAGCTGTGATGCTGTGCATGTTTATGCACTGCAGGCTATCAACTTCCCTCCTTCATTGTCACTGATAATTTGACAGCAGAAAAGCCTCAACAGTGTCACACTAAAGGACAGAAATGCCTGTTGTGTCAGCAGCACGGCACTCCTTGGGCCACACACTGCTCCCTCTGCCCTCAGCTGCTCAGACCTCATTTTCTGCCTGTTCATGGAGGTGTTAAAGTTGTTCCTCCTTAAACATACAGAAAAATGAGGCTGTGACACATTTATGTGGTGGGGAATGAACAGGTCAGACAAGCTCAAGAGCTGATGGAGTTCGAATAGAGGCGGTCAGGGAAGCAGCTCTGAATTTGTTCTGGGGAGGTGAAGAGGAGTATTTCTGTAGCTGGAAATGTTTAGTAGGAAAAATATGCAGTTCTAAAAGTGGAGAACTCAAAGAATGAGGGTGAGCACCTCTTGAGCCTTTTTCTGTGATACTGATAATACCTTGAGGTGATGTAAAAAGGTGTTACTGCAATTTTTGTTTGTTTCTTAATTAAGGAAGCACATTTTGCTTACAGCAGCTTCAATGGGCAGTTAACCATGTATCCTTTTAGTAGAATGCAGAAAGCTGCTTCAAGGATCAGCAGTCTTTTTAACTAGTTTTAAAACATGTTTAACCAGTTTTTAACATGTTTTAAAAGCTTATGTCAAAACCTCTTGGCTTTTCTTGATATGGTTACATATTACAGTGCAGTTCCAATTTTGCTGTGATTTTTTCATTGGAATTGCAGCTGCACTGGTGGAATCCCTCCAGTCCAGTGAAGTTGTGTAAAATCTATGTCCTTAAACATATGGAAAATCCAATTCACACTATATGTTCTGGTTTGATATAAATGCATGTCTGTATTTGAAAGTTATTTCTCTGCCTTATTCCCGTCCCCTCCACGCATGGGACAGAAGAAAATGGAGAAAAGAAAAGAAAAACAAAAAGAGGCAATCATGGCACTGAGATTTAGTATCAGCCCTTCTGCTTCTGTAATAATGATCCAATGTCTTTAGCATTCTTTCAGTGCAATACCAGCCTGAAGTTAATTTCCAAGTGTTCTGTTTTATAGTAAAGCAAATTAGGCCTAACTCTGAGAATTTTAATCCATCAGCCTACAATGCAAAATAGACACTCAGACAAATATCCCAACCCCCCAACATTCATGACATTTGTATTTATTACTTTAACCCAATTTTAGCTGAAGGGAAAGTGTAAGTGATGTCACTGATAAATGTACCTGCACCATAGGAAGCTACAGAATGATCAACTCTAGTATTTGTATCTATTAATAGAACATGCAGTTATAAACACTTCAGCATATGCTGTGTATACATGAATGTACACATAGTTATCTGGAATTTGTTTAAAAAAATATAACTGACCAAAGATTTGGTAATGCTCCATGACCATCTTCCTCTTGAGTAATTTTTTTCTTATTTTTAATGTGTGTTTTCTTTTTGTTTTCCCTTTTGTTTTTTTTCCTCTAAGTTTTTTGGTATGCAAAGCCTTTCCTAATTTCTAGATCTTAAAGTAAAAAGTCTTCTGGCACCTCACAACGTCTTATTTAGTAAAATTATTTTACAGTGTATGACAGCAGCTTCCATAAATAAGTTGATAAATAGGAAAATGAAGCACAAGCCATCTGATTCAACACAGCAATTACAAGGATAGTGCTTGTCTTGATGTGAAGTAGCAGAATACTGAATCATTTAATAAAACGAAATTTGCAATTTATTAGTTACATCCAAGTTGCTATAAATATGTTAAACTTTTGTCATATGAGATTTATTTCAGTGATATCTCAGTAAGAAGGATTGCTGCTGCCTGCATGTGTGTCAGCAGAATTCCTTTCCTTTTGATCTGATCCTGATTTGCCTTTGATACCTTTTACTGTTAAACACTGACCATAATTTTTATGCTAAAAAAGCTGGCATTTCTTGAGATGCAATGGGCACAACCTGCAGCATTGCTCCCCTGATGCTTTGTGCAGGCTGACCTAGAACAGAGGCTGGACAGAGTGAAAGAATAAAGTAGGGATTTATTAAAAGGATTTCCTCAGTGGATCCACCTTGGGCAGCACAAGAGCCCAGCCAGGGCTGCACCCAAGATGAACCAAAATGGGCACAAAATGGATGCCTGGTCACAGGGTCTGTCACTTTTATGAGTTCTGCCCCCTTTGCATATTGGACCATATATATTGGACCAGTTCATTGTCCAGTTACAGCTTTAGCCCATGAAATCTCATCCTTCTTGTTTTTCTCCCTTCAGCCCACGTTGTTTGTGCTCTTGGGGCTGAGATTTGGATCATTTATCCTTGGTCCCCAGCTAGAGAAGGAATTTTTTGCCTCCCTACTCTGTGCAGAGAGCTCACCATCCCCTGATATGAAGCCCAGACCCACACACTAAAGCAGCACAGAATCTGAAAAATATAAAAGCTAAAACCTGAGGCATCACCCCAGCACAGTCTCTTCCAAAGAACCTGCAGTAAGAGGAGCCACTCTGGGCATTCTCTACAGAAAAAAAAGAATTGTTTGTTCAGAAACAGTAACAGAAATTTTTATCTATTGTTGCTCAAATATCCTCAAAAATGTTTATCAAAAATAATGACGATGGTCTGTAGTTTGCTTTGCTTAGGTCAAACTACCTACAGCTGTTTTAGCAGAGGCAGTGAATCAATGTCTGTCTGCTGTCGCTCACAGCCATGTAAATACTGGTGTGTTTGTTTTCCTTCACCATGAACTGCTTCCAGAGCTCACTTCATGTGGCACATTGAGCAGAACTTAGAGCCCCGTTATTGTATTAGGTAGCTCCTTACTGAAGGTTGTGCACAGCCTTTTACAGTTTGTTTAGCTGCTTGTTGTTCTCTCCTGAGCTCCGCAGACCCTGCCGTGTGATGTAAGCACATGCCAAGGCAACTCTGCTGCCTCTGCGTTTGACATACAGCTCTGCCTCCAAGAAATGAGGAAATAGATCCTTCCAGGCTGCCACGTGTGCAGCCAGCACAGGGAGAGACCACTGCACTCCTCTGTGCAAAGCAGGCAGCCTTGGGGTTTGTGCCTGGTGTGTGTGCACTCTTTGCACCTCTCAGTAATCCATCCCAGCCCTTAACGCTGCTCAGACACCTGGTGGGCACCTTGATGGAGCAGGGAACGCAGATCCCAGGGCAGATCCTTAGAAATGAGCTGTTCCTGTAGGCAGAACCCACCTCACTGCCTATGGTTTAAATCAGACTTGCTTAAAAACTGAAATGGGGAACTTAATCCAAAGCCCCAAAGGGCTTTAACATAATTCATTTGACTGGGAGTTAAGAAAAATCCAAATTGGCATCAGTTATTCAGTTATGTTAGCATTGCCACTGTCATCTTCAACATTATACAAAGGAAGAAGATGAAATTCTAAATGTATGACTTTGGTTCTTTTGCTCATATCTTACATTTTAAAAGGTGTGTATCCAATATAACCATAGTAGTGTATACTGTACAGTATCACTGGATTATCCTATAATCCAATGTAAGTTTCTTATTTTGGATACACTTTTCTGGCAGCATCAATATAGTGAACCCTCTTGGGGTCTATTTTTCTGATGATTATAAATAGCACTCAATAAAAGGGAGAATCAGAGAGACTTCCCTAGGTGCATATGCATGTATTTAAAATTTTTTTTCATAAAGGATAATTTCCATAGAAATTTACCTAGCTTTAAGGAAAAGGCACTGGGAAAGAAATGATCACATTGGTGTTCCTGAACATCCTCTATCAATAGTATTTTTCTCACCCCTAATAACCTCTCAGAATCTATGTTTTTCCAAGAAGAAACTTGGATCCTAGTTTTTAGTGACACCAAATGATTTCAGCAAGAGGCTGTATGTAGGAAAGCCATCCAAGAAGTTTTTTCTGTCCAACAGAGAGGGGGAAATGTGGGAAATGGATTTGCAGAGAGTTCTCAAGCCTGACAGAAGGCCCACACAGTATGGATCTGTATGCAAACTTTGGGATAAGGAATGCTGATGAGGAAATTCCATAAAATAGGACAGATATGGTTGAGAGAGAAATGGAGCTAGAAAAAAATTTCAAAGGATGGCCTTGTAAATAAGACTAGATACTTTGGAGAATTAAAACTAAGAAAGATGCATTGTAAGAGCACCCACAAGGGGTAGTTTTAGATGATTGGCTTTGTGGCACCTACAACATGGTGTGGCAAAAAGCTGAAAGGCCAAGAAAGGCTTATAGGGTTTTGTAATTAGGAAATAGTCAGCTTCTGATTATGGTAGCATAAATTATAACATCTGTATTGTCTCACCCTTCATATAAGACTGAAAATGGAATAAAAGTTTTTAAAATGCCTCTCAGTTGCCCCATCTCTGGGTCAGAAAAGGCCTAAATCTCAGTTATGACACTTTTCCCATACATTTACCCCTGTGGGATTTTTTCAACGTGTATGAGGAGATGGCATTTTCTCTTATAGGGAGTTTTATGCCAAGTCTTTATAAAGACTCACATTCTTAATGTGAAAAATAGCTCTGGATAAGTCTGTTGTTGATTTATTCCCATGTTTTGCTTTTTGGCTGCTACCTCTGACTGGAGCAGTAGGCTTGTTCAGTGCAATTTTCTTCTGTTTTTTAAAACCTATGGACAATTAGTGCTGGTATTCTCTGATTTTAATTCTGCTTTGTAATTTTGGATTGATTATGACCAACATATAAAGTCGTCATAATTGTTTTGACTCAATTAAGCTTTTAGTTCAAATTTTTTTTTTAACCCATGAAAAGAAGTCATAATAACTGAATTTTGAACTCTGCAGGGAGTTTAATTAGTTTGGTCTTTTTCAGTAATTTATTCACCAGTTGGAGTCTTTTCTGTAAAGAATCTTAATTGAAATACTGCCTTGTTTCCTAGCTGGAATTCAGAAAATGAAATATATACCAGGGAAGAGCAGGAACAACAAAAAAGATTGATTTTAGGAAAACATTTTCCAAGTAACGTGATCAAAGCACACTTGTTGGAATTTTGATTCTTCCATCAGCCTTAGCTTTATTTGTGGCAGGATACAGAGGAATGAGAGGGCAAACAGAGCTTCCCAGATTTGCTGAATGTATTTAAGCAGCTTCTCTCACTTGTTTTGTTCCATAGGTGTCACCTGCAAGCTTCAGGGGGGTGCCATCATGTAGCCATGCCTTTCTCCAGTTTACAGGGGAAGAGATAAAGATATAAAATGGGAAGAACCTGTGCCCTGTGGCCCTGCTCTCCTTACCCCATCCAGGTGGAGCAGGAGCATCTCCCTCCCCTCTAAACCCAATCTTTCTGCCAGCTTTTTACCTGTTTGCCTCCCCAGCCAGGCACCCTAATTTAAAGGCAGGGGTACTGGGGCAATAGCACTGAAAGCCTCCCTAAATTTGGGATAAATGATGTCCACTGCTCTCTGCAGCTACAAAATTCAGTTGTTTCATCATCAAAGGGAAGCAGATTGGTCAGGCATGACTTACCCTTTCCAGGTCCATTCCAGTTCCCAGCCATCACACTGCCTGGGGGCCCAGGATGTGGTTTCAGGGACAGAAATCAGACTGACCTGAAATCGTTCCCAAATCTCAGGTAACTCAGTCACCTCAGTGACTGAAAGTGAAACATATCAACAAATACACTTATTGATTTTGGTGTTAATAGGGAATATTAAAAAAGATTTCTTGATGCAATCTTTTTACCATCTCCTTCACAAAATGATGCTGTGTTAAATGCACTGTACAGAATAATATTGATAATCTTGAGGGTGATTGGAAATTGTCTCTCCATTACTCTTACCTATGGGATATGCAGCCAGGTGCTTTTATTTGGTGAGGCACTCGTTATAAACACACACAATACTTCTGTGTTTATTCATTCTGCTGTGCTTTGCCTTCCTTCATTAGTCTGGCAAATAACTTTCATGTAATATCCTGATCTCAGAGGAAGGTGTCAGTCTCTGCAATAACTGTTCCTCAAGCAATTGGATTTGTTAGAATTTTCAGAAGCAAATACTTTTAATGAGAAAAGTGAATTGATTCTGTATCCTGTTTCTGATACACGTATTTTCTTAACATGTATTGCTGTAGCTGTATTCTCACTGAAATATTTTTATTCCGTGACTGAACCAAGGTCTTTAAAAGATAATCTGGAGAAGGTTTAATTTATTTCTCAGCAGTTTTAATGAATTTATGCAAATCCGAGTGAAAATAAAAGGCTTTTACATATCAGTGTGTTTGCTTACAAAAAGCTTCTTTCTGGTATTTCAAATGCAATCAATTTCTTGTTGCTGACTGAAGTTCAAGCTCTGTATCAAGGGGATGACAAATGGACCAAGACATGTTCTTAGCATTCATTTTTGGTGTGTTGGTCAAGCTGTGAATCAGTTTTTCAGGAGCTGAAGGATGTCTCAGCATTTTCTATTTTAAGCATCTCATTTTCTACATCCACACATTCTGTTCATGGCTTGAGATAATGATGGGGAAAGTGACAAACTCTAAAATAAGTGAATATCTTTAGCATCTCATCCTGGGAGTTGCTCTGGTTCTACTGGTGTGGTGTGATCTAAATAAGAGCACAGGTTCTTTTGTCTTAGCTTTATTATCTTGGTGTCCTCGGGAGCAGTGAGCCTTGGGCTGTCAGATGCTCACCAGTAGAAGATCCAGGTCAGTACAGTAATCTAAGCAGTGATTTGTGCTCTCACAAACAGCACTTTGGGATCATCTCCCTATCATCCTCATCCTCATTTGGGATAGTCTGAACCCCTGTGTGTCTGTTGCAGAAAAGCTGCAAGCTTACACTCCATATTTCAAGTGGCAAATAACTTTATCTCAACTCTTCTTAGGCCAGTGAGCCTCGAGATCTGCTTTTTAAAAAAATTCTTCCTGAGTTTTCAGTGCCATATGGTGCAGTAATGTTTTTTAACCAGATCTTACCAGTAATTGGCCCAAATATGTCAGTGATGGTGAAGAAATTCAGGAAGAGAATGCTAGGGTTTAAATGCTTCTGATTTTCAGTGTCTTGAACTTCTGCTCAAGAATTTAAGTCACTTGTGCAAAATTAATTCAGACTGTTATTTCTGATACGCCTTAAAGAATAAATCTCATATAGCAGAGTAAGGAATATTTGTGTGGCTGGTGTAGGGCACAAGTTTTTGTGGTCTGAAAGATTTCAAGGTGAAACCACAGTATGTCATGATAATGCTTTTGTGAGGATTGTGTGTTTGAACTCTGGGCTCTGTTGCCAAAACTGTCTCAGACATGAATGATCAAATTGCAGTAAAGTTATGTTGCTGTAAATTAGTATTAATTCTTAAATGCAACCCAGTATAGAAATATCATTCAGCTAGAATGCTACTTGGGCAGCAAATTCAATGCTTTGTTTTTCATATTCTTCTCATGTTTGGGTAAGGGAGAAATCTAGAAACATATTTGCTATAAGTCACAATCTGATTTCAGTTCTTTTGGTGTAAAACTGGAATAGATCTTGTTTGTACAAATGAAATTACTGAAATTCTATATTGCTGTGAGTTGAATTTTACCCTGTCTCTGAACAATTCTTGCTAAAGATTGAAAAGCATTAAATAAAATAAGTAGGTCACACAAGTGAGATGATACTGCCCCTTATCTTTAAACAATATTCTAATTTGACTCTGGTGCAATGAAAAGAAATGAATACTGTATGCACTCCCATGTGAGCTGTCAGAAAGATAAAACTGAATATTCTCTAAATCAGCTTTTCCACGGACAACTGCTTCATCATCATTAGTATGTATATTCTTATTAATATCTAGGCCACCCAGTTATGAGATCCTAGACTGCAGCTTTTCATAGTTTACAACTGCTATAAATTTCAGCAGGATTGTATGCATGACCTGTCACAGAATGAACACTTGATATATCTCTCTGTGTCTCCTCCAAGTGCTATTTTGAAATAAAGGCTAAGAATAAATGCATACATCTGTTGAGGAAGTTGCATTTTGCACAGTGAGGTGATCCTTGCCAAGAGCTCTGCTGTGTGAGAGGGCCGGTCACTGGAGGTGTCTGACAACTTGGAATTAAGACAGTTTGGCAGATGAGGGCAGGAGCCTTCTACAGCAATATCTAAGAGTTGGGGTCAGAATATAAATAAATTAAAAATTGTGTGACTTCCCAGGGGTGTGAATGAGAGGTGGAGGTGGAGTAGAGATGACTGTAGCCAGGCTTGCTGGCCGAGGCTGGGGAACCACTACATAGGTGACTGTTGTAAACACCAGGGACTTAGGCAAAGAAAAATATAGAAATGTATAAAATACAGGGTAGGCCCCGCTGGTCTGAGTGATTGATGCAGTGACAGCCACTGTGAGTGGAGGATTAAGCTCATTGTTCAATGCCAGGTGGAATTGGAGATAGAAATTTGTGGAATAAGAGGAATCACTTGGCATTTTGAACATGATGAAAATTTTAACAGTCAGTCCCATCCCACAGATTTCTGTCATCTGTTTTCCAGACTAGTAAGAATTGCTATTTGTTGGCCTTAATAATTCCGTTATTATCTGTAACTGTAAAGGAAAGCAGGAGTTAGGGTGGGGGTGAAGGAAAACCAGCCAAGCAGTAACAGTGAATGCTGCTTAGCAAGAAACACTTTCTCTAGTGGCATCTCTGGAGACGTCTTGATGAAGTTTTGTGGTGGAAGAGCTCTTCTGTAAGTGAAATAAAACCAAATTATGCTCTTGCTCAAGCCAGCAGCATATCTCACTTGTGTGTAGCTGGGCTTGTTTATTGGTGAAGCAGTGTAACATATCTAAGAAAAGATGAAACCTCTTTGCATTGTGTTGGCTGACATAAAATGTATGATGATAGAAAAAGGCAGATGATGCTAACCAGGTTTTTGGAAAAAAACCATAATAAAATTATTCTCTGGAATTTCAAGTGAGTCAAGCCACTAGTTTGGAGAAAAGCATGTCAAATTTGAAATTAAAATTAACTCTTCCAGCCCTCTGTTTATCACCATTAGCCAATATGCATGTCCTAGGCTAAACTGTTGAAATCATGATGGAAATATTTTATAGTATATTAAAGCTGTAAAAGGATTTTTAAAAAGTTAGGTTTCATGTAGATTATTATTTCAAACTCTTACATTCCTCAAGTTTCTTGATACAACCTGCTTGAAGGTCTCCTGGTGTCTTTTCTGGTGAGGTGCCATCATCCTGTGTTAAACAGCTTGTTCTAAAGCACAACCATCCTTAAATAAACATTGAGCTTCATGTGATGAGTCAAATACACTCATGAGACAGAATGTTCTGTTACTGACTCACAGCTGAAGAAGGCATGAGGATGGTTAATACAAAAATCTTCATTGTTAGAATCCCACAAAACATGAAATAAAGAAGCTGTGACACTGATTTGAGAAATAATTCTGTTTTCACCACAGCCTCACCTGTAAATGCTGTTCAGGTTATGGGATGGGATGTTTCTTTGGAGCAATCACTTTTATTTATTTATCACTTTTATTTATATTTCATTTACCAATCACTTTTTTATTTAAACTCACTCTTCTAATCTGAAAATGACCAGGATCTGTCAGTTCTATAATTTTTACAGCATTTTGCTCTTTAATGATTTTTCTTCATTGTATGGATATGTTTATGCAATTACACTACAAATCTTCAGCCTCAGTTATACCACTTCTATGCACTTTTCCACTGATTTGGTCTCTCCTGGCTGGTGCTGGTTTTAGTATTTTAGTATTTACTTTACACAGAAGTGAATTTTTTTTTCCATATCATCCTGAGCAATTTCAAAATCCTTGCTATCTCTTGCAAAACCGTAATTTTCTTCTTGGGTAAACATTTAGTTAGTAGGACTGACAGGTTATTTTTAAAGACACCATCATGATTTTAATTATGTGTATTGTATCTTAGGGTAGTCAGACACTACAGCCTCTGAGTTTTCAATCTATTTACAAACTCTGATTTTCTGTGACATATTTTCTCCTGCAAGATTTGTCTGCTGAAGCAATTTCTTTTCCTAATCATTAAACTAATTTTATTTTCACAGAAAGCAATTGTAGAGTGTGTCAGAAAGAAAATAAAGAGGAAAATTGTTACAGAAACGTCTACCAAGTAAACCAAGCTCAAATGCATTTATTCAGCAGTAATATCAAACTCAAAATAGTTATGAGGCATGGAACTAACATAGTTATTGGGTTTGCACCTTAATGAAGTGCAACCTGCTTATGTTTTTCCATGAAATATGTATTTCCTTAGGAGTGTAAAGGTAAATAATGTTCATTAGTGGTTAGAGTTAAGCCTCATCAGCACTGGCAGGAGCTTTTCTAACACCAGGAGGCATTTCCTGCACCAGGAGGCTGTTCCATATTCACATGAGCTTTATCTGCTTGCCACCTTGAGAGATGCATTTAAGAGATGGTTTCCAAAGGTGCTGGAGATGAAAGTGTTCATGAACTGTGAGTGATTCCTCAGTCAGTGTGTACAGAGCTAGCAGGAGCTGAAAGATCAAAACAGCCTCTCTGCATGGAGATAACTGAAGGCTGGAAAATGTAGGGGTGCAGAGATTGGATTTGTCCTCCCAGCTCTGCTCCCTTCTGTGGAAATGCAGGCAGTGTGGAAGGGTGGGTGAAATGAAGGTGCTGGTGAAGAGTGGATTTATCCTCTTGGTGGCAACTGATTGCTAGAATACCTTTTCTGAAAGGCTGATGCCTTCAGATTAGACTGAAACTGCAAACAGGCTCTTTTCAATGATCCCCTTGAGGTAGGTGAGGCCTGAATCTCAATTCAATTACCTGCTTCTTCAGCCAGGAGCCCTTTCTTCTTCTGAGTAGTCCCTCTGGCTTTAGGGAAGTTATTGATGTTGTGATAACAGAAGAAAGGTTTGGTTTATTTTGCATGAACTTTACATCACAGTGAAAGATTTGGCAGCTGCAGGACTGTAGAATTTAGTGTAAAATATAGGCATTGAATGTAAAATATCTGCTTTGTGAATGCTTTGTCCAGTGACATCTGAGAGTTTTGGAACTGTTACGTTCACTCAGATTTTCCTTTTCATAGTTAGTTCATGTAATAGTAAATGCACTGAGCATAAAGCCTTATATGTGATTATTATGAGTTATGAAATTTACTTTCACTACATTTTGAAGGCATTCTACAATGTAATATTGTCTAGCTTTTACAGAAGCTAACAAAAGAAAAGTGAGCTCTCACAAAACCCATAGTCCCTGCTTTCTCTGATCCGCGTTTTTTGAGAATAAAAATTTTGTGTTTTTTTATTTAAAGGAAAAGGACATGTATTTCCTACATGAATTTTGTTTTAACTTAAAGGTTTTTTCACCAGATCTGTACAGCAAAGACAATCATCTACTCTACAAATCAACAACATAAACATCTTGCAGTGAAAGAGCAGTGAGACCGTGCTGTTGAGAAGTTGGAGTTGCAATTTGCATTTGCAGGACCATTTAAACTAGGAAATGGTATCACTGCTCTCTTTGCATTGTCCAAATGAGGTCTCAGAGTACCACATGCATTTCCTGGTGGATTTTTGAAGCTCCCAGGATTCCTCTGGGGCCATCCAAACCTTTTAACCTGCCTTTCTCTTTTGTTGATGTTGATTAAAACTTAACTGTCACTCAAGAGCTTTTCAAGTTCCTCTTAGACAGAGTTTAAGTGCCCGTAACTCAGGGTTTACAACCCCCAGTAATCTAAGAATCAGGTGGGAAGGAAGAAATGTGACTTGAACAAGCAAACGTGAAAGACTTTGCCAGAGAAATCAACACCAGCACACATCCACACAATTTTACTGAAGCTATTTACAGACCAGCAAGTTGTGTCCCTCTCTTTTATTCTGATGCTCTCCCTGTACGCAGATTCTGTTCTGCAAAACTCCAGAACTTAAACATTAAGGATAATTGCTTGGAAGCAATTAAGCATGACTGTTAATATTTAGATTTTTGTTCAAGGAGCATAAAATTGGGGTTGTTTTTTGTGTACTTACCCATCTAGTTAGGGCGCATGCAGTGCATGTGAGAACAGAAAAATTTTGGGATTTATTTGCCATTTCTCTATCTCACTGGTACAGCTCAGTGTTTTCAGGGTCTGTAGAGATCTGTGAGAATAGCTTTATTGCTTGCAATCACTGAAAGCTTGATTTGGACTCAAGACCAAGAGTTAAGCTGATACTTAGTTCTCAAAGCAGATATAAAAGCATTAGGAAATCGTGCATGGAGATGGTTTCCTTGGTTGTAGCCAAGAGGAATATATTATTAAAAAAAATAGAAAAGCTAGTAAAATTAAAATCAAATAATGTGCAGAGATGATTGCTTTCACTTAAAGCCTAATGCAGCCTAAAATATTAACTTATGGCAGAAAAGCTACTGAAAGAGCTTAAAAGGCAGCCCAAACTCCCACAAAACTTGGGGCTAGAGGCTTGAAATGACCAATGGGTTTTGAAATGTTATGAGACACAGTTTCCTATAGTACTGATGGAGACAATAAATTTGGAAACTTATTAAAAATTGAGTCTGTTTGTTTCAAAGACATGAAAAATATAGTTGCATTTAAAGGGGGAAAACAACTTTTAGGAAGGCAATACAATAATATTACCATTTTAATATAAATTCTTCAAGTTTTTTGGAAACATTTCTTGCACCTCTATGTCCTCCTCTAAGCAGATCTGTGTTGTGGACCTGCACAGACCTTTGCTAAGTGAGTGCATTTGGTTCATAGATGCCATTGTCCAGGCATGGAACCTTGCATAGCATTGAGATAAAATGCATTCTGCTTGAAAACATGATAAACCACTGTTTTCTTAAAGCTGCTACAAGTAAAACTGGTGCTGTTGCTTTGGTTATTTAATGCTATTGTTTAAATGATCATCTCTCTAAATTACCACCACGTTTTGAAAACGCAGTCAGGATTTCCTTTTGAGTAGTTTGAAAATGTCTTGTGTTCCTTTGATCCAAAATAGGGATAGCAGAATTCATTAAACAAAACCACATCTACTGAATTTACATGAGAATATAAATAATTTTTCATTTTCCTGCATGATAATCTGATTCTTAAATGAATACTTATTTATCCTTTATCATTTAGCACAGCTCAGAAACCGGATTGTTGATGAGGAAAGATAAGATAATGTAGTTGCCCTTAAAACAAATGAAATCCTTTAGGACATATTCAGTAAGTGAGATTCCATAATGAGTGATTTTGAGAATGGAATTTGAGGCTTTTTGCATTAAATTTACTATGTAGCAGCACATCTTGTGTGGTAGAGCATACTATCAACAAAAACTCTTAGATGGATTGAATTTAACAATTTCATTAGCAATATGATATATTCTGAATGGCCTAGGGTCTTTTCTTTGTAATGAGCAGTGGTGATTTAAATGTATTTTGCATAATTTTCCATTAGTCCTTAATGGTTTCACTTTATATCCTTTCACAATCAAAAAATCAAACTCATATGGCTGAACAAATGTCCTGTTAGTTTTATAGACTTGCAAAGCCTTTTGCAGAGACTTCCACAATAGGTGTCCAGGTGTAAATTGCTAACAAACTTTCAGCAAGCCTCAGCTCTTCATGTAAGCTTTTTAATAATAAAATGTTGCTGAAGGAAGCAAATACTTGAGATTCAGGGTGTTCATGTAAAGATTACAGAGTTAACTCTGATTTTTAGAGTATGTCTTAACCATAGTGTGGTAGCAGAGTAGGTCGCTAAATTATCCTCTCTTCTCTGCTGTCTGCCACGTTCTACTGCTGATTTGTGGGCAGAAAGTACACCTTGATATATGTAACTCACAGGAGTTTCTGATATTTGGTTTAGCCTTATTGTCTTTATAACCTGCAATTTGTTAAAATGATGAAACTGATTTTTTTTCCTACTGTTTGAAGCATGCGTTTTAATTTCCCCAAATGCTTAAATTAAAAAAAAAAAAAGGTTTTCTAGAATGGTCTGCAGGAAATTCAGATTCCCTCATACACAGAACTCAAGTACATTTTGTTTTTCCAAGGCACAAAAATTAAATGAGAATTCTATATGGAAGTAAATTGACATGTCAGACCTGTTAATTTACTGCTGATCTGATACAAATAAAAAACATGTTTGGATATTTATTTTAGGGGGATTGGAAAAATTCTGAATAACGATTCTGTCTTGACAAAGTATCTCAGGAGAGTAGGTTTGCTACAAATTAAAGAAAACCTCCATTTACCTTGCAAATTTCTCTAACTCATTATGTTTTGGGATTCAGCCTAATGTTTTCACAAATTGAAATGATGAATTTTATCAAAGGAAAATAAGAAGGTTAATTGTAATGTGCATTCCTGTTTCTTCTTTTAGAACCAATTTAGACAGGGGTATGTCTGCGTCAGAAGTGAACCTTGAACGTCTCGGTGTTAGTCTTTGAAAAACTGCAATCACTGATAGGTTCTGGAAGTGTTCATTACAAAAATGAAGAGTTTTTAATTTGAAAAATTGCAAGGGGACTTCCTAGAAGTTCTGAAATTAATCTTAAAGCTCTAATTGTGGGAATCAGCAGCATTGCTTTTGATGCATCTCATTAATAACAAAAAGCCTCATTCCAGTTATTAAAATACCCTTGCACATTCTGTACTGATAATTTTTTAGTTTTTACAGTTTGTTGCTTGCATTACTCCCCAGTGACATTATATGTGTAGATTTTTCTCCAAGTAGGTACAACTGAATAATAATATTAAAAACTAATAACTTCCTTTGAGTGCACTGCAGAATTAAGAAAGGAAAACAGTTTTAAACCTTTAGTATAATGAAAAATTATAGTGGGGCTTTCATGTTGTTTTGCTTATGCTTCAGTTATTGCTTTCATTAAAGTTTTAATTTCCAGAGATACTGCTTTGATAAAATTACATCTTTGGTTAGTATCTGTGTTCATGCTGAAAATATGGGCATTTTCTGTCATTTATTGCCATCTATTTTCTGGTTTAATTACTTTTCCCAATGCCTACAAATAATAGAGCAAAATTGAATAAAAACACTTTGTCTATATAATCAATGAAAAAAGTGTGAGAACAGAGATTATAATCTTGAAGCTAAAGCACTACAGTAAAAGAAGAGCTGGTGAGATCTTTATATTTTTCATAACAGTGCTCTGTTTTTGCACTGACATAATGAGTGCAAGTATTAAAATACATTTGATGGGGAGAATACTACTAGAGTTTTTACTGTACTTTAAAAGAAGGATCTAATTTCTCAATTACAATTGTTCTGTAGGATAGTTGTGGATTATTATCCTAAGTGATGCAGATGAGATCCCTGAAACCAGGGGAGGTTGGATCCAAGCCTCAGTTTGGTGAAGTACTGGAGATCCAGAATAACTGAAACAAAAGGTGGTGCTGACCAGCATATGCAACATAAGTGAGGTGGAAGCAGTTCAGCCCATCCCAAACAGACCTCAGTAAAAGATTTCTTTGTATTGTGTGGTGTTGCTTAAAAAGAATAAAGCAGGGGACATCCTGTTTATGAACATATAACGATACAGCATGTGGGGAAAAATGTAATTGGCTGCTTTGGTCACTTGGTACGAGCATGATTGATTTAGTTGACCATTTTTTGCCATAAACCTCCTGTTAAAATATTTCTCCTGAGAAATGAAACAGCATTCCTGCAGGCATCTCTGTGAATTTATCTTCAGGGCATGCTGAGTTGCAGGGACCCTCAGCACTGGGTTATTTCTGTGCCTATCTTCATGTGAATGGAATTATGGCATTGGCCCAATCCCACATTTGAGCAGCTCCAGCTGATGTTACAGCAGAGTGTGCCATACAGAAATCTTAGCATCCCTCAATTTCCTCTTCATGAAGATTAAGGCTGTATCAGATAGCTGCAAGTGCAGCTGAAGGAGTGAAACAGAGAAGGAACGTGGTGTTTGTAAAAGATGAGTGGATAAAATTTAATCTGGTAAATTTGTTGCAAACCAGATACTATTTTGTTTTTTACCCCTTGCGTTCCCAGTGAAGAACTGTAATAATTATGGTGCATTAAAGCTTAGCACTTACCTTAGTTTCCTTTTTAAAAAACTCACTTTAAGTTTCATGATCACACCTGTTTTTTGCACAGAAAGTAGGGCTGGCTTTCTCTGGTATAGGCTTTAATGAGCTGAAAAAAAGACTAATTCTGGGAAGTACAGAAAGCAAATTGATCCTTGCTGGTTTTGTGGCTTAAAGACGAAGATTTCATTGCAGTCACAAAAGTGAGGGGGAGATTATCTTGTATGGATTTCCATACAGCATGACTTTGGATAGCAGCAGCTAAATTAAACTGAAACAGCCAGATTTAATCTGGTTATTGTGTACTAAGTTCATAGTCAGGGTGTTTGTGAGAGGAGTGCTTTGGGGAATCTCTTACTGAGGGGCTGAATATGCCAATGCCACTGAAAATTCTAATTCCCTCCGGTATGGTGGTGTTGACCCTTGCTGCTCTTTCTAACTCAGGTGACACCAGCTGTGCCCTGCTGAGGTTCCTTGCAGCCCTCAGGCTCTGTCTGCTCAGAGCAGCTGTGCTGGTGGCATGAGCAGTAGAAGCTGATCTTCCTTTGAGCATGTTTCATCTAAAACCTCCATCTCTTTGTCCTCATTAGCACCATCCACTCGATCCTGTAGTTATCGTTACAGTGTTGTATTAAATGTAGGAAGTAATTTGGTTTGGAAAAACATTCACACCAGTTTATATCACGTGGAAAGACCCAGTGCAGGATAAATCACCCTATATTAAAAACTTCTCCCCTTATCAAAAAGGGAAAAACTCAGTACAAGCTTTATGGGAGAGTGCTCTCTAATAAATTATTTCAAGGGGGATGTTATTCAGGAGAAATTAAATGTTTGAGTGCTGTGCCTTTGAGATGAATAGTAATTGCTTCATGTATTGGCTGCTTTATAGAGGAAAGACTCAGATTTCGAAAGGATTCCAAGAGATTGGGACTCTATCTTCCGTTTCTAGCTTTTATACTTCTTTTGAAAACTAGGTCAAAGTGCTTACTGCTATTACTGCCATTTAAAAGGCATTTGCTTCAATATTCATCCAAGTGAGCTTTGGACAAATTTCATCCTTCTCATTGCAGCAGGCGTTCAGATTTAGGACCTGCAAAAAAGGGAATATTTCAGTGTAAAAGTATGAGGCTTCACCTGCTTGCACAGCACTTTGTGCACCTGTTGAATTTGTTTAATCTGAGGGAAATTATACTGTATGGTGCTGGTAATCCAATCTGATTGATTGGAATCTCATTGCTTCTGCAGTAAGAAAAGAGGGGAGTGATCTTCTTATCGATGGATACTTGAAGGGAGAGTGTAAAGAAGACGGACTGGGCCTGTGTGTTTTTTGGTGTCCAGTGACAGTTTTTGGTCCCCTGATACAGCAAGGTCAAGGGGAAATGAAATGAGTTGAGGAGTTCAGCAAAGAGCCATTAAAATGTTCAGGGCAGGAGCTGCGAGCCTGTGGTGAGGAATTGAGGGAACACCTTGTCTGACCTGGGGAAGAGATGCCTTCCCCCAAGGGCAGCCCCTCCGTTTCTGCAGGTTTACCAGCAATGCAGCCTGACAGAGTTCAGTTTGCTCTGTCAAACAAATTTTCAGACATCTCCGTACGGTTCAAGAGTTAAATTTAGTGCTCTCTAATTGTCTTTTATTTTGAAGCAGCAGCTGAGAAACAAAGTTTTTGGCAGAGACAACCATTACCTTCTATTTGAGTCTTGTTCTTAAAAGGTGCTCAAACGTTCTATCAAGAGAAGAGTGAAAGTAATCAACCCTAAGTTCCAAACAGAACCTTTTGTGTAGTCTAAGCACCACTTATTCCCTGATGTCTCACTTGTTTACAAAATAGCTTGGATGAAAATGACTTTCCAAAAGGAAGGGTTTATTATGAATACAAGGGTAGAATTGTGCTTCTGTCCTGTAACTAAGGGCAGTTCTGACACACAGGTGGACATATGCTCTGGAGACCATTTTTTATGGTGAATAGTCTCTGTGTGTCCCAGGTTTTAGCTTTATGGACTAGCTGCACACAGAGACCTTGTGAGACAGAGGAACACAAGGCCAGCAGATGGACAGGAAAAGGATAAGTTGTGTCTTCTGACTATTGCATGAATCAGTCATCTTTACAGATGATTTTTTTCTATTTGAAAGACACTTCAAGAAGTAATTAATAACTTTAGAGTATTCTCAAGAGATAGTAAGATTTTGATACCATTTCTCTAGTACCCTATTTTTAAAAAGTATATAATCTTCTCTCTATGTAGGGACAGAATTCTGTACTTAGTAAACATGATTAATTAGCTGAGCCCCTCAAACTTTTGAGATATGAAGTTTTGATTTCATTACCTTATGTTTTGTATAGGTCAAATGGACTTTTGCACATAACAAGGGGATAAGTTTAAAGGCATAAGAAATTAAAATTTTATGCGTGCCTTCCCACCAGGGTTGATGAATCAGACTGACTTCAAAGAAAAATGAGGTTTTCATGTTATCTGCTGTTTTGAGTTTTTCTAATGTTTAAAGGGGAGGGAGCTTTCATGCATCTCTCTCTCTCATACGCCACATCTGATCCAGAGCCGATCAAAGTCTTGAGTTAATTCCAGTAGGTCTTCGGTAGATGTTAAAATCAGTTTTACTAATTGCCAGGAGGGGAAATAGGAGCTGAGCAGAGTAACTTGGGTCAAGGACTTATGGAGATCAGCCCTGAGCTATGCAGCTGTGCCTCAGCTCCACCAGCAGCCAGCACAGTGAATGACCTGTGAAGGGAGATGGTGCAGAATGAGAGCCTGAGCTACCTGCTGGTGTTACCTGGGCTGTCTAAGGCCACTTTCTAACAGAATCTGGGGCTGTACAAATAACTGAAGAGTGTCTTCAGTCTTTTTTGGCAAAAAAAAAAAAATCTAATATTACATCTTTTAACAACGTGTTAAACCCTTTCTCCTGTACTAAGTATGTCACTGTGTTTCTTTGCTATTTGAGTGCACACACCACACGGTTTTTAAGTTAGCTCATGACAAATGACTGTATGAACCAAAGAGAGTAGAGAGGGCAAGATACAGAGCTCAGGTTTATAAAAGCTTGTCATCATGGTAGGAATGAAGTCTTGCACTTGAAAAGCCAACTGTGACTCCCTTCAGCACAAGTGACCCCTCCAGCCTGTCTCTGCTTGTTGTAGGAGCAGTCTTTATTTTGCCCAGGGGACAGGCAGGATGTGTGTGTTAACAGCTGCTCCTATCAACAACACAAGGCATTGCAAGAAGAGGAAACATTTTTCTTTGTAGTGATGGGTTAAAAAGTTGATCTAGAAAAAAAATCAGTTATTAAAAATATTTTGATGGACATTGGTATTAAAGGAAGGAGAATACATCCATGTACTGTGTTTTAAGGCACTGGGCTGCTACTTTCTGCTACAACTGAATTTACAGCATAACTCATTAGTGTCCTTTAACTGTGACTAACAGGAAATCATGTTTATTCAGGACCTCTGCAGCCTCTGTCCAAAGGGATAATAAATGTACCAACTGTGAGAGTAATTTGTATGATGTATACATATATGTCCAGAGAACTGGAAGCAATAATAAGCGTGGCTTTTGCATAGATTTGGGAATAGCTTTTGATGGCAGGGTGACTCTGTGCTGCTGTCAAGTTGAAATGAAGTCAAGCCTGATGTCTGGATGACTCTCTGGGCTGTTAACACTTCCCTGAGGTGCTGGAACCTGTTCTGGTTTGGAATTTGGGGCAGTTCACAGATGGCTCTACTAGGTTCATGTTAATAATTTCCAGACCCAGGTCTGAATAGATAGATTAGAGATGGTTGTCATTTTAAACAGGTGGATGGAAGTGCTCCTCAGTGACACCTACAGACTATTTTTCATAGTTTTGAATTATTTGTGTCTGTTTCATTGAATACTAAATTTGTTCTCTCATAAAAGATGAGTGTAGTTCCTTCCACTTGAAAATATCACAGTCATACCTTTAAAAAAATTACATGTAAATATGCAGTATATCAGAATGTTTCAGAGCACAGGTGAAATATCAAAGTAGAATACAAAAGAAAATGTGCAGTAGGGATATAGAAATGGAAAATATGTTTAGGTAAATTATTTTTGTTGTTTGGGGTTTTGCTTTTTTTATTTGGTTGTTTTTAGAGAAAGGACTGTTACTATCAGTCACACAGTCAATGTGAAATTCTGTGGGGTAATAAGCCCAAGTCACCTGAGGGTTTTCTTTTGCTTTTAGAACAATAAGATTTGTTGTGTATATGAAAATATGAGTCAGAAATTACCAAAGCAATACTGATGGCAACACAGTGTTCATAAAATCAGGTTATTTCATTACTGTTGATCTCAGAACAAGACTGGAGATGGAGAAGTTTGGGCATTTTTAACAGTTAGAAATATGTGGTTTGGATTCTCTTGCTTGATTGCAAGTTCTGTGATTCTAACTCATTATCTCCACTAACAACGTGACTCCTTCATGTAACTGCAGACCAGTTTTGCCTTTTTTTTTTTGTAAAACTACAGTAGCCAAGTATATGAATTACTGTTTCACTTCCTGCCCAAGTCAAGCAGACTTACCTTACATCCAGGTGTAGGGAAAACAGGCAGCATTACACATAGACCTTCATGCCACACTGTTTTAGCCTTAACCTAACAATGTGTCCAAAACCTGGCCAAAATAAAGGCAGGCAGAGATTGATGTAGCTCTCTAGAAGGTCCTGTGCTCTCTGCAGGATCACAAAAAGAATAATTTTTCTCCTCTTTGAGTTCTTATCTTTTCCAAAATAAGGCACACCCACAGAATTTAACATGAGCAAGCAAAGGACATGGACTGAGCTTTGCAAAGGCTGCTGAAATGATCATGATCTTTCTGTGAACAGTTGGAAAAATAGCCATTATTTTCTCTTAGGTTCATAAATATTGGTTTCCCCATCTCCCTGTGGCTGAGATGGAATGTGAATGATGACCATGAGCTGAGCATCGTGTCTGTCCTCTCTCTGCACAGTGTGAGGGGTGGCACCTCCTCCCTAAGGCACAGCTCTTCATCTCCCTCTGGAGCAGAGATGTTCCCACTGGGGTGTGCAGCTTCCCCAGCCTCTCACCTTTCCAGCCAGCCAGAGCTTTGCATTTACTCGACCTGGCAATTTCCACATGGATAACTTCCACATCTGAGTTTGTACTCAGCAAGTATTTCCACAAACAACTCCCCATTCTCACCCTCTCTGAGCATGCAGCTACTACTGAGTTGTGTTCTAACCAGGTTCAAGTTATCCTGGTTGGACTCTGTGTTTTCCACTTCTAGAAGTGTTTCCCTTTCCTGGTCTAGTATCAGTTCAATGGGCATTTATTGATGGTTACAGCAGCCCTTTTCCCCTCTTATATTTAGCAGATCCAGTTCCTGAAGATAACCATGCCAGAAATCACTCTTTTAGGCAAATCTTTCCTATTTTAGCCCTTTTATGGTGCCTATTCCTACCTTCTTGGAGAGCTGCAATTGAAGTCATAACATTCCTGTTGGGTCTCCCCTAAGGGGCTGACACATCATCTGTGGAATCATGGAACAGGTCTAAAAATATCTGTATCTTCTTTCCAGGCAGATTTCTGTGTTCTGCCACTGCCTGACTCTGAATGTCTTAGAAGGACTGGAAGCTCAGCAGAGTTCCTGTGTTCATGCTGCCAAGTGCCCGGTCCCAAGGACACTCTGGAGCAGTGGAAGCCCCTGCTTCCATCAGCACACACAGCCCACCTCTGTGGGCCACCCCCACCTTGTCTTCAGATTTTTTGGTTGTTTTTCTGCCACATTTAGAGGTCTGTGTGATTCTTGTGACTTTTCCTGGTGCTAGCAGCATTAAACAAAAATTTGCCAGCAATTGCTGGCCTTGCTTTCCCCTTGTGGGAGCTGGTAGGTAAGCCCCAGAGATGCCTGAGAAATTCAGGTCTGGCCCTCTCAGAAACCTCCCTTTCCCCACAGGAAATTATTGTTAAAAATTAACTATACATTTCAGTGGTTGATTTTCTAGTAGCAGAAATTGAAATAGGTATTTTTATCATGAGTTGTCAAAATTTGGATTATGCTGGAAACATTTGCAGCCAATGTTATTGAGGCTGATAAAAATGCAGCTGCTCGGTACCTGAAAAACCTGAATTATGGCAGGTAGTCCCTGGCTTTTATTGCCTGACTCTCGAAATAGGATATTATGGGATCACATTCCATGGAACTTTATCAAGTTATAGAAGGAATCAGGGTCAGTCCCAAAGTCCTCAAAGTCATTTGTCTGGTTTGTTTACTCCTGCTTTTCACATGACTGATTGTTCACTCATGGCTGGAAGTCTGAGTTTTACGGAGGAGCTGGGGACTCTCTCTGGAAATGGTTACTGGGGTGCCACCTATGAGACCCCAGGAAATCCTCCTCACCCCTCCACAATACCACCCCAAAACTGAACCCAGGAGACCTTCCAAAAATCACTGTAGCCATGGTGGTAATTCTTGTGCATTTTAGGGAGACTGAAATTGTGTCTCAAATCTTGAAATAGTGACAGGCTTATCCATTCATAAAGATTCATGAAGAAAAGATACTGAAAGAAATTTTCTAGTGGAAAAATTTTGCTTCCTTTTAAGGCCAAATAGGAATGTTTTGCCTGTGATGTTTTGTTGCATGTTGAGCAAACAGCATTTGATTATATTGTCTAAGCAGACAGAACAAAGAATTGCTAGGCAATTGCTAGTCTTAAGAAAAATAATCCATCTGAAATCCTCATTTAGGCTAATGCTGCTACTCTCACATGCAGAATTCCTAATGTACATAGTTGTAATTAGAGAGAATATTGTTTTGGTGAGAATGAGACAGGCACAGAAGACCCAGTGTTTGCACATAGAACACATGCTACATGAGCCACTCAGGGTTGCACAATCACTTGGTGGGACAGTAAGATTAAAAGAAAGAGCATCTTCAGTGACATTTTAGAAGTACCATATGATTTTTCACACATGCACCCCAAGCTTGGTTCTAATAAACCCAATTTTTGTCTCTCAGTCTCTGATGACAATGGTCTCCTAGTTTTAAAATTAATCAAGAGGTGAGCAACTGCAAGGAATGCTTTAGTGTGCTCTGCTGAATGGAAAGTGAGTCAATGAACAGAAATCAGAGCTGTGTTAGAGCCATACTGTAGGCAGTGCTCTGTGCCTCCCAGCCCGTGTGTCCATGCCCAGCTGTGCTCACTAGCAGTGCTCCAGTGCTTGTCCTCAGCCTGACCTTCTCCCAAGGGTAATCAGCTGCAGTGAGGACTCAGCTTTGGTGTGAGGGTCGTGTTCAGGTGATCTTCAGGGTCCTGTCCAACCTGAATGATTCTGTGGTTCTGAGAGCCCAGCTGATGTCATCTGCCCCCTCCCTTTCCTGAGCATTCCCTTAACACACATGTAAGTCTTCTGGGGTGTCTTGACGTCACTTAGGTAATTTCATCACACACCAGAGCAAGAATGAGAGTCTTCCCTTAGGAAAGGTGACAACTTGGATTTGTGGCAAAATATGATAAAACTTGGCAGCTGTTTGCCCAGTGGTCTGTTGTTTGTTCATAAGTAATACACTTTTAAATGTTGTAAAGAAAACTCGAGGATAGCTGAAAGCTTCTGGAGCTGAGAGGGGGCTGAGCCCCAACCAGCGTGGAGCTGGGATTGCTACAGCAGCCCTTGTTCCAAATTCGGTAAATGCTGATGGCTTTGAAATACACAATCAAAGTCAGCCCAGCTCTTTTTGTCTTGTTAGACTGAAATGATACAAGAACACTTTGGATAAGAAACCATTCAGAAAGAGTACTTTCTGTGTTTCTCATTGAATAGGTGTCTTCAGTTATCTACATCAAAACAGCTGATAGACAGCAACTTTAGAAGAAACTCAAATGGAAGTCTTTATTCACTTTTCTCTAATTATATATGAACTGAATTACAATGTATCAACCACATGGCATTCTTACTTGATCATCAAAAAGTTTTATTTTTGTCATAATTAGTTTTAAAATCTGTGCTCCTTGTTCTAAAGGGATATTAAAATTGCCAAATCTACTTCTCTGAAACTATCAGGATCACTCCTTCACATCTGTGACCTTGCCCTCTTGAGATTTTTCCTAATAATTTTCCTCTTCCATCAAGCAGTCAAATGTGTAAGTATCTGATTTTGTGTATTTCATCAATACATTGCTCTCCCAGGTGCTTACTGGCTTTCAGAATAGATGGAAAAGTACTAAAAGCTAAATACTCTGAGAGAGATATGCACTAGGCACTGTTCATTCTTTGCTTCCCCCAAATGTTCTAGTGGATTTTTTGTGAAAAATTTTCATTTGCTTTTTGTGTGAGTTTTACCGTGTTTAATATTAATCTGTGCTAGAGTATCTTCTTAGCACTGTTGTAGTTACAGACAAGTTTTACTTTAACTTTTGAGTTTGGTGCCTGGTGTTTTCCAGAAAATTTGCCTTGCAGATGGAATTTCTTTCTGTAAATATTTAGGGCAGAAATGAAATTGGTTTTAGATGTTTCTTTTTATTACTGTGCTGTCCTTGAGGAGAAAAGTTTTAGATACAACAGATCTGACCTTGTCTTTTTACTCTGATAATCAGGAAACCTTATTTAAAACTGGTCATGAACACTGTTCTCTTGCTGTTAGAATCTTTCAGGTGTGTGAAGTTCATTTTGGAGCAATTAAATTCATAAGGACTTTTCTGAACAGATGATGGAATTGCAGCTTTATTTTTTGAGTGGCACTTTGAATATGAACCCTTCTTAGCTCCAGGTTTACAGCAGGGAGATGGGAATGGTATTACTGCCCATGGTGGCATACCCCACTGTAATGGAGTCAGAAGACAGGTAGGGAAGGACCTCAGCATGAGGCAGGGGAGGAATTTAACAGGAAAGGAGAGGGAGGAGAAGCAAAAGAGTAAAGAGACTTAGTGGAGAACCACACTGAAGGTGATAATAAAAATGGCAATTTGTTCTATCCCTCATGTCTCCAACTCACTCTTTACCCACAGAATTACACAATTAACTAGGTTGGAAAAGACCTTGGAGATCATCAAGTCCAATCTACAACCCACCACTGCTTTACCAACTAAACCATGGCCCTGAGTGCCACATCCTGTCTTTTTTTAAACACTTCCAGGGACAGTGATTCCACCACCTCCCAGGGCAGTCCATTCCAATGCCCACCCACTCTTTCTGTAAAGAATTTTTTCCTAATGTCCAGGCTAAATTTCCCCTGGTGCAGCTCGAGGCTGTGTCCTCCTGTCCTGCTGTAGCTTGCCTGGGAGAAGGCACCGATGTGCCTGACAGTCTGGGCAGGGGCAGAACCTGGTGCCCATCCCTGGCCCTGCCCTTGCTGGGCTCCTGCAGGATCCCCTTTGCTGCTGAGCACACAACCCTCCTATTTTAGTGTGACTCTGGCTCCTGCCTCACTTTCCCTTTCCCTGTTTAGTTATTATCTTTTGTTGTGATGCAGAGAACTCTAAATTTCTTTGTTTTTGCCTTCTTGCATTGTTTTGCTTTCACTGCTTTTTCTTTAAGGTAGATGCTGTCTCTGTGTCTGTCTCTTCACTGCCAGCCTGGAAAGCTTTTGAGCAGACTGAAAAAACAGACTGAGATTTTAAAGATCTATGAATGGTTTATCCCTCAATTATTTTTTGGTACTGCTAATTTAACAGCACTGAGGAATGTGATTGGAGATCAAGAGATGATTAAACCAGATCAGACGTGGGTTAAAGTTCATTAGTATGCCTGTGGTTTATGCTCCCTTTTTATGGAAGCAGGATGGAAACAGAGTTTGGAGTGAAAAAGGAGTGCATGATTTTGTAGTATCAGATGAGCATAGTAATCTCATATTCAGTTGCTAAACAAAATCCTTTTAAAATCTTGTTTGAATTTCAGATTCTGTGTTAGTGAGAAAAGCAACATCTAATAAAGAAAAAAGAAAAGGTGATTGAAGACAGCTCCCTCTGCAAAGAAACTGGGGCACTCTAATATGCATGCACTAGTTTTCCTACATGAGAAATGTATAAAGGATTTTCCACTTTCTGAACTGTCAGTTAGCTCCACACTGAAACATTTTGGCAGTCGCTTCCTGCGCAGTTCGTCATCTGTCTCCTTGATGATTTCTCACTCTCTGGAGGAAGGGGGCGAGTGAGGAGGAACTAACAAATGATAATCTAAAAAAAAATTTCTCAGTGTATGTAATTTAGAAATGTCATATACACCTTGCAAAGAGTAGGAGATCTTTTAAGTAAAGATCCTGCAAGGCAGTGTAGGTGGCAATGGAGATTCTGCCACTGCTGTGTAAGTGTCCTTGCAAGGCAGAATATGGATTGATTGTAATCATTCTCATAAAAGGAAAAAAAAAAAGAAAAGAAGCTTTTGAGACTGAATATGATTAACAGGAATGCCAGCCTGTTAATGCTTCTGAGTGATACCCCTGAAGGATAAAATAAATAGTGGAAAGCTGCCAGGAAAGGACATCAGTGAAGTGGCTTCAGTTGGCCAAGCTGTTCTTCCCCTGTGAAACCCTGTCAGGGACACCAGAACCTATCTGCAGAGTGGTTCCTCTCAGTGTTACTGTGCCTCTAATAATGTTAGTTACTGATGCAGTTTCTGAAAAACCAGCTAGGACTGACTGATTTGTAGAGAAAACAAAGTTCCCTAGAAGTTCTTATCTTTATTTCCATTTTTTATGGACTAATATGGTTATCAAGTGATGGTCACAGAACAGGTCAGAACCACTTAAAACTTGTGATTTCTGCTTTGTGTTAATAGACACAAATCTAATACATTAGTTAGGCTATTTTTTTACTATTACTGCAGAGAATTTGCAATGAGTATGAAGCTAACACAGCAAATAACTAGTTCAAGATGCATCAAAATTTCTCATTTTTGATAAGTGTGTATGCTGGAGAAAAAAAATACAGCAGCACAACTGAAAGGCTTCTCACTGCAAAAAGTCTTCAAACATCATATAAATATCTTTTCAAAATGAAGAGTGCCTAGATTTCATAGTAATGCTTCCAATCTGCTAATTTTAAACTGCTTTCCACAGATACCTAAAATGAGGGTGTTTTTTCCCCTGAGGGATATCACAACTTCAGAGCTCAAGTTAACTGGACAGACCAAGATAGGAGTAGAAGCAGAAACTTCTCATCTCCAGTCTTATACTTTCTCCAGACCTGCCATGCTATAAACTAAAAACAATTGCATTTTCTGCACTGCCTGAGCTTGTGGTGTTTTACAGTCAAAAGTCTGTGGAACTCCTTCTGTGGGCCTTTGTCCAGCCTCCCTGTATCTGTTCTTATATAGTCAGCCTCACTGAGCTCCAAAGAAGTTGTGCAACAGAGGAAACCACCACATTTTTAATGAAATAAAATTATTTCTGTAAAATAGCACTGATTACCAGAAACATGTTTTGAAGTAACTTCAGTTTTACTGAAACAATTTCTCATTTTCCTACCAATGTCTGTATTAAACAGTGGCCTCGGAGCCACTTTTTGAAAGTGTTATTGCACTACTGAACAAAATTATATTGTGCTTAGACTGAAATGTTGGAAGACTGAGATCTATAAGTTGTAAAACCTGGTATGAAAGTTTTAGAACAAAGTGAGGAAAGGGCAGCTTCAGTCCTGCTTTTGTCGAACTGGTGGTTAGTCAAAAGTAAAAATCTGAGCTGCAGTTTCATGATGTCAGTGGCTTAATAAATACCTCCCTTTGTCACACATCTTGTCAAGATAATAAAGATTTAAGCTCCAAGAATGCTTGCTCTGTGTATGAGAAACAAATTTAACAGAGCTACAATTTCCATTCTTTCAAGACATTCTGCCTGCAGTTCAGTATGGATCTTTAAGGATTATATTATTTCGAGTGTAGTTTTACTCAGCACCTCTGAGACCAACTGCTGTGAAATCAGGTACCTGCATGAAGAAATCTGTCTCCTAATAACATTTTTCTTGCCTCTGTTAACTTTGCAATTCCTTCATCAAGGAAGGCTCTTCATGTGCTGTGAAGCCACGTTGATCTGGTGTTGTCATTTTGGAGGGTTTTTGTTAGAATAGCAGATACCAATGGTCACAAGAATTGAAAGGAGAATTATTCTTTAAAGAGCTATTTAGATTTGGTCTGAAAGTACTAGTAATTTTTCTAAAAGGAGTATTTTCTTCTACTATCAATCAAAAATAACTTTGTTCACATTTTACAATTGGGTCAATTTCACTGATTTGTCTGGTATGAATCTAAAGATCTTTTGAACTGGATTTTAGGAGATTCCACACTTTCTGATTCTCAGCAGAATGTCTCAAAAGTAATTAATGCTTCAGTATTTTTCCCTCTTAAATGGACATTGTGGACTTGCCCCCATTCTGAGACAAATTTTGAACTAAACGAGCTGGTAATGAAAACTTCTTTCTGAGTTAAATTCCTCTTGAAATTTCACAATTTCTCATGTGATTTTCCACAAAAATAGGTTTTGTGATTTGTAACCTGCCATCTTAATCATGCATTTTATCTTTGTCTTCTCAGCATTACCTTTCAGGTGAATAGATCTTTCAGTAGCTGGGAGAACAAATAAAAATAGTTCTTCTGAAGTAAATCAAATATCCTAATCTTCTGTTCTCTCAGGTAGAATTGAGATATGTTGCAGCTTATGAATTGAGGCCTTGTGTCCCATGTCTAAAATTCATGGGATTATTTTTATTATTTTTTGTTATTTTTAATTCAAGCAGAATTGAATTTATAATACTGGTAAACTCAAATTACAGATTTTGGTGTGATTGTTTCAATATTAGACATTTTCAGAGAATCACAGAATATTCTGAGCTGGAAGGGACCCACAAAGACCATCAAGTCCAGCTCTTAAGTGAGTGGCCCACACAGAGATTGAATCCATGACCTTGGTGTTGCTCCAAAAAGCAAACACTGAAATCACTGTTTCAAAGTGCTTCTGATTCTCAGGAGCCTAAACAAGAAATTGCCCACAGAAACTGCAGAAGAAAGTTGTTTCAACTGACAAAATTCACGTTCAGGGTTTTCTTTGGGTTTTAATAGAAATAGCAGCGTTTCAAACAGGATTTTTTACAGTTTTCCTTGGCTAATTGTGTGGATGTCCATAAGCAGCAGATTAACAGGGACTGCTATAGTAACATAAACTTTATAAACAGCAGAGTAACCAAGACTGCTATAGTGATATAAACTTTCACAGAAGTGACTTCTTCAACTTAAGAAGTGGGAGGAAATCTCATTATCCATGTTAAGGCCCTGACCATGCTCTTTTAAGCTAACTTGTTGCCTATTTTTTAATGTATTTATTTTCTCTGTGTGCGCTTCATTGTTGCAGCAGTGTTAATTAGAAATGAATCAACCATAGTGGGCAGGCAGTCGATACCTGATTTAATGATATTATCTCTAAAGAACAGAAATAGGCAGATGTCGAGCAGGATTCTGTGAGCTCTCCATGAGGGACACACACCCAGAGTACTCAGTGTTATTTTAAAGTGATCCTCAGTAAGTTAGTGTTTAGCAAAGCCTTTTGTGGGGTGAGCTATTTGTTCCCTCACCTTTCCTTCCCTCAGTGATAATTACAAAGTGAATTTTTATGCTGTTAATTTTAATTCATAATTACTTTTTTTCATAGTGGATTCCGTCCAATGGCTAAGGTGTAACCCATGTGCAAGTCAGTTTAATTTGCTGCCTGCCATGTGTTACTCATGGGGGGCTTACCTGGCTTCACATTGCTAAAGATGAGATGCCCTCAGATTCAGCAAGGGTGACCCTTGGTATTTGTCCCAGACTGGAAATGATAATTGCATGCATGTTCTGGATACAGACTCAGACATTAATGTTAATGGCACTGGATATTTAACATTCCAGGATGTGTGCTCTTCTTTTCAGGTGTCTGAGGAACATGACTTAGGCTGCTGGAGTTTAGGACTGAAGCATTTCTTTGTGGTCAGACACGTTTATTCACAGAGCAATTCAAGCCAGAGAACTGGCAGGCAGCTGATATGGATGCCAGCTCTCACATTCCTGGTTTTTACTGGTTTATCCCAACCAAAAAAGTTTGAATGACTTCCATGTTACTGTTTTTGTATTGAAAGGAACTTTCTTTAATAATGCATTTTCATTTATGTGTTTAATTCTTCCAAACCCAGAATATTTTGATGTACAGTAATGAGGCCATGGAGAGTTGTAAAGGTTTTCCTTTTGTTAGCAGGTGATGTTTCAAGGGGAATTTAATTTCTGATGAACCAGTAGCCGAATGTTTTGCATTAACTTGAACACGTGTGGCAATTAATTGGTACCAGTTGAGGCCCCTATGCCTTATGGCTGCCCAGCTGCTCTGTACAGGGTGAGGTTAGGAAACAGAACTTTGTCTTTAGGGTTTGAGCAAGCACATCTGCCCAAGCAAGCTGCTGAGTGAGACAAAAAGGGAATCTGTTTAATGGAAACACTTAAAGACAGATTAAGTCCTGCTATTGTGACCAAAGCCATCAGGTGTTCCCTTTGTAAAGCTGTTTTACCTGATTTCTGTGGGGCAGGTAGAGCAGTGGACTTTTTTGAACAAGCAATTTCTGTCGAAAACTCTCAGCACATTAGTCATCAGGAGAATGAGCACCTTCTCTGATATTCTTGAGAAGGGTTTTAGATTTTAGTGTTGACAATGAACATAGTTGTACAGTTCCTTTTTGGTAACCATTTTATAGCTGTGTCCTTGACAGCTTTTAAAATTGTAGTTTAAGTGCAAGAGCCCTTTGTCGTGAAAGAGTGTCAGTGCAGTACCAAGGAGACATTTGTTTTTTTGATTACATAATTTCTTACTGCACGAGTCCCTGACATTAATCCAATCTAGCAGTGTACTTTGTCAGGATTTTCATTATCTCTCCTGCTTTTTGGATGAAGCTGATATATCCATGAAAAGTCCTGGTAGTTAAAAAACCCCCATGTATTTATGATCACCTCACAAGTTTTACCCCAGGAGAATAAAGAAGAATGTTCTTAGCAGAGTTAAATGGATTTAGGCAAGTGTTTATCCTGCCTCCAAAAGGATTGTCAGAAAGATTTAAACCAGGAAGAGTACTTAGGATACTGATAATGCTCATGCTTTACTACAGAGTCAATGTTCAACAAGGCATTTGGTTCTATCTGTGCTCTCATCTTCAAATAATTGCAAGAATTTTCCCAGAAAAAGAAGCATTGAATATTTAAACTAGAAACTTGGTCATATTAAAGGCCTCGATCATAATTGTCAATTTTAAGTAGACTTGATCAGGATTAATTTGGGATCCCTCCTAATGTTCTCATATGTTCTCCATTGATTCCTCCAGTCCCCTGCACCATATATTTGTGTCTGGTGATTTTTCAGTGCTTGGTTTTTGAATGTCCTGGCTGTGGTAAGAAAATGCTGCTGGGGCATAGGTGAGCAGGGCTGGCTTGCACTCACAACTCTGGCTGTTGGGTGTCACCCCTGGTGGGACTGCAGCCTGAAGTGCAGAGCTGCAGGAACAATCCCAGCCCTAAATGCAGAGCTGTTGGCTTTCCAGGAACAGTTCCATAGCAGCTCTGTGTATGTGTGCATTGTGCCTAAGTACAGCTTATGAGATGGGGGTGGGCTGCATCTATAACAGTGTAGAAAGATCAGAGGTTTTATAACTTCAGCTGATTTTAGTTTTAATTAATGAACACTATGCTTCTCTTTAGATACTTTTGGGGCTCTTTTTCCAGTTCAGCTTCTTTCTGGGTTGTTTGGTACATGCTAAGATTTTGAGGTTTCTAATTATTATTTCAGGTTCTTTTTTGTGCTTCAGAAAAATTTTTTGTTTCTTTTGCCTTCTAATATATATCAAAGTGCTTTAATGCTTTACAGATTCTTGCTTCCACTTCTGTTTTGATGTTCTGCAAGTTCTACAAAACAGTTGTAGAATAAATACTTACATAAATAAATTTGATAATAGTTTGTTTCTGCACTTCAAAATAGCAACATGTATATAATAAGAATTTGTCAGTAGTCTAAGAATTTTAACCAAAGTTCTCATTTTCTTTGACAATACTCCCCTTTACCCTGAAGTGTTTTGTTGCTAGTAAAACCATAACCAGAACCCCATCTCTGAACTCATTTGGAAACCCTTCATGAGAGTAAACCAGATAAACCCAAACTGCTTTGTGATTTTGGGTGTATTCTCCTGACATCACCGTGGCTGAACACAATTCAAGATGTATGAGGGGCTGGATACAGAAGTCATCTAAACACATACCTTAAATGTAGCTCCTGACAGCAGCTCACCAACCAAGAAAAAAGTTGGTAACTTGGTTTTGGTAGATTATTAATAATTTGCTCAAGCTTTTAAGTTTAACTATTTAATTAGCAATTAAAGGAACAGAAGCTATTTCTCAACATATATAAGCTTATGTTGATTAGTTTGTGTTTTCTCACTGAAGAGAGGGAACAGACATTTACTTTTAAGATACTCAGCTCCCTTGCAGTTTCTGATGTACTAATTACTGTGTTTAATATTTACTATTTATGAACTCTTCATCATTTTCTATATAGCCATCATTTGAATGTTACATTCAGGTTTTAATTGTGTTGTGTAGTTTGATTTATCAGAGCTGCACACTTCCTGTCGTATCATAAAAGAAATACAATATATTAGCATATTTTTCATTTGCTTCTCTTTCATGTGCTGCTCCTCAGCATATTCATAACTTCCAAAGAGAGAAAGGTAGGCAACAGAAGCTTTCTCTTTGATTTCTAAACTTGTTGATGTTCTTGTCACCTGGCAAAAACTGATTTGCCTTTTCAAGATTGGATGAATCTCATTCAAGTAGAAATTGCAACCTAAAGGATCCCTTTTAAGAAAATAGTATGAAAGTTTGAGATCAGGCAATGCTTGGCATGCATATAGTTTCACAAAAGCTTTGCCTTTAAGTTTGGTTAAACAAATCCAACACAATCCCCATGCACACGCAGTGATCAGCCTCACAGGTTTGTGCTTTTCACTGCTGTCAAGATTCCTGCCCTGTGGCAAACGTGGCAGGGCATTTCTGACTCTGTGTCTTTCACCTGTCCTGACTCCCATGCTTAGCCTGATTGCTCTTCTCCCCTGCAGCAAGAGCAAGAGAATCCTTCATTTCTGCTACATGGGGCTTTGTACAGAGAGCTGGGAAAAACAGTTGGTACTGTCTGGAAAGTTCCCCCCCAAAAAAGACAGACTGATGGAGTTAAAAAGGTGGGATAAACCTGGAGATAAAGAGATGAGAACTGAAACACCTTTCAGTACTGAAACAAGCCACATGAGAGCTGGAAAGGGTCTTTCGACAAGGGTTTGGAGTGGAAGGGTTTCCATGGACAAAAGGGAGGTTTAGAGCAGATATTATAAATAAATTGTTCCCTGTGAGGGTGGGCAGGCCCTGCCACAGGGTGCCCAGAGAAGCTGTGGCTGCCCCTGGATCCCTAGAAGTGCCCAAGGCCGGGCTGGATGGGGCTCTGAGCATCCTGGGAATAGCAGGTGTCCCTGTCCATGGCAAGGGATTTGGAGCTAGATGAGCTTTCAGGTCCCTTCTGAGCCAAACCATTCTCTGATTCTCTGAAAATGAGATGTGGACCCCACACCTTCACCTTGATAACACATGCATTCACATGTATATTAAAAAAATATTCTTGTCTGGAAAATTTTTTTAGAAGTTGCCATTTTTTAATGGGGAAATCTATTTGGAAGATGTCTTCTGAGACTTCCCTGAAGTTTCATTAATATTACCAGGCTAATTTATACAATTTAATAGCTACATTGCCCGTGGTGATTTATTAATGGAATTGTTTTGTATATAGTAAGAATAAAGGGATTTGAAATATTTCGCATGTACCATGTGAATTGATTTTGCATGAGGGAAAAAATTGGTGCTCAGTAGTCTTGAATAAAGCAAGGAGTAATGGTATTTAAAATTTTGAAGTTCATATCAGTCAGATATATAAACCTGAAGTTTCATCTGATTTGCTACTTGTATGCAGGACTTAGAATCTCACATGTTTTACATTTTAACAAACAAGAAAACTATTTCAAAAATTTTGTTTTAACTTTTCAGACTGTCAGAATTCGGATAAATACTTGTAAAAGTTTTATTAAATATGATACTGCATGCTATTGACACCTACAAGTTTAACCTACTAAACTGGATTTCAGGAACAGAAAATAATTCTTTCCACACTATTCATTCTTTGACTGTGATTACAACTTCTTCTATGTAAAACAAAAGTATGAAACGGTGAGCCATAGTTATCTTCCTTTCATTTATCCATTCCTTCAAGGACCATAATTCCAAAATTAATTTTGTCTTGAAGGTATGGAGTGTGGATTTGGGCACAGCCTTGGGCAAAAGTCCTTCCTGGGGCCACAGTGGTGGTCTCTGATGTGTGGCAGCTGTAAGACAGGATTTCTCCATCTACCATTAGTTTAATCCCTGCCTGAGGACTCAAGTAATTGTCAGCTAAATCTTGCTGACTTTTTAAAGGGGGAATACCTTTCAGACCCACTTGGAGATACAGGGCTCTGATCTGTTTGACAAGACTATTCTGTTTCTCTGCACTCCCTTGAGAAGGCCAAATAGGCTGGCAGACCAGACTAAAACACCTTCCTGTATCTGCAGATCTGTTTGCTCAGGAGGGCTGTGTGCTCTGGCTGTGCTGGAGCTGTTTACCCAGCAGCTCAGCATTCACAGATTTCCCTCTATGATAGAAACTGGTGGCACATCAGAATCCAAACAGATCATCACCTCTCTGAATAAACTGCTGAGAGGTGACAAAAGATGAGGAAAGGTCTTTTTCTCCACAAATCTCTCTCCTGACTTGGGATAACATTTTCTGCTCCCTAGGCAGACAGAAATGGAGTTGTTTGGTGTAACAAAGTCTCCCACAGGTGCTGAGGGATGCTCACAAGGTGAGCACAGAATTATCCAGTTGTACCCAGCTTCTCCAGCACTTGAGCAGCTGCTGGGCTCCCTGGTCTGTGGGGCTGCTTGGCAGAAAACAGCTGAGGAAGGCAGTGGGAACAGAAAGGTGTGTGAAGTACAGATACCTGTTGGAAGTGTTTGGGTTATGAGGGTAAAATCACGTGATAAATGAGAAATGAGACATCACTGCTGTCTAAGTTGCATCATTTGGGGTTTAATTTGGAGTGAAGGGTGCTGTACTTTGCTTAGAAAGATGTATTTTTGCCTGATTCATTCTCATGAAATTAAAATGTGCTGACTCTTGTAAAGTAAGGCCGTTCCTGGGAAATTTTAGAAGTCACTGATGCCTTTTCCAAGTCCATGATTCACTCCAACTTTTTATTATACTGACAATGTACAAAAGGAAGGAGTAAAGGAAACAGTAAAAAAGTTGTGTAACAAAGGAGAAGATTACAGACAGATAGAATACATCCAGGTCTTTATTACAAAGATGATTTTCCAGTGATGGGGAATATTAGGGCTCTTAAATGGCTATATGTTTATTATCTGTAAAAAACTATAAAGATTGAATGGACTTAAGTACAAAGCACACAGGAAAGGATTTACCTGTGGAAAGAAAATCATAATTTTAAACCCCAGATGTTTTCTGAACTGTGCTAACCCAAAATGATTTCCCGCTGTTTCCTTTCACTAGACACTTGCAGTTCCCTTTTATCTTGTTCTTGGGAGCAGTAATTTAAAGAAAGTGCTAGAGATGAAGTCCTCCTTTCTTCTTTCCCATGTTTTCTCTCCTAGGAGGTTTTTTGAGCACTTTTTGGGGGTGCAAGACAACAGTTCCTGTGTCTATATTCAAACATCCAGTTGGTACCTAAGATTTCCACCTCAGCCAGGCAGTGAAGGGACTGTGGCAACTCTGAATTCCCCACTGGAGGAGGTGAGGTGAAGAGAACTTGCCTCCAAGGAGTTCTGCTCCACTGTGGTGATGGAGAGAGCCACAGGAGACTGATGCTGCCACAGATAGGAAAGGCTACATGCTGCCCTGGGCACTGATTATCCCACTAAGCTCAAAGTGGACAGGAAAATACTTTGTGGTAATAGCAGAGTAAACATTTACAATTGAGTTGGTAATCTAGTTATACAGCCAAGAAATTTATGTAGTATTACAGTATTATATCCCTGTGTTAGAATTCTGGGGGTTTAGTCACTGATTCTCTTAGTTTTTAATCTCCTTATTTTTGAACTTCCTCTTTTTAAAATAAATTTATTTTTTTGACCATTTTTTTATTGTAAACCAATCAATACTGTCTAAGATTATCTTGTAATATGACTCCAGATAATGAGTAGACATTGAGAATCTTATTCCTGATAATTTTCACAAGGAATAATAGTAGAAGGTAACACTGTTCAGTACAAGCATTTTTAAACTTGAAAAGAGAAATGAATTTTGGGGATCTTACCAAAATAAACATCTTCTGGTTATTAATTCTTTGGGGTGTCCAAGAAGGAAAAGACTCCTTATATGCATGCAAGTATTCTAATCTTATCAAGCGTTTTGGATTTTTTTCTTCATTTTTAACTTGATAAGGAGCTGATAAGGTACCTCATGCTAAAAGCACCGTATGGTGAGATAGTTTTGATCTCTCTCTGTATATGTACACATATCTTCATAAATTATGATATAAAGGCAGGAGAAAATCATCCTCTGGTGTGTTACTCTAGAGTATGCCAACACAACCTTTACACGTATTAGTTTCACCAGTAGTGGTGTGGGCTGGGTAAGCAGCAGCAGCTTTTAAATTATGCAAGTAGCTTATGAATCAGAGAGATGTTTTGTCAAATGACTCACTGCCTTAGATAATTAGGCTGGGACAGATCTGGGGGTTTTAAAAGTCTTAATGGATTTTGGAAACTTAAGGCCCTGGGGAAAAAAAGAAGTTCATCATCTGCATATCAGGTTTTATCTATTTATGTCAGATTCTTGAGTTTACTACAGAGACCCACGTAAACTGCTGAATTTCATTATAATCATTTGAATGAGCAGCCCAGGAACACTTGGTTGAGCTGATTTTACAGAATGTTATGCTTCAAAGCCTATTCTGAAATTCAGCTTTTGTTTGGAAAAGAAACCTGGTTACATTTTATTTTACAAGTGACTAGTTGTTCAGCTGTTTGGGTGTGTTGTGACAGAATACTTCATTTTCAAGTGGTAAGGAACTTAATGAAGTATCCAGTTACTGAATTGTTTTCATCTGCTTTCCACTGACCCCAGACTCATCTTTGTTTATCCCAGGGGACCAGTATTCACTGTCATACTCAAGAATGAGCAAAAATCACTGGCAGGGATATTTACACAAGATTACAGAGAGCAACTTTGCAAAAATAAAGCTCTTCAGTGTGTTATCAGTTATGCAAGAAGTTCTAGACACATGCAAATGAATGCAAAATCTCTCGCTAACTTTTGCTAGTAAAACAATTTGGAACAGAATTCTCTGTGTGGGAAGATGCCAGTCTGTGAAATACTGTGAGGAACTAGATTTGATTGAGTTATTCCATAAGGAACCCAACAATGAAGGAAATGATTCAAGCTATGATAAATAATGTTGAGCTTTAACTACTTCCTCAGGATATGTCACTCTCAGTATTTCCAAAATGCTATCTATTTTTCTCTTTTAAACTCAGTCCATTAGATGTTTTTAGTTGTATATGGTATGGTTTAGAAATCAGATGGATCTTCAAGGCACACAGTTAAAGGTTCTTCACATCCTCCCTAAGGCTTTAGGGGAAAAAATCCTACACTGCTGTGATGTATGGCTGTAGCATCTACAGCTCAGGAGCTTCTGTTTCCAGAGAGCAATAAGGGACAAGCTTCTTGCACTTCCCAGGTACTTTCCCAGGTTCCAGATTTATTTCTGTTTTCTCACCTTTAAAAAGTATATTGATATTTTAGTCATGTTGCCCTTCTTTTTAGTGGCTTTTAACAAATACTTCAGTGAATCCTATCTGTTGTTGCCCTTGAAATTTTCTCTGCCATTCTCCTTTTTGATTTATAGATTAATGAGAACATGGATAATCAGTGATGTGGCAATGCCTGGACCTTTGAAACAGAGTAGTGATTGTGTTTTCTTGCTGCCTTTTTTTTTTGCTTGACACCTCTAGCTCTCTTGCTTTCCCTCCCTCCTTTGTTTTTAATGGTATATTAAGTGAGGGTGGCAGTTTGGGTTTTGTTTTGATAAGTACAGGGTTTATCCTACACCTTTGTCATTATGTCAGACACATCTTTGCAGAAGTATTGCTGATGTATTTTTTGCCTGAAAATATGGAAGCAGCATGCCTTTTTGCTATCTAAAAAGGAGGCCCTGTAAGGACCCTCATTCTTTTGAATATTTACATTTTACTTTCCAGAAGGCAGCCTTTTAAACTGGACTCCTTGTTTGAGGGACTTCCTGAAATCAGGCCAGTGACAGCAGCTGAATTGCAAGAAACTGAAAAATGAGTCTGATAATCTGGGTTTTTCAAACTTATACCACCAAAAATTCTTAAATTTTTTTTGTGATATACCCATAAATATTAAAGTGTCTCTGCACATTTGTAGAGAAACAGTTTTTCAATACTCCTGGAATAACATGGAAGACTCTTTGTAATTAAAGTAATAAATTCTCAGATGTGAAGAGCTTATTGGAGCAGTGATAAAACAATAAGGCTTTTTGCCTCTAAATGAGCTATTGAAGTGGTGATATTAGCAGTACTGGGAAGGTTTTATTCCCAACAGCATTATAACTATTGAAGAGTTGACACTGTGAGGATGGCAATGGTTTCAGGGATGGGTTGCTGATTCAACACTGGGATATGTTTTTATGGCAGTATTTCCCTTCAAACACCAGAAATGTCTTATCTGATTAAGAATTTTATTGTTGTACTTCATAAACTCATACATAAAATATTATGCAAAACTGATGCTACAACAATCCTTTATTAACATGATTTGAAAGGAAGATTTTCTGATAATAATCCAGTTGGCTTCATTGGTATACAATGGAACAGCCTTATATTGTTGCCTTGCCATTTTAGTTGGGGCAACTAAAATCCATATGCTGTATGTGGATGGACAGTGGTTTTTGTTTATTGACTCATTTATTTTAGAGAAAAGAACTTTTTTTTTCCCTGTTTTGTCTGTGTTTTGAAGTAGTGGAACATTATGAAGATAAAATACAACTTTAAAATGAAGTTGTGGCATTTGTCAGTTTGTTTAGGGATTTCCCATAGTGTATTGACAAGAAGAAGGAAGTTTATAACTTATGGTCACTTATGGAAGAAGAATGAGATTTTGAGGAATAACTGTACCAGTTGTGAGCAAAAATATTTTGATCTTATCAAAGGTCTTGTTTTGTTCACAGCCTTTATACATGGTAAATGTAGGAGTGGTGGTATGCAGCAGTCAAACAGTCACAATAAAGCAAAAACCATATTTTCCTATGCATAAATATTTATTTTTATTGCATTTTATGTTTTCCCAAGGGGTTTTCCATGAACTTACTGCTTTCCAGAGCCGTTGCTTTTCCAAGCAAACACCAGTTCTGGAGCCAAGTCGTGGCCTTTGAATGATTCTCCCACTCCTGCAGCAGCCACTCCCGAAGTTAAAGATAAAGAGAATTCGATATGCTTCCTAAGAAGTGCTCCAGTAGGTAAGTTAAGTCCATTTTGTTCTGTGGGTGTAATATTTCCACACCTCCTTCAAAAATCAAGTACTCATTGTCCAATAAGTTTGCTGTAAGAGTTGTAACACCTAGTTAAAAACCAATTTTCTTAACTCTTATGGATGGAGTGAAAATCAGAACTCCTTATGGAAACACCAGGGAAAAAAAAAGTCTGTCACAGGGAACCTATTCCTGGCCAAGATTTCTAAAACATCTACAAGTATTTTTCTATTTTAGAACAGTTAGTGCACTTTCTGTTCAAGTGATTGGAAATGTTGGTGACGTTGTCTTGTTTTACTGGTCAGGTTGGACAAGTAGAACTTTTGAAAAAATGGAAATATGGGCTCAGGTTTGTATGGATTAGGCCCCAGAAGCCTTTTCAGTGTTCACTCCCTCTGGAATCCCTAGCTGGCTCCTCTAAGTACCTGTCCTTGCAGCAGTTTGCCCCCTGGAATTCTGTTGCTATTTATAAAAAATGCATGAGGAATTTAAGAGATGTGTAGTGTCTGGATTTTAGCTCTTACAGTTAAATTTAGAAATTGGAGTTATCTTTTTATTCTTTAAATTCTGTCATTTTCCATCCTTCCTGTCATTTGCACACCGAAGGTAGTGATTTTCTTTAAAAGGCCCCAGTTTAATGTGTGTATCATAGTTGTCTGTGAATATTTGTAGAAATCCTTGTGTAGAATGTGCTTTTATGTTATGCAAAGCCACCACAAAAATGTCAGTGTATTCACTCAGCAGCAGAATTTGTTACCTTACATCTGCCATTAGAACATGCTACCTAGGTGAAAGTACCTTCATCTGTTTATTAGGAATTTCTACAAGTATAATATGATATTTTAACATCCAAACCAAGTGGGCATAAATTTTAGGCTATATTTCTGGAAAAAATGTGTTTTCATTGTCTGCTGAAGTAATTTTTTTATAAGTGTGTGATAAAAAAGCTAAGTTAAATCTATTCATGAATTTTTGAGTGGTTTACAGACTTGTCTTTCCCTTTTATATATTTTAAGTATTAGATATTTCTTAGACAGGCACATCCCATCTGCTCAATAAATGTCTATATTTCTAAATGATGATGAATAAACTCACGAGTATACATGGTTATGCTAGGCTGAGAAGAATCAGTAGTTTCTTGCAATTGCAAGGTTTTTGTCTCATTCCTTTTTATCTTTGTATATTTTACAAAAAGAGAACTGCAAAGTTGGAAGTATAATCTGGATAGCTTAGATGAATTCAGACTTGGATGAATTCAGATTTTTTTTCTTGTTCTGAAATGTTGGTTACCGGCTGAGTTTTGCAAATGTTATAGGAGTTCATTTTCCACCTTTAAATATGTGGTTATTATGTTTGATTATGTGTTAGACCTGCTTTATTGTGCCTTTATTGCACTCTGAAGAGATTTGATTTGTATTTTTAAGATACTTAAATGTACTTCAGAATATATTAAAAGAGGAAAGATTGTTTGTAAGGTATTGAATTAACTAAAAATAACGTGGGTGGCAACTCAAGTAGTGTATTTAGTACATACATAAAGACTAAATTAGAGCTCTTTGTATCCCATTTATCCAGAGCCAAATGTACTTGAAAATGATATTAGCAAAGGATCCCAGCCCTGAATGCGCATGAGATTTTTTTCAGGCGGCATTTCCACAACACTGTTCAGGCTAGCTCAGTTCCTAAGCAGAGCAAACCAGACTTTTCCTGCCTCTCCTCCTGCTCTCTGTGTTTTCCATTAGCAGTCCGATTTACCCAGCTGCTGAAGTGTGTACCCACATATGTACACTCTGCCTTTGGAACACAATTTGATAAACCTCCTTAATCTGCTTTATGCAGTATTTCAGTGACAGTTTGGGCACAGCATCAGGTGCCAGAGCAGGACAGAAAAGCAGCAGGTTTGTCCCTGTCCCTGCTGCCCCAGGGAAGTCCTTGCTGTTCAGGACACAGCTGTGTGTGTGTGCCACCCTGAGAGATGGGAGCAGGAGCCATCTCAGGTCTGCTTTCTCAGGATACCTTATGTGTGGCAAATGATGGAATAGGCTGGTGTCTTTCTCCTGCTTTCAGCTAGCCCTACAAGGGCAGTGAGATGTGCAGCAAAACCCCAAAGAGCTCTGTGGGGTTTATCCTTCTTTCACAGCCCTTGAGCAGGAGTTTTGCTTTCACTCCAATCCATCTGTGGCTTCAGAATTCTTGGAGGATTTGCTTCAAGGATTTATCTGCCATTTCTAGGTCTTCTGTACCTTAATGACTATTTAGAAACCTTTAGGCTTCCATACATATCTCTCTGAACTGCTAATCAGGAACATCTGTGTGCAGGTATTTAGGTAGATAACTTTGGTTGTTGAGATCCATTTATTAAGCACTACAAGGGGTTTAACTACTCTCTCCATGTTAATGTGCTGTTCTCCAAGCAAAAATAGAACATTCATACTTGATTGATGTTTAAATAATTTCATTATCAAGGAGAATAATAGGATGGACATTGACAGCTTGAGAGAAAGCCAATGCTGATTAGAATTACAAATTTGTTAAAAGAAATTATTGCACTCTTTGTAATCAGCATAACATGCCTCACTGAAACAGCTTGAGTAACTCCAACATTGCCCTTTAAATTCTGTGTTTATAAGGAGAGGGGAATTATCTGTCCTTTTTAGAATTGGGTTAAATAAGAATATTATCATAAACCAACCTTTTTTTCTGATGGGGTTCTTGTAGTGTGTGTAAGAATTTAAAGTGGAGAAAATTCTATTTAAAAAAGCCATTTTATTTCCTTTGTTAAGAAATTTACTATTTTTTTAGCTATCTGTTTCTAAATTAAGATGAAGTAGGAGAAGCATAGACTTACAGCTGTATCTGTACTTCCCAGAATTGCCCCCTAAAACTTTGGTATTAAGCACTTAGTTCCTTCAAAATCTCTCCTAGCTAAGGTCTATAATTGAGTGGAAAGGAAGATACCACCAGTCTTTAGCATTTACTCTCTAGGGAGCTGTTGGAAATGTTCTTAAACTCTTCTTTAATGCTTTTAGCCTTAAAAGGAACTGAGAAAGGATGAGTGTCTGAAACTTCCTCTTCCCATCTGAAGACAACACCAGAAAATGGAACACTTTGCAATAAAAGTGTTCAACTTTAATATGTGCATCTTTAGGGGAATGCACAATCATAGTGACTTCAGTGTGACTGCTGAGATATGTCAGAATTTGCAAAGTAGACAAAAAGGGCTGATTCTTAAAGACTTGTAAAAATTTGGGTGCTTGTGGAGGAAGTAACAGTATGGCAAAGAAATCCAGACCAGCTCACGTATCAATAAACACCACTTTGCTTTTGTGAGTGTGATTAATGTAGGAGCACAGCTCAGGCATGCTGACGGGGCAAAATGAGGTGCAGCTCTTGCTCTTACACTCAGATTTTAAATAGACAAACCCACCACACCCAAAAATTTAGTTCAGTCTACTCTAGAGACACAGGTCCAGATTCAGTTCTGCCATAAATAGGTGTTTTGTATCTGGATGAGGATGCAATGTTTAGCAGTGAAAATTCCTAAGCTGCAAATTAGCAAAGAGTGAAAAGTGCCGTGCCATGCTCCCAGGATTCTCCTGGACAAATTTGGCAGTGTTTAAAGAAGGGTCTGGCCAGGAGTGCAGCTGAGTCCAAACCAGTAACGTGGCTCTTGCATGGCCTGGTCACAGAAATCCCCTGCACTCTCCAGCCAGGGCTGAGCTTTTTCCTTCCCTCCTTTCCACAGTGCATTGCTGTATGGGACAGCACATATATTCCACTTATTCCCCTTTCCTCTGTGTCTCTGCTTCAGCCCCTCTTGCACAGAGATAGTGGCTCCTGGAATGGAGTAGCTCTGGATTGTGCCATCACCCCTCCAAATCCCAGCAAGAGCACAGGGCTGACTTGTGCTCCATCACCGTGTCTGTGACATCCCCAGTGTCCCTTGCTCTTGATGGCTGCGTTGTTGTTTTCAAAGGGATCTTTTTTCTCCCCTGTGAATTTAAAATTCTGACTGCAGTAAAAGACAATGAGAGGGAAGAAACAAACCCAGGATACACTGCTGGAGAAGATATCTTGATCAAAGGCTTCTGAATAGGTATAAGGCAATACTCATTATTTAGAGTAAAAGAAGCCAATTTCACATCTGTTTTATTTTCATAACTGCTCCAATCTAAACAAGATTTTTACTGATCTGCTACTCTAGCAGAGGAATGAGAGCTCCGATGTTACCTGCAGGTTTCACTATTTGTTTGGTGAGTAATTTGAATTAACTCTGTGTGTAATTTTCCCTTTGCCTTTACCATAATCATATCTTCTGCCCATGACTGAGAGAAGGATGTTTTACACTAGCCATGAAAACAAGAGTTGAGCTGATGATTCCCCCTATAAAAATGCAAGGCAACAAGGCAATTAATTTTTTTGAAAGTCAATCAAATACTTTGGGAACCTCTTGATGTTTCACAAGGATGATCTTTCAGCTGGGAGAATTGATAGTTTTTGCAGAAATGCCAAAGAATTCCTACAAAGAATTTGAATCTGTAGTCTTGCTCTTCTAAAACAAAATCAACTGAAGGAAACAATCAAGCAGCATTTGTAAGTAAAAAGAATTCTGTACTTAGTCTTACACTGCCAGCTCTTCACAGAATACTTGGGAAAGAAATGATTCTACTTTGAATCTGCATCTTTGAATTCCTGATGCAGTTAAATTTATCATTATTCCTCTTTACTAAATTTTTCCATCCTTTTACAAAACAAGGGATATATTCTTTCCTCAGCTCCAGAAGCTTCAGTGAAGCTTAAAATTGGTTCAGCTCCATTTATCCCAATAAAATTACACCTATTTACCCTAGCAGGCTTCAATGAGTATGGCTGAGACACACTTTTACCCAGCATAGATCAGCGCTTTCCTTCATTTTTTTGTCAGTAATATATTTAAAAGAAAATAAATACCTGGTCAGGAATGGGATTTCAGTAATGCAAAGTAGTTAAATATTTTGCTTAACACTTTATTCTTGCATATGTACTCAAAGGAAATGGCATAGAGGATGGTTGTCAGAAGCAATAATTGTGTCACACAAGAACTTCATTACTTGCAGTGCGGGTATATTTCTGTAAGCTCCACATTTACCCTCATTTTTTATTCACTCCTAAACTAAGCCATTACTTTGCTTTGTCTTTGCTCACATTTAGGGTTTCACTGAGTGAAACACACCTACCCTTAGTGCTAGCTATGTGTCAAAAATACACCTGCAGTTGCTCTGCCAGACTTGGTAATGCCGCCTTTCCAATTTTAATTTTTTCCCAGTTGCTAAATAACCCATCTGCACTCTGCAAATCATCAGCTCAAAACAGCTGCTACAGTGATATAGTCAATTAGCTGTTTTTCAAATGAGGAGAAATCACTCGAAGAAGGTTTATGCTATAATGAGGATTTTATTTATTGTGTCTTTATTGCTTCTGTTTTTTAAATGCAGCAAAATATTCAGGTCAGCATTCTATCTTTAACGGGAAAGTATTTGCTTGTGTCATAGAAAAGGAAAGAGAAGCATCTGTTCTACCACCTTGTAAATTATCTGCTAAAGGACAACTACCTAGGAAGTTGTACCAGGGGTGCAGAAGAATGTCAAGGGCAAAGAGTGATAGGTGAGATGTTAATTGGTGTTTTAAGAGCCTGAGCTTGCTGGGAGCTGTCACCTGAAACATCCTGGGTGGCCACTGTGGTGCAGACACAGCCCTTTATTTCCCTCTCTCCTCTCATCTTTAGTCCTTGTTGTGACACCCCTTCCTTAAATAATTGTATTCATCTGTGTATTTTATCCTTCACTTTTAAGTCTTAGATATCTTCCACTGTAAGTAAGTTAATCTCTACACATTAAAAAAAAATTATAATCCGCTAGAAATCATTGGCAAGACTAATGCAAAAGAAGGGTAAATAAGGATACACATATGCACAAAGTGTTGGACAAAAAATAATTTGTTTCTCCAGTTCCAAGCCTACAAAACCCTCTTTGACTTTGCAGCCAGTTTTTGTGGGTTGCAGGCAAAACACTTAAGCAAAATATAAGTAGATTTTGGTTCTGCGCTCTACAATTTGTGTTTGCTGGGAAAAAACAGGGGAAGCAATTCATACACTTCAGCTGCTTAACTGAAAAGAAGATTATTTTCTTTTTCCAACAAAAAGGCTTGAGAAGTAAAAACATTTGCTCCAGTTGGCCACAATGGGTGGAGAATAAGCAGTTAACTCTGCTTGTAGGGAACAGGGACAGAGCCTGAGCCCTTTGTAGTGGGAAGAAATTTCCCCAGTATGGAAAGAGATTTTAGGGACCAAATGTTATAATACTGATCCATTTATATGTACAGCCACAGAGGAGAAGGGGTATGTTTTGCTTAAAAAAAATTGTATTTTAGTTAATTATTAATATAGTGTATTAATATATTCTCTTAGCATCAGATATAAAATAAAGGTAATTCTGTCATGTTTGTCCAGGTCGAAGGTTTAAGTCACTTTTGCTTATCACTGATCACATTCACAAAAATGTAAAAATATGTTTTTGAGGATGCTGTTAAAACTCTGTTTTATTCCTCTATCATTTTGGAACATCAAATAATACTGAAAGTTCTCATTTGGAAAGATAATAGGCAAGAAGAACCAGCTATGAATATTGTGGGGTTTGGCAGAATCACATGTTCCTTTCTATGTGAGACTTTTATACATGGATTTTTTTGGGTTTTTTGGTAGGATCACTTTTTGTATGCTAATACTCTATTTAGGAGATTTTTTTTTATTTATGGATCTGTTAAATGCAGATTCTTGCAGATTAGTATTCTACAGTGACTGCAAATGAAAGGATTTTGAGCCTGGTCTTGAGCAAACTGCAGCTAATACAAACCCACCAAACATTTCTGACATAAAATACCCTTGGATTTTTGAAGAAAACTGCTTAGCCCTGTCCTTCATGAAAGGCTCAGTAAACTGAGATGCTGTATAAATATCAGATGTTTTGAGATCTGATCAATTTAAGGTATTCACCTTTTGAAGAGTTCAGCATGCAATCTCACAGGTAGTGAGAGAGAGAGAGAGAGAGCAGCACCTGAGAAATTTGTTGTAGCTGAAGAATCACAATTATTTCTCCTTAAGTGGAGATTTAGTGAACATGCAACATCAGCTCGAGATATGTGTGTATAATCAATTATCATTTCACTGGTAGGGTGACTTGTACTGTGTAAGCCATAAAGGAGAGTCTTTGTCCTGGATAGTGGATAAAGCCTTCCCTACAATTTGTGTTTTATCATAGCTTTAACGATGCACATCTCCAGGTCTCTAATATCTGTACATGGCCTTTAACTAACCTGCTTACAGCCTTTAGTTTGTCAGAGTATTATGTTCCTCTCCACCTCTCCATTGCATGATTTTCTGTGAAGATGTATTTTTGCTCAAAATTCAGCACTAATATAAGAAAATGCCTCTGTACCTAAAAACATGGTGATAACTCAGACACAGCACTGTCCCCACAGCTTTGAGGCTGCCAGGACTCCTCCACTGGAAGAACATTTGCATCCCCTTTCCTTTTAGTGCAGGGCAAAGCAGGAATCTCCAGCCATTGAGACAAAACCTGGGATGTAAATCACACCTCACCACAGTCTCTGGCTGGAAAAGAGAATTCACATGTAGTATTATAGCAGTGGGTTTCTAATTATACTTTGGGAAATCATTGTTTTTTATGAAATGGTGACATTTCTCTCAAAAAGCAAATAGTTTCTCAGAAAAAATAATTATGCTGTTGAAAGTATAATTTTCTTTTAAGATACTTAGAATAACTCCTAAGTGAAAATGTTTTCAAGCAGCCATTAGAGTCATTAGAGTTAACAGGGATGTGATGTTGGATCCCAGTAGCTGAATTCAGTGCTAACACCTTCTATTGCTGACAGTGTGTTACAAGACAATTACATAATTGATATTTTCAAAGTCACCAGCTAAGTGCTGGGAAGAATAGAGCTGTTTCTATGGTTCCAAAACAAAGGATAAGATTTCACAGAAATTTATGCTTATCCTGCTCAGTCTCACGTTTAACATTTATTACCAGAAAAATAGACTATACTGACTTATGGTTATTGGGGATACAACCACACAGATATCAACAAAATACCTGTGGTCCACATGGAATGACTTTATTTTAATAGCAAGTTGTAAACATCACAAGGTATTTATAGTGACAAATGACACCTATCACTGTTCACTCACTGCATACTCTTTCTTGAAAAGAATATTTCTGGGGATGATAAAGAGTAATTTATCACGTTTTCCTTGGAATACATGATGCAGCATATGGGAATGTTATAAAGGAATTATCAGTGGTAAATTTGATTTGAAGTCTCTTGGGTGAGTGGAATGACCTTTCAGCTAGTGGAAATAATATGCTTTCAAAGAGCACATTTTTCTTATTATTGTGAGAAGAATTGCTGTTGCTTATTTGACAGTTCTACTTACAGCACCCTGTTGCAGCAGCTAAACTTCCGAATTCTTAGTGACTAAAAGTGCAGTGAATCTCTATGGAATTCCTTCAGATTTCTACAAATTAACTTTATGTAATTTGAGTCCACAAGTGTGAATCAGCCATGAAGAAATAATTGGGAAAATTTCAGTGAAAGCACTTTCTTTTATCAAATAGAGTTGATTTTGAAACACTAACACTCTCAGCCAAGTCTTTCTGTCACACCTTTAGGCAGTTTCACTGACTAGATTTCTCATTCTCTTTTCCTGTTGAAAGATTGTTTAAAAACATTTATTAAATGCAAGCAGCACAAAACTGTAGATATGAAACATTCCTGCTAACAGTGGAAGCTTAACCCAAAGTAATATTACAGCACCAAGCAGTAACACTTAAGAACATTGAGGGTGCCATGAAATAGAACCAGGCAGCACCTGCTAATTCAAGTTTAGGGAAAGAAAGCAGGGCCCTGGGCTGCATGTCATTTTCTTCACTCTTTAGGGAGTTACTATCTTTATTATCAAAGCATCATGTGGTTCACCTAAGGGCAGTACAGAACTAGAAGCATCGTTTTCCAATTAATTCTGTTTTAACGTAGAAAAGCACTAAGATAAAAATACTTTCCCATGCAAAAGGCTTTATAACATTATACTGGTTTTCTGTGGGACAAATTTTAAAAAGGCCTTTTGTACCTTGGACAAATAATTTTGCTTATTCAGCCATCATTTATATTTTCAAGTTCTTACAGCCTGCTCTGTTACGAAAACAACCTAAGGTGGGGAATTTGGCAGAACAGGTCTGCATGTGGTATCAATCTCTCTGCACTCAATGGAAGTAGCCTGGATGTGAAATCTGTACTCACCTCTCCTAAAGCATTATCAACGTTTAAAATCTGATTGGTTGAAAAGAATAAACTTAAATTACTTCAGTTTCCATTTCTCTCTCTGAGTCACCTAAGTAGTTATTTGTAATGATAGCAAGATCATATTTAAGCTGTCGCTGTATGAATGTCACTTACACAGGGGATGTTCTACCCCTGCTTCCTCCTAGTAATTCCAAGCACTGAGTTGTAAAAGCAGCAAACTGCAGTTTGTGAAGGCAAGGTGAGCTTTAAGGGGGCCTCCAAATTGAGTTTTGCACTTTTCCTCATTGATTTCTTATCTAGCTACTCCTTGTTATGAATTGTTGCATCAGCAGCAATCTCAGCAGTGTATTTACAAAATGAAAGTACTGAGCACACACCTGGGGTGGATAAAATGTAACATTGAAAGCTGTAATAAGTGATAGCTTCCCTGTTCTGAAGTTTAATCAAAGTGCTTCCTGAATCTTAAAAATACAGAGGTATCTTCTCAAAAGCTTCATGTGTTAAAAAAAGTTAGGATAAATCAGAAAAGAGTGAGTGGATCATGTACATTTCATAGGCTCTCCCTTGTAGTGCCTTTTGCCCTTGTTTCCTTTTTTCCATAGTTTATTTGAAGTGTTTCATTTTCACCTTAGCAAAATTGCCTTTTTGTATTATCTTTTAGTGTTGCTGGGTACTGATGGGTGGGGCACGTTCTGGTTTTGCCAGTTTGTGTCTCAGGACCACCAGTTGTGCAGCTCTCTAAATGCCTGTGCAGCTGGCACTGCAGAAGGAGCACAAGGAGAGAGCAAGAACCCTGTTTGTACTTGTTTTTCTGATTTTGAGTGCTCTTTAAAGTAGAGCAATAACAGGGTTTGTAAGAACCAATCTTTTTGGGGTTCTTTTGTCAGCATAAATGTCAAGCTCTAATTTGTCACTCAGTCCCTTGGATCCAAGGATGTTCTTGGGCATTGTGGAAGCAAAGTGACAAAGCAGTCACTGAAATACATCCAGGTGTTCCCACTCCAGATGAAGATGCCTGTATATAGTGTCCCACATGCATTCAGTAAATAGAAATCCAGCTAACTCTGATAAATGCATAGACTCTGACTGGAGTGAGCCCAGTGCTGGGCTCAATGAGAGTGTTCCAAACTGATGATGCCTCACTCTGTTTTCTTATTATAACTGATACTTTAGGCAATAATGAAGTTTTTAAAAGCAAGTGAAAAATATTCTTTGAGATATGAGAGAAAATCACCTGTAATGGCTGTTGAGACTTAAAACTGTCAGTTGGCTGTGTAATAACTTTCTGTATTTGAATATACAAATTTCTGTATTTCTGCTACTGCTGGATCACACTCTCCCTGGTGTCTGCCTGAATTAAAGTTTCAGCATTATTCTGGAATTGTGCTACTACTGCAGGCTAATTCAAAAGTCACAGAGTTATGTGGAATGGTTGTTTTTCCATTAGTAGTACATATGTTATAAATGGTCAGTTTTCAATTGTATTTAATTGCTCTTTTAAATAAGCCTTGAAGAAAAATTTAGCTTATAAAATATAGCATTGATAAGTACTGCATGAGGTAAATCAACCACACTTTCATATTTTGTGTTAAGGTCTCTGAGATCCATCCTGGTCTTATTTTTGGGGAATGGAGAAAACTTCACACAACCCCCCCACCATATCCATGCTTTTTGTGAATTTGATAATTCCACACATCATTTTATTTTAATGGGAAATGCCTTGATGTATCTCACACTTAAGTGTTAATACCTCTAACCGTGGAAAGCGAGGGGATAATCTGAGTTGTACTGACTTGAATTTGCTGTAGCCCGAGGGCTTGCACTTGGGCTGTGCTTTGGGAAGAGTGGGATAAGCAGGTTAAGCCATGATATATGGTCCCAGAGAGATGAGCAGGGCTGCTGCAGGAGTCAGATCATGTGTCTTAAACTGCTACAGCTCTGCCCTTGCTTCCTCAAGGTAGATTCAATTTATTGTCCAAAGCCTTTGCTTGTCAACATCTTATTCATATAACATTAACATATTATTAACATATTGCTCATATCTGTGGTTACTAAGCATTGACTCAAAATGTGTTTGGAACAGATAGAATTTAGGGCAGTTTTGTGTGGCCTTCTAATCATACATGTATTATTTATAATAATGCAAAGTCAGGTTTAAAGCAAGTGTATTTTTCTCTTTGTCTAACTTATCTAAAATTTATAGCATTAATTAGACAGAGGGAGGTGGTGATTCATGCAGCCTTTTATTTCATGTGACATTACAAAGGTACTGTGCACCCAGGAGCCATTGCTAACACTGGAGGATGGACTGCTGAGGAGCATTCTCAAAAGCTGCTGATGCATCTGTCTAAAATGAATGTGAGCCTGATCTCCAGCAGCTGTTACATTCCAAGAATATCCAGAGCATACACCAGTTTCATATTTAATTTATGAGGATAATGCAGAAATCTATATCATCCTATAGATGTAAGACATTTTCTGTGGTTTTTCTTGAGGAGAAATAATTCAATTTGAAATGAAGCTGTTCATGTATAAGGAAAATAAAGAGAACCAAAGAGGGCAGGGTGGATGGGGCCTGACCCAGTGAGGGGCATCTCTGCCCATGGCAGGGGGGCTGGAACTAGATCAGCTTTTAGGTCCCTTCCAACCCAGGATTCTTCCATTCCAGGAAAACAGCTGGTTTCTGCTGCTGTCATTGCATGCAGGAAACTCTTGAAATAAGTTTTTGTTAAAGAATCAAATGCAAAATACAAACCTTAGACTGATAAATCGTTGAAAAAGAATGATTGCATAAATCATTTTTGGGAAGAAAATTAATTTCATAAAAAGCATGATGTCCTACCTAGATTCAGTTTAACCTGTTAGAAATATGGAGAGCTGCTTTTCTGAGTTTCTGAGGTTTTATTTCTTAATCACAGAGTTAATCCAAATATTTGTGCTGGGGTTTTTTGGTATATTCAGGATCTTGTTATTTTTTTGTTTTTTTAAAAATGTTGTTCCAGACAGAAATGACATAAGTATGTCTAGAGAGTCTGTTACATTATTTACTCTCCCAGCTCATTGCAGAGATGCACCTCACTGTTAATGAGGGTGATTTATCAGCTCAGGATAATCACTGCATGAACAGTACTTTACACCATGGGTTACTATAGTAACACTTCTGTAGTTTTATGCTCATATCCCAGTATATCTTATTTTCCAAATGCTGTCTGTGAAAATGTTTAAATTAGCTTATCACTTGAAAACATTTGTGAAGGACTTCTTACCTCAATATTATTTAATATGGTCGTTATGGCAACCCTATATTTCTCTTGCTATTTTACCTATGAAAAGGTAGTGCCTGTACCTCTAGCAAATGAGGGAAAAAATAATTTACTTTTATTCCTACACCCTATAACAACAGTGAATTCAGCATGAAGCATAAAAAGGGTTTGGGCTATGCTTTCCTCCTCTTAGACTTTCCACTGACAAAGTCTTGGTTGATCAGATTGATTAAATTACATGATAATGCTGCTTTTGCAGGCTTTGTGCTGAGATAATTATCTGAAATAAGGTGCTTTGAGCCAAAAGCTTGAGAAATGGGCCCAGGTGAACCTAAATGAGGTTCCAAGTGCAAGGTGCTGCTCCTGGGCTGGGGCAATGCCAGACTCAGAGAGCAGCCCTGAATTTTGCAGGCAGACAAGCCTCCCTTATTTTGATTAGGAAGTAAATCTTAAATGGCAGTCTCTAGCATGGCTGTTTAGTACCCTAAAAATGTTCATACTAAAACCCTTTTCTGGAGGAAAATGAGAAAAATTAATTTTTCAAAGCAAATTCTTCAATCCTTGGTGCATTTAATCTGTTTCTCAGGCAACAATGTTTGTATATACACAATCCTCCACTCGGGTGATTCAAAAATATTTCGATCCTGGGAGTAAAATTAATAATTTGTGTTTGAGAAATAAGAGTGTCTATAGATACGAATCTCTTGCCCTCAGATGCATGCAATTATGGATCTTCATTGTTGGTGTTGAAATTTAGCTCCTACTTTTTAGATAAGAGATGTTTGAAATAATTTCATAACCGATACTTATGTTATCAACTTGCAATGCATATTTCAAATGAAAATTGCCATTACAGTGAAAGTATCAATCAGTGCCCCTTCATGGTTCAAGAGGCAGTGTTCCAGCCAAGGCTCATATAAAGCATCATTTAGTTTACTTGTTCTGAGTAATGACAAGGCATTTTCTGTTTATCAGCAGGTGCATACTCTAATTAAAATGAGCAGAACTGCAATATTAAGGACAGCCTAGTATTTCTCAGACTGCGAAGTGTAATAAAATGTTGCAATAATTATTCCTAATGTGTATCAGGGTATTACAAACTAAGCTTTTGGATCCCTTACCCTGCGAATTAATCACTGCTAGTTAATTGAATTTGTGATCTGACAAAGCCCTATCTCCACCATCAAACAGTCTCTAAACCAATATTGACATTCAGTTAAGTTTAACTTACACCAGTCAGTGGCACAAGAGTCTATTCCCTCTATCTCTGCTGAGCAAAGTTATTGAAATGTGACCATTTAGGTTTTATAAAACTGTACAAAGAATGTTTTTATTGAAAGGAAGCATATAGCTTAGAGAGGAAATTTTATACAAAACTTGAGTGGAGTCTAGGAAATAGAATTAGTAACACATCTCTTTCTGTAAGACAAGGAAAAAGTTGTTTACTACAAAGCTGTTACGGGTTTGTATCGTTATTTAATGGGCTCTGAAATAAGTATTTGCCTCTTTGGAAAATAAATTCAAAATAGAATAACACAGAAAGCATAATAATTCAGGATAAAGCATTCATGACAGATCTAGAATCAGCAGGAATTTGTGCTCTGCTGTGATGTCACTCAAGGAGCAGCCACATCCATCTTTGTTAATGGGATGAGCTTGCAGGTGCTCCTGAGACCTCTACACTGGGGCTTCAGCAGGGGCCAATGCTCTGTAAACCTTGCCCCAGTTTGGGTGCTCTGAGAGTGAATGCTCAAGTGTTGGAATTACTTTTGGGAAATGGATTAGCACTGTTTATAAACAGACATATACTCTAAGATACCCTTCTAATTTAAGGCCTTTCAAGGATATGTGCTGTGTTCTGGTGAGGAGATGCAGACATTGAAAAGCTGCCTGTGCCATGTAGGCAAGAGAGGTTTTAAAGAAAATGGAAAAGGTCTAGGGCTCACTTCTGCATGATGCTCTTTTGTTTATCCATAAAACAGGGCCTTGAATTGTATTCCTGCCCCAGGGAGGTGTGCTGGGCTCTGTGAGCAAGCACAGGGATGTTGGGGGAGTGCTGGGGGTGTTCAGTGGGGTGCACTGGGGGTGTGTTAGCAGGGTGCCACCTCTGATACTGCAGGGTTATCACAGTGCTCATCTCCTGGTTTAACAGCACTCAGCAAAGACACAAACACTTCAGCTGTACCCTCTTTGCTAGCTGAAGCTTCTGCTTTATTTTGGAAGAATATTAAGCAAAGAAGAAACCGTGTTGATTATTTTCTGACTTTGCTGAACAAATAGGCTTTTTGCTTCTGGGAGTTTGGGGTTTGCTGTTTATTTCCTTTCCTTTTTCCCTTTGTGTTCTACCACTTAGGTCAAACTGGGGTCACTCTGAGGGTCCCAGGCTGCAGGAGAGTCCATTCCATTCCGTGTCAATCAGTCAGAACCAAGAGGGCACTTGCAGGTCATTCTGGAATCCCCATCTCTTCTGAACTCAAACCACTCATCAGATTCATTGCAGGAAAAAAATACAAAACAGTGCAGTTTACCAGGAGCTAGTTTCGTGCCTGAACTAGAAGATGTGACTTTGGTTTGTCTGAATTTTTTCCTGGGTATTGACTGCTAAAGCCCATTACACTGCTCTGTTACAGTTGGCTTTTTGGGCCAGTTTATCACCCAGGTTGAATATTTCTCTCATTAGCAAGGGCTACTGAAATCAGAATATCTGTATAGGCTGTGTGAAAGCACAGAGTTTAAGTGAGCAAAAATTTCATGCTTTGATCCTGCTGAAAATAATATTCTATCATGTGTGACTTTTGTTATATTTCAGTAAATGTCTGGCTTCTGACTGTGTGTTATAATATATATTCATTTTTGATATTATTGAGGAAAAAAATTGCTTTTTCATAGGGAGAATGTGAACGCTTAAAGTGCAGCATAATTAGTATTTGTATGGCAAACCTTTTTCACGGGGATTTGTCATACCAAATATTTAATTAAATTGAGGTGAAATAGTGTTATTCATGCAAACCGGTTTTGTTAGAATAATTAAATTGCTTCAAAGAGATTTTCCTGGCCCTTCTTTCCACATCAAGTGCATGTTTATTTGGGAACCCTTCAGCCAAAAGTGGGTTCAGTTTCTAGAGGTCACTAATGAACACTGGTCTGTGTATCCTGAATACAGGTCTTGAGCAGATCCTCATCCATTTTAGTATGAATACTGCAGACACTAGAGGTACTCTTCAGTATGAAGTAAAAAACTTCTGTTCATGTGAAAATGGCATTCAGCACTGGACAGAAGTATATTTTGTGGATCTGAAAACTGCTTCAGAAAAAAAAAATCTCAATATCAGCTGAGTATTTCTCAATCAAATTCGTGCAGTAACCAAAGACAACACCATAAATTTGTCTCTACATGTCGGAATATTAAGATGTGAGATGTCTTTGGGCTTTAGACAATTTAAACATTAAATGCATGCACAGCAGAAAAAAACTGGTGCCTTGAATTGACTGAAAACCCAAAAATGTGTCATGCTTTGTCATGGGAGATTAATTTGCTTGGTGATGCAATAAATAAAGTTTACAGGTACTGCTCTCCAGGTAAAACTGATGGTCATTATTCAGGGTGCAGGTGTGAGCTGGAAGTTTAACTGAATTTGGGTGCTTGTTGGAGATAAACACAAAACCTTCCCAGGGAACTTGATACTGTCAAATTGTCACAACACTGACTTTTGCTGGGACAATATTGAGATATGAGTAAAAATATCTCATGTATGGAAAGCTCATGAGCTCTGTGTTCAGTGTTCTGTGCAGAACTGATCTATAGCATCAGCTAGTGGAGCTCCACAGGCAGGCAAAGGAGGAAAACACTTTTTAAAATATTGTGTTGGTTATCTGGAATCAGCATGGTTCATTCTATCATTACTTTACTTTTTAAAAAAGTTATGACCTGCTGCTTTAGCAGATGGAGCTGGTGAATGTTGCAGTAAAGCAGACAGGACTCAGTTTCCTCATGCAGGAAAAGCCCATTCTTTAGTCCCATCACTCATTTTTATACAGTTTTTACAGACCTTGTGTTTAACTCCTTTAATTGGGTAGTAGTTTTCTTTCTCCTCAAAGCATTGGCTGGTAAATGGTATTTTACCTGTCTGTCAGATCTCTCTATTCTTGCATTGCCTACATATTTTGTTCACCGATTCTCATGGGACAGATTTCTTGTTTTTTACAGGTGCACACTGCTTTTCTCTACAAGAATAGCTTTTTGGCTTTTTGTACTAACTGTTTCTCATTCCTTTGATTATTTCTTATGATAACTTACAGCTTTAGCTGGTAATTCAGCTGAGCAAAGCCTTTCTTTTATAATATCTTTACCTGTATGTAACAGGTGAAAATACAGTTTTTCCCATGCTTGTGTTTATAACTGTATTGCGTTGGAGAATTATTTCCCTGAAAAACCATGTGTTGGTCAACTGTGAGAGAAACTATTACACAAATCTTGAAAATATTTTGTTTATAAACCAAAATATTCATAGATGGTGATTAAAAGTAGAAAAAAAGCCAAACTCTGAAGAGCAGGGAAAATTCTGGACTCAGCACTTATTGGCAGTTTGAGTGAACAAATGCACATCCAAAAAGGATGGGCCCTTGTCTGTCTGTCTGTAATAGAGGTATTTTTCAAATTGGTATGTAAGTCCTAAATGAGCATGTTTTTAGTACCTTTGCTTGTGGTCAGCAGAGAAAATAATACAGGATCTGCTGTAAGAAGTGTGATTCAGAAGCAGAGAGGCAGTGCAGGAGTGTAAATCCAGTGTAGTGGTAAAATAAATAGGTTTTTTTCCCCTTTAACTGCTTTTCTGCAGGTTTTTTTTTTTTCCTTCACAAGTTTGTTGTCTTACTTTTCACATGCTTGTGGCTACAGCAGGGAAGAGAGCAGGAGGCAGCTCTGGAGTTGCTTCACCATCTGTTTCTGAGCTCTTTGTTCAAAATTGCTGATGAGAAACTCTGAACCCATGTTGTCTTCCTCCACAGGTGAGGTTATTGGGGCCTTTCCTGTTGTGTCAGTATTGCTTTACTTCTTATATGTTTGCCATTTTTGTCAGTGAGTTATTCCTCAGCAGAAACAGCAATTTGTCAGCACAAACTGCGTAAGAAAGAACGAGGGTTGCTTGAAGCCTGAGTAAAAATCAAGTTTACGTGTATTTAAGTTTCTACTAAGGTCAATTATATCATATTTTATGTTTAATGTAAAAAAGGGCTTGGACTGGTTTAATAGATGATCTGTATTTAACCAGTCTGACCAATCAAAAAATTATGGTAGACTTGCTGACAAATAAAAATTGTAAAACTTCATCTTTTAGTATAATGTATCAACTTTGGCTTGGTTTTTTGCCTTACATTTTTAGATATTTGTTTAGCACTTTAGTGTCTTCAGGCTTTTCCTTTTCACAACTTGAAATAATCCTTTGTGTGTAACAGGAGATGAGAGTCAAATTATTCTTTGGTCTGTGGAAAAAATATGCCTGGTAAAATAATGACTTTTCTATTTGGTGTTAGTTCAACACAGAACATCAGGATTTACTGATTCTACCCCACAGCTCATTTTTCATTCAGTTCAAAGTATGTATTCCATGGGTTGATCTCCATCTTTTCTAACAATGTGCTGGTGCTGTGCTATGTAGGCTTAAGACTTGTGCTAAAGATATTTCAGAAGTATTTGTTGGGTTGTACAAGGAAGGTTGTACATAAAGGAGTGCATGAGCACAGGGGTCTGATGGGGCAGCTCAAAACATGAAGATGAAAGTAAACAGAATTAGACCAAAAAAATAAAAAGGAAGCCATTGTTGGATAGTCTGGAGCAGAATGGAAGGGGCCGAAGGCACAGGTGATGAGAAACTCTAGAGATTCTTTCCCAGCTCCTGTGGATTAGATATGGGATGGTTTTATGGGGAAAAAAAAAGCAGTAATCTGTTGTAGATTCCAAACTAGGCAAGAATGGTAGCAGGCACTTTAAAAGGGTTAGAGAGATCCTTTTGTGCACAATACTCATGATTTAAAAAGATATTTTCTTTTTTCCAGTAAGATGATTTTTGCTTACAAACCTGCATTGAATAAGAAATGATGAAATGTAGGAGATACATCTGTTCCATCCTGCTTTGTTTTCACTCGAATCTGTTTAAGTTATGTTTATTGTATTCTTATCCTGTGTCTTGAGAACCAAGGCATAAATTGAACTGACTCTATTATCCTTCAAAATGCTCTGAAAGGAGATGCAAAATAAATGCAGGTATCATTGGCAGAGCAAGAGATATTAGAGATGAAAAACTGGCACCTTTTGTACAGTGCTGAATGCCATGGAAATAATCAGTTTCCTGATAAAGTTTATAAGCAAGAAAGGAAATTAAACACAAAACCTATTCAATGTGATAGACCTTTCTTAAAATCACAGGTTCTGCATAAGTTGGAAGGAGATATTTGGTAAAATAAAGTAGTAAACAAGTAGCAGAGAAGTCTAAAGGCTACTGAGGGTGTATATGTTTAATTTTGGGTGAGAAGAAGACTCTCAGGCAGACAGATAAAATGATGTATGTTGCCTTGAGCTATTTAATCCAGTGCTGCTGTGGTAAGTTGAGTCTGCTTTGCTGTTATTAGCACATGCCAGTTATTTCATTAACTGACCTTGCTAAATGCCTAGAGACATCCTGTGGCACTTAATGAAGTCAAACATGGCAAACCTCTCTTATGGCTGTATAAAGCAAGTGTAGTTAAGAAAGGTATTTGCATACTGTAATTGTTGGACAATATTGGAACAAAGCCTTGAAAGCACAGACCCCCCTGGTCATTGGTCTGGAGATATTGATGGCAGCTCTGAAGCTGAAGGACTGTGTAGCTTTATGAAAAATGAGGAAAAAATTAATGTAGTTGGTTTTATAGCCTTCTGCATGTATAATATTCAGCTTTGTTTAATACTAATATTTTTCAGCTGCCCTTTGTGGATTTAGTTGACTGACTTCTGTGACTATTACTGGATTATGCATATAAACCGACTTAAAAATCTAAGCTTTTATTTTCTGTTCAGCTGTTTAGATTAAAGTCCAGAAAGAACACGAGGGTCACATCCAGGCTGGGTTCTTTCAACCTTACATCATTCCAAGGCAGCTTAAACAAAACCCAAGAAGGAGCTCATTGACATCCTTGTGTTGTTAGCAGGTGGGGTTTGCAGAACAGCAGCAGAACAGATTCAGAGTGCACACACACTCAGCTTACTGACCATCTGACCATGCACTCACTCAGAGGAACTCCAAAGAGATTTATTTTATTTTTCCCCCCTTTTGGTGAATTTTTACTATGCTCTGACAGAGCAGAAATGACAATATAGAATTAACAGAAGTCCCTAGAGCCTGCAGAAAACTATTTGAAATCTAACTCGTTTGCATATTGGCTTTCTGTACCCAGAATTTTCAGGAATGGGATGGCAAAGGTAGTACTTACATAGGGGAATGGTAAAGAAGAACTGTATCAGAGAGGGAACAGGAAATACGCACACACAGAACTGCAAAATGTTGTCACCATAACAGTGTGCTCTCACCACAGCTGTTTAATTAACACAAGAGGGAATCCTTGGGAAGACAGATGAATGCATCAGTTTTGATATTGGTATTTCTTCCTTGTGGTCACAAGAATGATGAAATTCAGCAAAACATCAATGGGCTTCAAAAGAGAATTTAATAGAACTGGAAGTTAGGAATTTGGGCTGGTTTAGGATGAATTATAACATTTTCTCCATTTCTTCACTTTGGCTAAGTTGGAAAGGAGTTCGATTTTTACCTGGTGTCAACCCTCACTTCTTGCTCAAGATTCCTTAGTTAATTCACCTGGGCAAGTTCAGCCCAAGAAAAAGAATACAAAGCATTATTTGCTCCTTAAATCTGAAGCCACGAAGGGTCAGGCAGTTGGAACTGGGTGATTGTTGTATGTCCCTTCCAGCTGAACTGTTCCACTCCCTCTCTTTAAAGGTCAGGAGGGATGTAGGTGTGGAACATGGGCCCTACTGGCCTTCTCCATAGGTGCTTCCCCAAAAATTAGTGATGTGTAGTTGAGCTACAGCTCAAATGGAAGTGTGGCACTAATTGGAATACACAGATTTGCTTAGAAAAACCCCAAAGCAAAAGAATTTGGTGCAAGAAGCTCATTGTTCTGAGAATACAACCTTCCCAATATGGCACTGCACAAGGTTTGTTTATGTATCTGAATTGGCTCATTTTGAAATAGCCCTGAAGAAACCAGGTGGGTGATATGAAAAACATAAAGGACTGACAACTCTTCTCGTTGTTAATCTTTAAGGATTTTACTTGGGACAAATTCTTCTTACAAATTCCATGTAGAGAACTTCACCCAACAGAGCTGTGGGATAGCGTGTGGAATAATGTTTCCCTCCATTTTGCTTTCTCTGACTTCTTGCCTTTGCAAAAAGGAGAACGGTCACCACAAAAAAACCAAAACAAAACAAAAAAACAAACAAACAAAAAAAAACCCCCAAAACAAACCAAACAAAAAACACACAACAAAAACAACAAAAAAAATCTTGTAGCAAACTTCATGTTTAGCCTGGAATTGTTACTTTACAAAATATATATAATATATAATAGACAAATTAACAGTTAAGAATGGCAGAGCCTACTTAATTCTCCTGAACTCCTGGAGGATTCTCTCATGGAGGATTTACATTGTGTGCTGCATTTCCTCAAACAGAGATGATGTCTGTGTCTCCATGTTCACAGCCCTACTGCTGCTCTACACCAGTGCCTTGCAGTTCAAAGTGAATCTCATTGTTCACATTTGCACATTTCTTCTGACAAATCTGCTTTTTGTGATTGAATTGTTGAGCATTTCCTAAACAATTTCTGTGTCAGGCCACCTCTTAAGTCACTGCCAAAGTGGTTCATTTCCCTTTGCATTTTTGTTTCCTACATATTTTCTGCCCTGCTCTGTTATGGTTGGCTGCTTATCTGCTGTGACTGAATCTTGTATTGTTTCTCAGCAAACCTCAGTTCTCTCCCAGGCTCCCATTCTTCAAGAAAGTTTATAGCAATACTGAATAGAATTATGTCAACTTTGGTCATGCTCTTCCTTTCATGTTACTATTTTTATTCTTGTCCTCTTATCCTTTTATAGGTTGCTTTTATGAGATCTATTTTAAAAAACCCAATACCTTTTCTAGTCTTGTTTTCTCACTTTTGAATCTAACAATAAACTTTTGTGGTTTACTGATACATTTTCTAGGGCAGGAGAATTTGAATACAGGAGAATTTGAACTGCTTGTTGCATTCTCCTGCCATCTCACGTCATCCACAATGTTACTTTGCTACTCCTTCACTTCTCACTTCTTTGTTCCCTGCAATCTGCCTGTATTCACATATCTGCATTGTAAAGATATCTCTGCATTCAGATCCTGCCCTTTTGTACACAGCCTTTAAAAATGAAATATTTGTTTTTACCTGTACTGCTAAACATTTCTGCGAAAGTCATGGTAATCTTTTTAACCTGTAACCACATCTCTGATTTTAAATCAGGTTTTATATTCTGCAAACGATAAATATAAATTCCTCTTCCTGGTTTGTCACCCTACCATGTCTCCTCTATCTGTGGGTTACTCTTTGTGGTTACTTCCTTCATGCCAGGCTTTTCATCCACTGCTCTCCCTCATCACAGTCCTGCAGCTCCTCTGTGCCTCCACATGTAATGCACTTGCTGAACCCAATCACAGAGATTTTGCTGCTCATCTCAGCACAGTGCTTGGCATCCTAAAAGGCCCTTCTGAGTTTTGTTTGGAATCTGAGGCAAAATTGAAAGTAAACCTGTCCTTATGTTTAATATTTTCTTGACATTATTTGTTGCTAGCCCTTTTTTTGGAAGTTGCGTAGCAGACAAACTTAAATTTGCCAAATGTCACTTCTGTCCACTGTGATTGAACTCTGGCAAATATTTGTTCAATTTGCAGCTCTGCTTCTGCCAGAGACTGATGGAACTTTTCTGGTGCAGAGATGCAACTTCTGGTGTGCTCATATGTTCTCAGAGAAGTTACAGGTTGTCAGCTGAGGCTTGTTAACCTACCCCATACGCACACTACCTGCTCAGTGCCAAGACAAAATACATTTCATTTTCTGGAAGCATCAGGAAAAGGCTGTGCTAATGGATCTGAGCATTTTCACCACCAGCAGCTTAGCCTCTTACCAGCTTAGAAGCTAACCCTGCTTTGAGAAGAGGCTGCAGATCTCCAAGCCTGGCGTGGTGACCTTGCTGTTTGCCTTCCTTCCTCCTCAGGATCTTGACCCCAAAATTTCCATGGCCTTTTTGGCAGCATCTCCTCCAGCCAGCAATGCCAAATGTGTCCTTACACTTGGTCATAACCAGATGAGTAATCTCAAAGGGGTGTTTTATAGCCAATCCTCCAACTCCATCTGTCACTATTTTGTATTTATAGCAGCGTGCTTTTGGCTGTGGCTCAGGTGATGTGTCTGGAAAGAAGTACAGACTTCATCCAAACTCAAATAATTCTATGAGTGTTTTATTTGTTTAAAATGGCTAGTATCTCAACATTTTTCTGCACACTATTCACATCTGAATCCCTCAATATATTGAGTTTTAGAAAGAATCCCTCTGGAGTAGTGCTTGTTGGTGTTTTTGGCATTTGTTGGTGAAGACTGTCCCCTGATTCAATGAATTCCTATTAATGGAGCACAAAAATGTGGATCACAATTAGAAAATCCTCACCTTGCAGAGAACTTCATTAGTGCCTTTTGTCAGTGGTGGGTATGTTATTGTCAGACAATTTCAATATGATACTGGAGGTATTGCAGCAGCTGGCAGCTACTGGTGCAGGAAGTTATTACCAGAGCAGTGTGTTTCTGTGTGCCTATATTCAAATACATCATACTTTGAAGACTGAACTATTACTGCCCTTGAGCAGAGATACAGGTATGATTAGCCTGTGCTAATAAAACCTTACTTATCACAAACCCACACCTTGAAGGATGAAGCAGAGGTTACTGAAATGCACAGATACAGAATGAAAGCACAGGTCTTGAAAGTACAAACACAGCATGATGCTGCAGGTATCAGAGGTGTAAATAACTCATCAATGGTCATTAAATTAGTGTGACCTTGCGAGATGTTAAAATCAGTTTTCTGGATAGCAGAGACAGCATTAAAATACAGAACTATATACAGTAAATGCACACATAATATGGAATTGTGAACCCATGACAAGGGAGGCAGTAGGTGCTGTGTTAAAAATAATGCTACAACTGACCCCATGCACTCCCAGGAGCAAGGTGGAATAGATGATGAACACCATTCTCCTGGCAAAGGACATGAGATGCTGATAAATTGTTGTCCTTCTTTCTCCTTGAAGTAAACCAACCCCATAAGGTGTGAACTTGGGAGAGTACAGAAAGGAAAGCAAAGAAAGAAGAGGATTGTAGAAACCTAGAGTGAGCAGGGAAATATCAGCAAAAAAGAGATATATTAGAAAGTTTGTAAATGTCAAGTTTAACTGTCTTTGTTGGAAACAATTTGTGTGACTAATAACCATCATGAGTTCAGCTAATTAGACTTTAATTAGACCACGAATAGATTCCTACCTTCACTCGGAAGCATGTTCCTGTAGCTTACGTAAATGACATGGGTTGTTTGGGATGACACCACGTGCCCCTGAGGCTCAGAGGTTAAATTTGGAAGCAGCAGTGCATGCTAAATATGTCAGTTGTCACTGTGCTTCTTTAACCCAAGTTCTCTAAAAGTTTTTAGATAATTCTTTCAAACAGCATCTCTGAGAGCTGGCTGTCTTTCATAGTAATTTTCCCCAGGGTGAACAAAGGAAGAAGTGAAGAATTTCTTTTCAGTCTTTTGTACTGAAGGATGGGATCTTGTTATGGCAATCCCTCACTGGGGAGAGCATGAGTCTGCTAAACTTTTCTCACTAAAGCAAGGCCATCAGTTTGGTTGTGATGCTGCACCCCCAGGAGAATTCATTCAAGTGGGTTGGATTAGGTCTTGATCAACAGATATGACTGGGTTTTCAACTGGATTGCACTCACAATAAATAAACTAATTCCTGTTAGGCTCCTGTAGTGGCAGATACCATTTTAACAAGCTTAGCACTAGTAAATAAGAAGCTATAGGAAGATCCACAAAAATTACAGTTTCAGGGGGACACTGTTACTGACAGAAAAGTGGCATTTAGGATTTTGACCTAAAATATTATTTAAGAGCAATGTTCTAAACAGAAATGAGAAGCACTGAATTAGGATTAGCTGAAATCCTTCCATCCCACACTGATTGCCCTGACATTCATGCAGACATTGCCTGGTGTAGGATTCTGTGCTGGGTGAAGGAAGGCAAGCAGTTTGTTGATAATAAAATGTCTGCCTACAAAGCTACAAAATTCAGGCTACTCTCTCACTTGAGTTTTGTTTCTGGTAGGGAACAGGCTTTTAAATAGTAGAAACTTATTTAAAACAGTAGGAACCAGTTCTACCTGGCTTCTAAGTCAGTGTGACTTAGGTAACTTCCTAAGTAACTGTTTTAAAAGAGGATGAATCACTGCACAATGATTTATTCATCATCTCTTCTAACCCTGCTCAACACAGGGCACACTTCAAACTTGGCAGCTTTCTCAGCCCTTCATCTGGGAGTCTTCAGGCAGCTCCAAACACAGCCATTCACAGCCTGGCAGAAATCCACTTTGTGAGTGCCCCCACTCCTCTCAGCCCCTGCCTGGTGGCCTTTCCGTGGGTTTCCTGCAGCATTTCCATGTGTGCCTCGTTCCAGGAGCCCCAGGGCAGACTTGTTTCTGCACACGAGGTTTTATGAGTGCAGCAGAGCCAAAGGAACTCTTTTGCTCAGCCTGCTGCTTTGTTCAGCAGCCTTATTAATGCAATCCAGCGTGCAGGTGACCTTCGTTGTCTCAAGGACACAATTCTGAGGCACTTTTAACTCGGCCGCCACGGAAGAATTTCTTGTCAGTAATACAATCTCGCTGCTGATGTATTTTTACACTTAGTTATCTCAAGAACCATTTTTTCTCTGGCTAAAAAGAAATACTTCATTGAACTAGGGAATTAAAAAGCAGGGGCGTTGAATTCTATTTACTTCAGAAAGGAGAGTTTTGATCAGAATCGCCTTTATCAGGTGCTTGAACAGCAGTTTTTTCCACTACTTACAAACTAATTCATAAAATTGTCTTATCCTGTAAATGGTGTAATGCAAACATAACTAAAATCACTGCAGGTTTTCAAAATAGTTTTAATGTTAGATACATAAAAATGCAAGTTCAGTAATTTTTGCAGGAAGAGATATATTTCTCAAATTACAATCCATGTTGCAATATGAAATAATTGAACAGGGGATAAGAAAAAACTTTAAAATAAACCCCTTTAATGTTTTTTCCCCTCCATTTTGATTTTTATGACCATCCAGGCAGCAGACTGATGCCATATAAGAGGAACACTTTGCTGGGAAGAAGATGCTTTTGGTTTTTTTAAGAATATTATTCAGTAGAGACAAAACCTCAATAAATTTTATGTTTCAAGGTGATAGTATGGGTGAAAATTTAGTGTTTAGTTGTATAAAATCTTAGCAACAAATCGGGCAGTTCATCCACCTGATATGGCCATGACTTCCTTTGGAATAGAACAAAGGGATGGTTTGGGATAGACAGCTAGAAAAATAGCATAAATTATTCAGCATATTTCTATAAATGTACATTTTATGTAAAACTAGAAGCCAATATTTTGTTTGTTGTTTTCAAAAGCAGAAACAACCTCTCGTGTTATTTTATAAAATTCTATACTCTGTCTGTATCCTGTAGCATGTAAATTAAGAACAAGCAGTGGCTTTATAAGTGGCTGAGGATTAAGTTTTTTCTTCAGTGTTAACCTGGAAAGGTTCTGTGAATTTATTTGTTTAATTTATGCCGTCAAATAAAGGCTTTAGCTAAAATGCTGCTTCTGTCCCTTAAGCAAACACCTCGGGTTTAATTTGGGAGGATAACCACTTGTAAAGTTTGTGAGTTGTAAAGTTTGTGCTGTATGATTTTCCCAGCCCATAATTTCTCAGCATATAACATTTGGGCATGAAAAACACTTCCCAAGAATTGATGTGATTAAATTCGTACCAGCCTGGAAAGCCAGGCAAATTGTATGTAAATGAAGTCTCTGCTTTCCACCTTCATCAGTCAATGCCATTAATACCTAAATAAGGAGAAACCTGTGATGTTCAATAGATTCTGTGGTAGGATCAATCCATGTGTGCCCCTTTTGTCAGCTGCACAATGTATGCATTTGAATTCAGAGAGTTGTGCTGGCAAAAGGAGATTTACTATCTTTCAGTGTCAGATAGAAAACTTTGGGGTAGTGGAACTCTGGTGTGAAGGACAAATACAAATCGGCTAAAGGAGAAGAAAGATGGGAAAATTGATTTAAAGATCTCCAGGACCCTACAAAACTAAGAAAGTAGGCAAAATTAAGCATATTTCTTTCCTCAGGTGCTGTATCTTTCTGCTGTTTTGATTTTTCATATGTGCAATTCTTGGAGTTTACTTTACCCTTGGTGATTCTTCCAGAGATTCTTGTTACTGCAATACAGCCCTATAAAGTTTGGTCATTAAAGCAAAACTGCAACAGGCCATGTAGCATTTCTCTCTTAGGACAACTGCACTGATAAATCAGAAAAGGGCAAAATAAGCATGTAAAATGCAAAAATAAGTAATGAAGCAGTCCTCAGAAAATACATAGCAATTTTCTGTTCATTTCTTTAATCTTTCCAGTTTTTAAATGATGTCTGTAAGACCCAATGATGATTAAAATTCAGTCCCATTTCTGACATTTGTTGTGATTTGAATAGTAATTTGTGTAACTTGGTCTCATGGAAAACCTGTGGAAGAAAGATCAGTCATACCAGCACAGAGGAAACAGAAGAAAAATAAATAAAAGTTTTCTGGAATAAATGTTGGAGTTTTTGGAGCAGGCTGGCTCTGTCCTTGAAAAGCACAGCAAATGAAATCCATGAAGACAAATTGTTGTGAGAGTTGATAGATGCAGCATCACTGGGAAAGACAGAACATGTTTCTGCCAGGCATGTTTGGGAATAGGGACTTGAATATTTTCATTAATCTTGTCATAGCTTATTGCAGCTAACTTCCACAACAAAGATAGATTTTCCTTTGTAGCAGTGAATAAATATGCTTCCAGAAGAAGGCTCTGACAATTTACCTTTTTCCCATTCAGTTGGGAAATTTGCACCTCTCATTCTTGCTGGAATTAAGGAACTCATTACTTAATAGAATTGGAATAACTTTTAAAAAATGCTGCACCATTATATCTCACAACCAAATCACTCTTAATCACATCAGATTGTTTTCTCTTTCCGATGTAGAAATGTACCCCCATTCAAGGCTCAGATTATTCAATAATGAAGTCCACAGGCATGGTGGTGACTTGTGCTGGATTATTAAGGTCAAAATGCCAGTTCTTCAGAACTGGGAAATCTCTGGTGAAATCTCCTCCTCGTTTCAGATTTCAGGAGCTCTATCTCACTTCATGCACTCTGTGTTTACATCTTTGAGAACTGGAACGAACTATTATCTGCTAGCACCATTCTGGTGGGGAAAGAAAAATGAGAAGACAAGGTTTGAGATTGGTCAAGAGCTATTTATGGTCACTCTGAAAGTCTGACAGTTCTGGGATTCAGAAAAAATGCTTACTAACCACAGAGAGCTGCAGCAGGAGAGACAGGAGTGAAATCTCTTTCCAAAGACACACCAGGCTTCAGCTTGGGGTTCAAGGTTCCAAAAACAGGTCACCAGGTGGGTGGTCTCAGAAATGTTCCTTTCATATGACTGGGTTTGTGTCATATCTGCTTTACACTGAGCAGCACAAATTGACATTTTAAAAGCCTATCTTTAGTTCTTATTTTTTGAGCATGGCATCCATTTATTTCCCTGTGAGCAAATATTCATAGCTGTGAACAAATTCTTTTCATAATCAAGGGAAAAAAGACTCTTGAGACTCTTCCTCTTCAGCACCAGGAAGAAAAATGTTTTCAAAATAGCTATAAACAGGAGTTGCAAGTGTGTTCAGCTGTTCATGCCCTGTTGCTTTGCAGCCAGCTTTTCATCACTGTCTGTGAGCCTGGGCTCTCTATGTTTCTGCAGGGACTCTCTTTTCCTCATCAGTTCTCAGCAGTCCAGGATTAAACATATCTGATTGCTTAATATGTATCCATTAAGGCAGTAATGAGTAATTGCTGCACTGGTTCCATTCAGTGACTGAGGCTGGCATTTTTGTGATGTCTTTCCTTTAGAGAGCTTAAATTAATTGAACTCTAAATGAAAAGCTTCATTCTTGATCTCTGAAGCTGGTGGTGGTTTTGTCATGACCTCAGGGGAAAAGGCACGAGGCCCCATGGGCACAATTTGGGAATTCCTTATCTGCGTGTCTGATACTCCTGAGGCACCATTGTGAATAGGATTAAAAATCTGAACAGAATTGCAGTCACAAAATCAATGCTGTGCCCTCTGCAGCTGAGGGTCATTTTTTGAACAATGGGAGTTGTTTTATGCTACGAAAGGGTTAAGGATCTCTGCCTGAAGGGGAATGAGTAATAACTGCTGAAAAAATGGGCCCAGATCTGTACACATCCTCGGTCCCCAGGAAGTCACTTTGTTATATTTCCAAGTGCATGCATTGGGATGCATGAATTTCATATGTACATTTAATGCAGTGGAATTAAGGAAAACACTTCAGAATCTAAGTCAAGCAGGTGGCTCGGTAATGCAGAATCAGAACAACAAGAGAGGAAAGAGAGAGAAGGAAGAGGCAGATGTGCAGCAAAGTGCAGACCTAGCTTATTTCCACTGTAGACATGTACATTCTAACAGACAGTGAGCAGGATTTTTGCTGAAAGAATTCACCAAGGGTTTACACTGATTGGCTTAGATTAAATTAAATACAAAGGAGAGGAGAAGAGTTGCTGCAGGTAACTAAAAGAGGTATACCAATAGTTGATGACTTTCTTCACTAGCACAATTGATTACAAAACTCAACTTGAATTACATAACAATTTCAAAGTATCATTTTTCCTTCTTACAATTTCATTTCTAAGTTGAAGAAAACTTAAGCTTCATAATCCTAAGTGTGTAAAACGTGCTCCTAATTAAATTTTTGGTAAGCATTAGAGACAGAAATGTGAACAAAAATGATTATTTGAACAGCTTCATTTTGAAAACATAAGATATGTATATATCCAACAATAATGCAAATAACTTTTTAGTTCTTCCACTTGCAAATTAAGTAATCTTCATAACAAACCCTCTGAGGTCCTTTGAAGGTTTGTTTTACCAAATGGGGTATTGGGGAAGGAATTTCTTGTGAGTTTGCTGATGATGGATCTGAAACTGTCCATTGCTAAAGAGCCTGAAGAAATGCTGTGATGTCCTGGACCCTGAACATTAGTAGATCAATAAAAAGGAGAAGTGGAGCAGCAGTTCTACACTCCTGAATGTGAAATATGGGATTATTTGGTTTATGCCCTTATTTTAACTGCCGTGATCTCCCTTGAGGTCACAGCTGCTGGTTTGGGAGCCACTGAAGGAGAGCAAAGCGTTGCCCAGGAGGTGAAGAAACCAGGCTGGGCAGCAGGAGAGCCACATTCCAGCAGGGACAGACCCCCAGGCTGCTCCCAAGGAAAGCCTTTGCTGGTGGCTTGCTTTGATCTAAGTGAAAAAGGGCCCTGAGGAGGCACCTTTCTCCTGACAGTCTCTCTTTAGGGTGTTTGAGATCACTTCAGGTGAAAGGATACACTAAAATAGCTCTGCCCAGCTGTGCCACATTTCCTGCTGTACGAGCTCGTCTGACAAGAGTCAGATTGGGCTTTGCTGATGTTTCTTGGGTTTGTTGACATTTCTTATTGCCTAATTATCATTAAAATTACTTCTTACTCAGCCTGTATTTCCTCCTAATGAAACTGTGTTAATATGATTCTGCGTAAGGCGTTAGGTGCTGAACCCTCCTGCAGTTCTGATTTCTGTTGTCAGCCCTGTCAGCCTTTGGTAGATGATCCCCAGAATCGTGCCAAGGAGGAAAACAAAGCCCAGGTAAAATGTGTATTTGCAGTAGGATAAGAAGTGACAAGGATTCTCCACCAGGGCTCCATGCAAGGAAGGAAAACTACAGTCTCTTCAGTTATTTAAGGAAATTATCCATGTGGGTGCTGAACAGCCTGATAGAAATGAAAAGGCTCCATATATTAAAAGCACACCTTTGCATATTTTTTGCAGTTTATATTCCTGGATTTTCATTTGTTTTTTCTTATATGTCAGAAGTTCCTCAAAACAAGAGCAGCTGAGACTTTTTTATTTTAAAATAATTATTCCCAATTTTCAATGACAAATATCTCCTTTTCCTGAATGCAGGAGGTAGTTTACCATGTTAGACATATTAACACACTTTGGGATAGGAGGTTGTTCTGAGGGTCATCTCAGAGGTTTTGTGATGGTTATGAATTTAGTTTTCTCTTAGATTATTGGCTACCATGAGAAAGGAAAACTTAACTTTATGTTCTCCTGTAAAAAGGAAATTCACTTCCGCTTGGTACTGTACTTAGCTGTATTTTTATTTTTTCCCCAGATGAATTCATGTTTGTAAATCAATTCATATTTATAGATTGCTATGCTATTTCTGGTGTTGAAAATAACATATATTCTGTGCTATGGTGTCAATGCTGATTCTTCATCTGGCAGTGAACCAGTGGGAGCTGTGCTAGAGTAAGAACACAACTTTATAAAAATGTTGTGGAAAGTGTTGGTACTTCACTGCTTTACTGAATGATATTTTGAAACACAGAAATTTTACACAAAAATAAAAATATCACCCTCCTTACTCAGACCAGATCATCTTGTTGGTACTGAATTTTTTCTTTCTTTGCTCTTTGATCACTGCAGAACACTTGATCTCTGACACTGCCGTTAGTCCAGGACTAATCTGGGATGCTGCCTGTCCCCAGTGCCTGCTGAGGAGTGGGAAGGAGATCTGCTCATGGATCCATTGGCTTCTGCTTGGGCTGCCCAAGGCACTGGAGTGGGCATGGCCTGTGGGAAGATCACTCTTGGCTTCTGGGTAAGCTTCCAGTAGGGAACATCTGAGCCCTTACTGGTAACTACCTGTTTGTAATTTGTAAGGTGAGTGTAGGAGGTGAGGGACTGCACTGAGCTTCAGGATGAATGAATGCTCAGCCCTGTAATATTGTCTTTGTCCAGTTTGTATGAACAAAAATCAAACTGAGTTATTAATAGATGATAATGATGAACATATCTTCTAGCATCTATAAGGTTACAAACTTCCATACTTGGACAATTAGGTATTTGAATACTAGCCAACATAAAGATTCCTGACTGTTTGAGGTGGGCTGTCACCACTCTCATCATATGCAGATATCTCTATACATCTCATGTCCAGAATGCCCATGTAAGCAAAAAATTCTAGCTCAGAATGAAGGCAGGAAATCCTTGTGAAATTACTATCTCATGCTTAATCTTTGATTGTTAAAACTTCTTTTTACATTTGACTGTTCAGGCTTGCATTAAAAGAAATATTGGTAATGTTGTTTGGACAAAAAAAAAACCCAAAAAAACCAAAAAACGCAGCTTGGGATAGAATTTTAGAAAGATGGGAAGGTAATATGTTGAAATAGAAAGTTAAGAGTGAGAAGCCATTGAAGTATTGACAAGGCACACTCTTTAGGAGAAGAGAGAGCATTTTAATAGATCATTGCAAGAGTGATGCAAAACTAAAGGAATATGAAATTAATTGTTGGTTACTTTATTCCATATGTCTGAAAAATCTGAATTAGTTTTGTTTCTTCATATTCCATAGCTCCATTGTTTCTTCATATTCCATAGCTCCATTGAGGAGCTTGTGTATGTCTGTTAAAGACATCATAGTTCTGCCTCAAGGAGGGGAAATAGTCCTATTCTAAACTTCAGTTTGATTAGTTTGCAACATCGTGACTATTGCCTAGTGAGTAATGGCTTGTGATTGCCTCTCCCTCTTCAGAGGCTGGACTGTGACTGACTCCCATAGAAACTCCTACTCCACAGATAAATGTTTAATTATTATTTGGGGTTGTTAAGAGCCCCCAGATGAAAGGCGTGGGAAGCGCAAAGTGGCAGCGCGCTGCAGAATGCCATTAATTTACAGTAATTGACATCCAGTGCAATCACTGCATTTTATGAAGCAGTCAATAAGGAGCAAACCCTGCTTATTTGCAGTCACAAGGCTTAGGCTGGCTCTCTCCTTGCAGCAGCTGTGATGCCTTTCCTCTGCACAGGGAGCAGAACGTGGTTTCCTGGGACAGGCAAAGGGTCAGACAGTGCCACAGTGCCTTTTTCACAAGGACTTACGTGAGGAGCATCAGAAGTATGCAAAGCATTGCCTGTGAGACTGCTCTTTGATTGCTTCATATTTTGTTGCTTGTATTTGGAGAAGGTGTTGACTAATTTAATGCAGTGGAATAAAATGAGCTGTTGGAAGGCTGAGGAAGATCGTGGTCAGCTTGTGTTTCTGTGTCTTGGCACTGAGCTGTCCCTACAAATGTTGTAGGGCAAAACCTGACCCCAGTCTGAAGTGGGGCATACAGAGTACCAGAGGAATTTCTTCCTTCTGCAAATCTGCTGTAATTAAAAAAAAAATTTGCTTACATGATTTTCCATATGTGCTTGCTTAGCTATATATTTCCTTTTTATTGTAGAACCCAGAGGTTTTCTCTGGATCTTAGATGCAGTTGTTGATTCCATTTCTGTTTGGAAGACCTTCTGGTACTTCTGATCATAATAAAGCGGATGTATAAGCTCTTCTTAATTATGAAATAAATCCCAGACAGCAATAGAGACTAATAGTTCAGTACTCTGAGTTGATAAATTACCCTTTACAATCTTTATATCAACTATTTGCTATTGCAGCCTGGGGTTTTATGAGCAGAGCTGTGCACATGAGAAGATCTCTAACATGGTTTATTTAAATCCAGCAAGCCACAGTGATGAAAACACACCCCAGCCTGGATTAGTCAATCTGGTGTAACTGAACAGTACATCACTATTAAGGTTCATAATGGGTTTTGTGAACTCAGTAGCTTCACATCTAAATGAGGTTTTATGGGATTTATGTGTCTTTAATGTTAACTGTTCAAGATCTGTAGATGTTAAAATCAAATTAAAGTGCCGGGCTCAAATGATTTCAGATGTTACAGTGTTGTTATTGGCTCTTCCCATATGTCATCAAAAGAGATAAGCACAGTAATAAATACTTCATGTTTTGCAATATGCAAATAGTTAGGAAAGCAGAGATTTCAACTTTTCTCTTTGACAAATGGTGTGATTATTTCAGATGGTTTGATAACTGAGGTTATAATGAATACAGAAATAAAATAATGACCAGTGATTTGTGAAACAAGGAGGGAATAAATACACTAAATGGGGAAAGTACATGCTCTACCATCTCATCTGAAATATTACATTAATGCACTAACAGAAGTCCTTTGCTGTGCTAAACACTGTTGAATCAAAGTATTTTTGCCTGGTTAAAGTAGCATGTGGCAGTACCTGAGCAGTCTGAGAAGGTTTCTGATGCTGGAGCAGTGAGCCTGCCATTCCATGCTCCACCTGGAGCCCAAGCACTGCAGCCCCCTGTGCAGGGCCAAGGGAGCCTCTGGCAGCCCCTCGGGCAAGCTCTGTCCCAGCAGTGCCCAGCACAGCCCAAAAAGGGGATGCTGCAGTGGAGAGCCCTTGCAGAGCCCTGGGGAGGGGTCCCTCGGGGCTGTGGTTTGTTCTGGGAATGCTGGAGGGACTCATTTGTATTATTTTGGTCATGATTACAATACTGGAATGTTTGCCACCTTCTCCTGAGTGTCAGGGCACCCTAAAGCTGGGAGAGGCTCAGACTTTGCATGTGGTGCTGGTTTTGGGCCCTCAGAGAGCCAAGGTGCTCAAAGGCATCAGCTCATCGATGGCTGTGCTGCCTGCAGGACCAGAATCATAATAGAGGGATGAAAAATCAGTGTGCCATTAATTATTTTAAAAAGCACAACTTCAAAAAGCTCTCACTGAATTAAACAATCATTAGTACATATCAATGGTGAGCTGTGCTGCTGCATCACGAGGATTAAATACCATATAAGAGAGTGCCAAGTCTCTACAGTGAATATTATTTGAGGAAATTTTTCCCAAATCATTCAGGTCAATCAGCTTTTATGGATAACTTGAATGCAGTCTGATCAAGCCACAAAATAGATTTATTGTTAGAAATAAACTGCTGGTTTGTGATTGGGATTAAGCATTTAGAGCTTTCAGTGTGTGATATTTATTTAGCTAAAGCCAAAATGTGAACCAGAGCCACTCACTCTTATGGGTCACAGACTTTCTTCTCCTTAATACTGTTAAAATGATAACTTGAGAATACTTTCAGTTAGTGAGGTAATTACAGCACCCTGGGTTTGACCTTGAAGTTTATTGCTCATTTAACAAGAAATGAGAAGCTGAGATCTGTCTTTGCTGCTGGACAGATGTTGAAAATTTTGAACGTAGAGCCAATCGAAGCAAAAAGATTCCGGTGGTGAACTGGACTCTCTAAATTTGCATATTAATAATGTTGCTGAGAAAATCCTGCACAGCTCTGGCTAAGAGAGGTTGTCTGTCTGCTGCAGCACAGGGATCCACAGGCTGCATTTCACTGACAAGTCCTGATGGAGCAGATTTGCAAGCAGCAAAAGCAATCAGCAGTGCAAGGAAAGGCATAACTAAGAAAACTTTAGTGCATTATGTATTCCCATTTGCTCAATAGGTCCTGGGATGTAATTAAAATCCCTCTCCCCTTTTAATCACAGCAACTTTAAACAAACAAACTTAACAAAAAGCCCAGCTTTTCTTGTGAAATAAAAGTTTTCCATTTATTCTCTTAAAACCATCCTTTGAATCCAAGGGCAAACATCTTTTGCTGCTGTAAAACTGGGTATTTAAAAACAGAATTAAAATAATATCCTAATAACAGATTAAAAAGGAATTAAGGCTTTAATAATTAACTATAAGAACATTGGGGCAGAATTTCCTCTTGGATGGCACATGTAGGAACAGTTGCTATGGCTATTTGGTTTGGGTTTTTCTGTGGAGAATACAGAAGTTTGTATTCTCTGAAACTCCAGGGAATGCAAGGAGTGGGTGGAACCAGCAGACAAATTTGGCTTCAGGAAAAGAAAAATTAATCACACCCTTTTCTCACTTTTAGTTGCGGTGTGATGTAAAATATTCTGATATACTTTTCTGTAAATTTATTGAAAATATTACATTTGTGCTGTAAACACCCATCTGTTTAATTAAGTAGATATATTGGTTTGCATACTCTTCAGTAGAGAGATTCTCTGTAATTAATGCCATGGTGAGTTTTTCTGCTTGCTTAAATCAACCACGTTAGTAAGAACCACAGTGTTAGAATCTGGTGAAATATGTTATCAGAGATGTTATGAGTCAGGAAATTTAGATTTTTTTATGGAACACATTTATGTTTTGCATTATAGCTCCCTTTTAAGCATAGATATCCTTTTCTTTGCAGGAGATTGTGTTTGTAGGTTTGGGGGCAAGAAAAAAAAATTTATATATCTAACACACTTGTTAGATTTGCCCTGTTGTTAATTCTGTTATTGGAAGCTTGATGCCCTAGCCCTCCTGGCAGAACATCTCTCTTAAATTAATCTGCTTCCTGAATTTATCTACTGGATAAATTTATAAATTGTGGTCCTGTTCACCATTCAGTCACCCTTTTCAAACTTTTTTCATTTTGTCAACTTTACTGAGCATTTTCCTAGTTATTTCCAGTAAATATTCCTCTTTCTAGAAATAATGTAAACCTGGCAAAAATGTTCCTGGCTCACAGCTGTTCCAATTCTAATCTATATTCAGATCTAAATTCTAAATTATTCTGCTGATCCTGAGTCAATACCTAAGCAGAAACAAACTTATGATAACAACATTTCTTAGTGATATCACGAAACCCAGGAATTCCATTAAGTGGCTCAGAACAGAGAACAGCAGCAAGAAAATCCAGTTGAAAATAGTTTTGTGCTTTAATATTGCAGCCTCTGCATTCAGTGAAGATTCAGAAAGTATTTAGCCATTCTTGTGGGATTTTATTCATCTCTGATTGTTAAACAATTTTGACAAAAAAAATTAAGCTTCAGTGAATTAAGTACTGTTTTTCCAGTGCTCTGCAGAAATTCTTTAATATTATGAATTTGTTCAGAAGCTTGACAGCAAATAAATATTTCATATATTCTAATATAATTACATATACTTAAGACTCAAAGATTTCATCATGACAGGACTTTTGATTTTGATCATGTAGCAATTGTTGCAGATGACTGTAGAGATGGAAATAAAAGGTCAGAGAAATAGAATTCCTACTCCTGTACTTTGACTGGAGTAGCTTTTGGGGTTTGTGATCGAAGAGTTGTTTGTATTTGTCATTTCTTGTAGCTTTTACTTGGATGTAATTTTTCTCCTAAAATCTGTACAAAACAGTCAGTGGGAACAGTAAATGATTGTGTTTTCTGAGGATATGGATAGAGAAAGAAATATTTTCTAGTTACCTGAAAATTAAAAATTTTTTAAAAAGCTGCTCTAGTAATAGAGCAGATGATGCAAACATTTACACAAATATGTATTTTTATTGTCTACAATGCTTAGTCTGCTGAAAATGTGACTCTTTTCCTTGAGGGACAATCACAACAGTAAAGCAAAACACTTCAGTAAAATTTTCTAACAGCTGTCTCTATCAGAGATGCAGAATCTGCCACGAGAAATGACAAATACCTGAGGAGCAGGATACCTGCTCTGCACAGAAGGCAGAATGGCTCACTGGAGGTTATTCAGTGTGATTTATCACATATGAGAAATGATTCAAATATGATGCAGCTGATGGAGAAAACTCAGCATGGCAGAGAATGCTGTTCCCTGTCCTTTGCCCACAAGCATTGTAATGACTTAGAGTTACTATCAGTGAGTACTCCAGCCTCAAAAGTACTAAAATTTGTGCCATAATTTGTGTTGCAAAATTTTATTGACATAAAACATCAACTCAGATATGTTTGGTTTGTCAGTGACACGGAATTTTTATTCCCATTTTCATCAGATAAGTAGATTTAGGATCCAAGTGGGGTTCTTTCCTGGATCAAACAAAAGGCATCATCAATTTTAATCCAGCTAGAAGGAAGAGATTTTGAGTTAAAGAACAATGTGACAGCTGGGGATTTAATATTTGCAATGTGGGCTTCAGGTCCTTGACTGCACCAGAGCATCAGGTGCCCAAGAAAATTTCAGTTTTTGAGTGTTTGAGCATTTGAAACTTCCAGAACCATTTCAGTGCTTTTGCAGTGTTTGTATTGGGGAGCCAGACTGAGCTGTACTCACAGATAAGGTGCAAGCCTGATGAGCAGCAAAACTAGATTTCTTGGCTATTTTAACAAATTTGGGGGAACCAATGGGCCCATAGATTCAAATTTGTCAATTCTGATCTCTCACTTAGCAAGTCTTCAGCTGAAAAGGTTCAGACTCAGAAGATTTGTTTCAGATTCAAGAGATTTTGACGCATGCCAAATCTTGGCTGCCTGTGCGTTATATGAAATTGGTATCAAGATGTACTTTTGATTGCTTTTAAAGTTTGTTTTTTTAATTTAAAAACCTGTTCTTAGTTGCATAATCTTTCTTATAATAATATCTGAAATGTGGAACATTTTTTAAAGTTTAATTTTACTTTGTTCCTTGCACCCTTTTTGTTGGCCTGTACAGCATTTTGGTAATGACTTAAAGTTGTGTGTAAATGTAAAATGTATTGTTGTGCTTCTGAAATTAGTTGAGAAGTCCTACTATTGCTATCAGTATTACTAATTTACAACCTTGTGATTGAGTCAGCACAAGTCTAAAACCATGGAAATGATGGATCTCAGAGGAAATCTCTGTCTCTGGTATTGACTGGCATCTGCATGCTGGCAGCTGGGAACAAGGCACAGAACAGGTTTTTGTTCATTACTCCATTAGTTACAAGCATAGAGATAAATGCTTTTAGAAACTTGAATTTTCCTGTAACATCCTCGGTATTGGATAGAATTTTGTGCTAACTGCCTAAGAAAGGCTTTCTTCTTGACCACATCTACGCAGAGTTGGAAGAATTTTATAGTCAATATTCCTACTCTGCTGGATAATTCTGTATATAATGAAAAGTTAGCTTTTACAGTACAGAATTAACACACAAAACATTTTCATATAAAATCCTGACAGCCAATGGCCAGGATTAGGCTGTTGACAGATCCAAAATGCCTTCAGTGATCTGGAAGCTAAAGAGTGAGTGGAAGTTGTGCTTCAATACTCTTATTTCAGTGTATTCTCATGTATTTCAGGTTGTAATTTCTTGTACAAATTACTGGTTTTAAGGAGAAAAAGTGGTATGATTAGGAAAATATTACATGGTATCATTGCTTTTTCCATCTAAACTAGTTTTTGGTATTCTGATTTTAGTCCCTATTCATTAGGTGGTCTAAGACAGGTACAGTTAAGTTCTGTTTTTTGTTTTTTGGTTTGTTTTAGTCTTTTAACTTTTGCTTTTACCTTTACCAAAGAATTGTGTTTACCCAGACTGTTTCAGCCCCTGGCAAGGCAGATAATAGACTTGTAAGCAAAGTGGTTCCTGCTGTTGGATTTGTGCTGCTGAGAATGTGACGTGTCCCTTTCGCTCCTGCCAATCTTATTTCTTGGGGCATTCTTCTCTAACTGCTCACTAGGGCAAACCTGCACTGGTATCACAAAAAAAGAACTGTTATCTTTTGGTATTCCTGGCCAGCTCTGGAATACAGTAAATTCCAAATAAAGAGCCATGAGACAACTGAAGACATCTGTTATCCTCTAATGATTGGCATCTTGATTTACAGTTTGTCACTCTGGAATGACAAATGTTTCCTTTGCCAGCACACACTTCCACTGAACCCTGTACCCAAAGTCCTCAGTTCAATCAAATGTGCTTCTGATACAGGGCATGTCTCAAAAGCAAACAAGTTTTTTGCATATTTATGATCCACTCAGATTTCCCTGTTAGCTTTGTAAAACTCCCGCATGAGGTGGGACTTCATTTGTCTATGTGCTTCAGCAACAGGCTTTCTTCAAATCTGGAATAAAGGAGATAGTCTACAAAACAGAAAATCAAAGGGTTTAGAACCTTAGAATTTCCTCTAAAATCTTTACATGCTCTTTCTGGAAGTTTTAATACCTGCTACTTGCCATTCTTCCACTTTCTGTTCACCCTGAAAGTCCACAGCAAGCTAAGTATCTGCAAGCTAAAATCATGCAAATATTTTCTTGGGTGATAAGAAGAGGGAAAATAGGGTGTCAAATTGATTTTCTGGTTACTTGTTGCTTTAGGTTTTTTTAAAATGTGTGCATTTTTGTCAGTCTTTGCCAACAGTTTCCAGCAGGTGTGTACCTGGAGCAAGCCTGTCCATTCCATTCCATTCCATTCCATTCCATTCCATTCCATTCCATTCCATTCCACTACTTGGCTTTAGAATCCCATTACAACAGGATCAAGCCTCTGTTCAAGCAAATAAGAAGATAAACATTTCTGAAATACAATTTTAATTTATTTATCTCCACCAAAACAGGAGGTTATAGGCAATTTTATTCATTCAACATAGGTTTCCACATAAATTGCTAGTGAAAAAGAACAGGTTAGAAACAACTGAGATTTTGTTTGTAGATATTCCATGTATCTTATTTGCTCCTGTATTTCAGAAGAACTAACTTATTTCAAGCTGTTATGATTTTACTGACTAAATTGTAGAAAAGTATGCATCATCTATCAAAATTGTACTTTTTGTTGAGGCTATTATGCTTCTTCAAATATTTGTTCTTCCATGAACACTGAAGAGAATGCAGTGAAAATAATTGCTAAGTTTAAAAATGAGCTGGATTCTCTTTTTTTAAATAAAGAGTTTTCCCTCATTGTGTAAGTATTGGGGAAAAAAATCAGGTCAACCATGTGTATGTTTAAATATGAATTTGGGCACACATTCTTAGATAGCTTTTTGGAAAATGTTGTTTCTTCTAATGAATAATTCCATTAGCAGCCAAAAAGATTTTTGGATAAAGACTCAAAATGCGGATAGATCATGTAATAGGGTGGAATAGAAAATTACCAGAGATGGATTATTAAAAGTACCTTGCTTGAAGAGGGGAAATTAACCACTGACCTAGGAGGGCACCTGAGGTTGAAACTACAGCAGTGTTTTCACAGCGAAAAATGCTTTTCAGCTTTTCATGATACATTTTCTGAGTCAAAGATTTTGCAGTAAAATAATAAAGAAACAGAATAGACAGGCAGGGAAGGCAAATGTGCAATGACATTAGACACAGTTCCTAATGGATTGGGGACTAAAATTACCCATAAACCCTTTTCTGCAAAACTCATACTTGTAAGTGCATTTATGTTAAAGCTGAGGTGTCTTTTTCCAGTTGGGTGATGACAGACATCATAAGATTGAGGAGGTGTTTTGCCAAAACTGGGGGCAGGAAGGTGCTGGTCCAAAATAGCTGGTCCAGAGAACAGCGTGTGTCAGGATGGATTTGGGATTGCAGTGCTGAGAGAGAGAGATGTTCAGGAGCAGGCAAACACGTGTAATCAGGGATGTTAAGGAAAACAAGCAATCCATAAGGACTGGTTTTAGTAGACTTTATCAAGGTCTGAATCAGAGCTCTCTCAAGAGTTACCCTGGAAAAGGAGAAAAGAGGAGCAGCAGACGTTGTTCCCACTTGATGTTAGAGATAAGGCTGGCAGACACAATCTCTCTCCCTCATGAGCTCATTTCCCTCTATTAGTCACTTAGAACACAAACACATGGTCAGATTTAGCAGGGTTTTTTTTGCAAGTGTGTTCCTGCTTGTTCAACTTGAGAATTGTCTTCCCCTTATATACATCATGACTTTTCCAAGGGCTAAAGTACAAATCCAAATTGGATGCACTCTGTAAACTCATCAAGAAATTTTGGCAAGAGGCCACCTGGGAGTTGTCCATAGTTACTGGAGTGTCTTCATTTCAGATTCCACATTAATGCTTCCTGGGTATAGCTCGTCTTTGGAAGCCCACACTGCATGAGAAAACACATCATTTTGACAGCAACACATTTTGATTTCCGTCTCAAGGAATTATTTGCAAATTTCCCTGTCCCCTGTGTGGCATCTCATAATGTCATGATTATTTTCTTTGAGTGCTTTTCCGGAATTGTAGTGAAAAAGGAGTCTAATTAAGAAAAAGTGTCAAGGAGGGAATATTGAGATACCCTTAATGTTCTTGTGCTTATGTATGATAACTTGACTGGGCTTTAGGATTAAATACATTTTATTTCCTAACATGACTAGCATCCAATAATATAACATAGTTATATAATGGTTTGCTAAAAGTGTTCATATATAGTGACTGCTGCTTTTAATTCATTATGCATATATATATATTTATTTTCTTGAGGTTATGATACTGTACTTGATTTTATACTGTGTTTAAATAGAATCTGATATCTGACTGCTGCACAATAACGTGAAGTTCATTTATTGTTTGGAATGTGCTGTGATTCCAAATCCAGCCTTTAAACAATAACTGAGTCCAGCTTCAGAAGGGATTCTCTATATTGTTAATAACTGTTGATATCTGTTTGTCACTTTTGAGTTTCTTGTAGTGCTGCTGTGTGGGTGTGTGCATGTGAGTGGAGGGTAAGTTTCTGGGAGTTCATATCTAGCATTTATTCAGTCTTTTTCTGTGGCTTGAGGTGAGGACACCCCCAAATCTATTTTTTTTTTTGTTTGTTAATAAACAGTTCTTTTTCTTCACTTTCACTTGCTAGTATCAATTTCTCTCATTGGCAGAAGAAAAAGGAGTTACTGAAGACCTTTCTCTTCAGAGGAAATCCTCATTCCAGGGTGTTTCCTCCTGAAATTTGTCTCCAAAACCTAGACACTGTTGTAGACCAATTTTAAGGGAAATAATAAAAAGGCTGTTATTAATTTAGATAAAAAAATCAATTACTAGAGAAATAACCAACTTAGAGGGGAAACATGCTAGATGCTTCAGATTTAAGTGAGTAAACACTTCAAAAACTGATGGAAGAGGGAAACCCAGGAGTGCCCCAAAATCAAACCAGCTGCATTTTTGGTAAAGCAGGTACAGTTTTTCTGGAATGGCTCCAGAGCAGCAGCAATCAGTGCTCAAAGCAGCCCCAGGAGTTCAGCTCTGCTCTGCTAATTCCAGGAAAGAAACCTGCTGTGCTGAAACCAGCTTCAGGTGAAGAACATATTTCTACCCCAAGGCACCAAATGTCTTCTGGGCAATTTGGCCAGGGGAAATGAGATTGTTTTACAGAGTCTGTGTGCCAAATAAATGAGTGCTGTCAGCCCTCACACCACCAGCCTTCCTTCACAAGCCTTGCCTTATAAATTCTGCTTTTTGTTCTCCTGGGTTGCTATGGCACTACTGCAGGACAAAACAACAAGTTTAGAAAATGTAATTATGAGCTACTACTGTGACCTGAGGTGTTGATGGTTTAGTTTTATGGATATTGAAACTAGAAGATAACACCTTGTTTCTGTATCTGCTGTGAAGTTCGGATTTATTTTTCTTTTTGTATAATCTAGCTAATATTTTTAATTTGGACCAATATGAACTTCAATAGGGTTCATATCATACTCATTTTATTTAATTCGAAAATTCCTGGTTATTAAAAAAGAAAAAGTCCTTCTTTTCCTCTTAGTTTTATCCAAAATTGGGAGAGCAATTGAAAAATTCCTAAAAATATTATGTAATTCTGTCTTTGGTTAGAGTGGTGGCAGACCAAGAATCTCTTATGACAGAAATAATTAAAAATAATTCTAAATATTTTTTGCTATGAAATAAAGGGCAATAAATTAACAGTTCCATTTCAGTGCATAGTTAAGTGCAGGTGTTTCATCTCTATTAGTACTAGTAATTAGTATAGAGATCTGAGTTTTTTTTAAAGAGTCCAGAACTTTAAAAGTTTTTTAATTATTTTGTTGTACTAATTAACAAGAAATATCAGTTTATACGAAAACCTTTTGTTTCTTTATTTTGTTTGTTTTGTTTCTTTGTTTTGATGGGCCTTTTTTTTAGCAGAACACCTTGACTATGCAAACAGGACTCCATGTACCTATCTTCCAGCATCAAGTTGTTTCACTTTGTGTTAAAATATATAAATAAAGGAACAATGCAAAGACTTTAAACTAGAGGATTTAAAAGCTTCTATTTCTGTTTTCCCAGAGTCCTGAAGGACGTTATATTCTCATTAACTCTTTCTTTATGTTTTTCTTAAGACTTTGAAGCCCCATTTCTTTGTTAGACTTGTTGGCTGTATTTTTGGCAGGAGGGATGATAAATGACACCTCGTTGCTCTGTGGTCACCACTGCCACAAAAAAACATTTTCAAGGGAGGGATGCCACACATTTGAAATTCTTTTTTCTTCTAGATTCTTTCCTCATGCACGCCAAAAATGAAACCCCATTCACTGACATGTGATACATTCCAGTCAGGATGTTTTGGCAGGTCTAACACCAAATTTTCTTTTGATTTCAGAATGAAGAGGACAATGCTATGGTGCATTTTTCCCAGCTACAAAAAGAGAAATGAAGAAAAGATGGAGGTAAGAGAAGAACCAGATATTATAGCTCACACCCACAGGAGATTCTATTTGTATTTTCCTCCTTCAGGCTCACAGAAACACAATTAAGAGAAATTTGGTGGATTAAATATACTGTAGGCATGCTGAACAGTCTTCTTTTATTTATTTATCCTTACTTTCTGTTAAAGGTCCTTCATGCATGTGCTTTTCTGTGTGTATGGTTTAGAGCTAGGATTGACAAAAAATTAACCTTTTCCCTGACTTTTTTTTAAATGGTATTCATGAGGGACATGTATCTTAAGAAAAGGCTTATTTCAACATCTTGGACTCAACTAAAATTTAAATATTTAGAAATGACATTTGCTTCCTCTCCAAATTTTTAGTTGTCTTCCCAGATTTGGGAGAAAAAACACTGCCTTTCTGGAAAAAAGTCTGGTGTTCGTGGAAAAAGCAATTCCTCCAATAATTCCTTCTGTGTTTCAATGGCCATGTCTAGAGGAGAGATGTGGGGTGAGTCAGATTTGCAGAGTTATTTCAGAGATCCTGTCTGTACTGGTTGTTAGTGTTTGGTTTTTGCCTGACAGGTGAGATGGGCACATTCAGATTCCACCCATGCCTGTTTAACACCCAGCCTAATTCTGTATCACCAGGCTGTTCTGGGGAAAAACTGGTTTCTCTCGTTTTCTGGTAGAAAAGATGAAGTTGCATTTTCTCCCATGAGAATGTTTCTTGAAAAAAAAAATCTGGAGCTTTTTTTTTGTTTGCTGTTGATTAGATCACCATTCATTCATGCTTATACCTTGCAAAAAGCAGGGAGGGAGGATGGATCTGCTCATGCTTTGTCCAGTATTTGAAGAACTTGCTCCTGTCATGACATTTTTTACTTTGCATTTCTGGGATTCACTGTAAGTACTGCACGGACATAAAAACCACTTCTGTACTTTGTGGCTTTTCACTTGCCTTTTGTAAAATTCTGGTTTATGAACCTGCACATTCCCTAATGAGTTGTATTACAAGTGGAAAGCTCTGTTGATGGGAACACTATAAAACAGTGTGTCTGTTCTTGCAAAAGTCACTATACCCATGAAAAACACTGCAATTCTGCTTTTTTAACAACAGCACTTGAGAAATACCCTGAATCCTTGTGTGAGTGTGTACACTGAGGTAATATTATGTTCTTTTTTTATTTTAATATATCTGTTGATTGAACTGTGCTCTGGAATTTCACCAGAAGGCTTTGCATCCCTCTGATAACACTCTCAGGTTATGAGATTTGCTGGGCTTGAGAAAGAAAGAGGTTGGACAGGTATCTTATTTTTGTTTGTCAAAAGTAATGTACTTAACACTGGGTAAATGGGTTTTGTGCCTTTATTCGTGTGCTTTAACACATAGCAAGTAATTCCATCTGGCAAATAGAAAAAGTGCAGCTTCAGGTCTCATAGACATACAACCTGCAGTAAATATTAATCACACAGGACATTTAAAGTTTTGCTGTACTGGTAACAGTGATTTGTAATACTTTTTATTCTCTCCCCAAAAAACCCTAAACCACCAACTTGCGAATTATAGTTAGTTTGTTTTTCATTGTAGTATGAGCTGAAAAAGATCTTGTTTTCTCTGGAAACTGAGAGCAGTTGCATATCATTGCACGAGGGAATTGTTTTCACATACCAGCCTCTTAGATGTGATATATAATACACCATTTTACCTAAATCCAGGAGTTGCTAATACTTCTTATACAGCTCATCTGTCATGTGGTTTATAGCCACATCTGTGAATCACTGGGCCACAGCTGTAGCTTGCAAGATCACTTTTCAGTGATTAACAGGTCTTACAGCAAGCTTTTCCATTGCATTTTACAAAATCTGAGGGCTGCTGTAGAAATTGTTTAGGTGGAGGCAGCACATATATTTGTGCATTACAGAAAGCGTGAAGAATATCAGCTACCAAATCTTTGCTTTATTTCAGCGTTCCGAAAATGAACCTCGCTCCTTCATCAGTGTACTCTGTCAAGGAATCCTATTACATTACCTTTGATAAATAAACAGCATTAAAGATTGCACTGGCTGTGTAACAGGCTTGTTTGACAGTGAAAGATTTTAAAATGCCTGCTTCACACAGAAGAAAATGAATACAAGCCCGTTTTATGTGCCAAATGACAAACTGTAAGGATTAATGGACCTATTTAAATGAATAATTGTCCTCTGTCCTATACCAGCTTATGTAGTACAATAGCTGTATATGCAGCAGCTGGCAACCCTCTTCTAGAGATGTAAAAGATGAGAATTGGTAACGATAAAAAATAATGGTTGAGCCAGGCCGAGTTAAGATTAAGCCTCTGCTGCATTCCCAATGACCTCAGTGGACTTCAGAGAACTTAATTGGCATCTCAAGGTTTTATTCACCCTCCCCCTAACTTTATTTCCAAATCTTCCATGAATCATTCTACTGAAAAATACCATGTTTTAAAGATCTAAATTAATCCCAGTGGAAGGAATGTATAGAAAATTTTCTTGGTTCTACATAAGATCAGTGATCTGATTCTATTTTTATTTAATAAAGTGGGAATTAATGAGGCCAGCATAGTTAAAACAGAGTTGAGGTTGGTGATAGACACTTTCATTTTTATTCCCCACTCCTCCAGCAGTGTGATAGGAATTGCTGCACTACAAACTGTCCCAGGGCAGGAGGGGCCATCAGTGCCACAGCAAACAGGTCTGGGTTTAAGCAGGCTTGGTCACAGGTAACTCAGCCACTTGTGAGCAGGCTTTGGTGAGTTTTCCTCTTCTGTTTTGCACTGTAGGTCTCTCAGGCACAACAAGAGTTCTGCTTAATGTATTTTATAGCATGGCCTGTAAAATAGAATGCTTTTCTGTGTGTGACTGCAGTGATTTTTACCAAAGAGACTTCACTGGTATTTACTAGCACTTGAGGCTTACCATAGAGAAATTTTAGTAGACAAAGTTTGTAACCCATCCTCAATCACTGCAAAATTTCCACTATTTCACTTCATATATTGTGAGCTAATGGATTGTTTTAATAATGAATTGCTTTCTACGTTAGTTGAGTTAGAGAGTGGGAATGAGTTAATAACCTAATGAGACTCTCCCTGGAATCCATGCCAAAGTCAGGCTCTTACAGAGCAACAGAAACAGGTAGCAGAATCTGAGGATGTGAACTTTGTAAAAGCAACAGTAAATCTTTTGAAGTGTATGTCTATTTTTAGCTCACTAATTAAATCAGTGTTTTCTTAGGGCTTAATTCAAAATCCAATGCAACTGATGTAAGAATTTCCAGATTTAGGTAAGGTCACAATCATACTGTTGTATGCAATCCCCAAAACTCTGTTTTCTTCTTGGCTTCACTTGTATAAAGTAAAACTCTCATAAGCACATTTAATATCTCTAAAAATGCTTTCAAATGCAACTTCCTGAGAAGGGCTGTAAAACTCAGAGCAAAGAAAGAATAACAATGAATGGCCAGTGAGCCTGTGATGCCCTCACAGAATATCTTTCCTATCATTGGAAAGCATCTTTTCATTCTTTGAGGTCTTCTGGCAACAACAAAGACAACTAGAAAATAATCTTCAGATAACATGTCCCTGAGGCAATAGAGAGAGCAGGCTGCAGAAAGAAATGAAATAGCTTTCTTAAAATGTTTTGTTTCAAACCCGTGCTTATTGCTCTGTGCTGTGAGGAGCAGACACAGGAGCTGCAAACAGCGCAGGCTCTTTCATCCATCTCCGTGCTATTGCCCTTTCAGGTTTGCAAGGATTGATGAGACAGTGATAGCATAGCCCATCCAAGCCTTTTCTGTGGATTTGTTAACCTGCTGAAAACACAGGCTTTTATTCAGAGACAAAGCCAACCTTCCTCCTGTTTGCTTTACACAGCCCAAGATTCTCACCTGTTCTTTTTGTCTAGTTTTGTTATTTCATTTAGCAGGTTTCTGTGTGCCATGGGGAAGTCTGTCTTTTTATTATTCTTACAAAGTGCACCTACATTCGTGCTGGGCTTTTGTCCCTCTTGAAAAAAAAAGAAAAAGCAGAAAACCAAAACAGTTCCTAAAGGATTTCCTGACTGAAGGAATGGAAGACTGTGAACAGTTATGTTGTGGGGTCACAAGAGGCGGAATACAAAGGCTACCCTAATAAAGATTTATGTGAGCTTGCAAGGGCTTCTCTTTTTAAGTGTTACTTGCTCTGTTTGTGTTGTATCAGAGTGGGGAAAAAGAATGCCCTGGTGTTGCACTAGGTTTTGCTGTGCCCTTCAGAGCAAGCTGTGTTGTTTTAGCAGACACGTTGTGGTAAGCAATAGTGGTTTTCAGGGCTTGTAAGAGACAGGGAATTTTTTTTCCTTCAAGCCTTGCCATTTTCTTTTCTGAGGCACATCTGAAATGGCATTGGGGGATTTTGTATTTGCTGTTTTACAGAAAATTTAGTGTAATATGCAACTTTTCCCTAATGTGGGCTCTCGGGCTACAGAAGGTTCTTCTGATCTGGTGAATTTGGTCAAATTGCATCACTGTTGGCAGCACTAATTCCCTGGCCCTTTCAGGTTGTTTGCACATTTAACAATAATCTTATCTTAATTCATGAGTCTAACCTGATCTAAGATAATTGATGAATAAATAAAAAGGGAAATGCCTTACTTATGGAATTTTACAGATGCACACATAGTTCTGTTGCATAAGAGGGTGAACTTTTTGCTCATATCAGTTTTCAGAGTTAGAATTACCCCTAGATATTAGCTGATAACCTTCTGTGGGTGTCCTGATCTGTCACGAACCTGTAGTAGCTATGTATCATTTTTGTATGGAGATGGAATTGATGGAAAAATATCAATATCCATTCAGTCAGGTCTGGAGAGGAAAAAAAAAGTCACTAAACTCCTCATACTCTTAGTTTTCCTGTTATTTTGATGATGGTGGACTCATAAAAGATATCTGGCAATTTCATTGGCTTTTTTCAAGGACTGAGGTGTTACTTAGTGTGAATTGGAGTAGAAAAATAAAGTCATGCAAGAAAGTAACAAATTGAAGTTTTAGGGAATGTGCATTAGAAGACCTTTATTTATGGCTATTGGAATGCTAGAAGTGTGATTGAAACAGTAAAGGCCTGTACTTTGTGACAGTTGGCTTTTTATTAAAGTAAAATGAAAATTTTTCAGTTAACGGGAAGAAAATGCAGGAAGGAGTTGGTAGTCTATAAACTGAAAACTTTTCAAGGTTGTGTCCAGGTACTCAAATCAATGCTTACAACAGATACAACCATGCAGCCTAGCAAAAATTAATAACATGAATAGATCACTGTACTGAAAGTTATGTGAATGCCAATTAAGTAAATGAATGAGCACAATGAGATGTTGTCGATGAGAGATCTTGAAAGGAAACAAAAATGACTGAGGTGAGAGAATGGGCATTATAGGAAAAAGGTAAGAATTTAGTCCCAAAGACAATGTCACACTGACTAATAATCATGGCACACTGGGATAAAGAGACAGCAGAGAGGGCTACAAATCTGCAGCCAAATCCAGACTGGTCCGAATGACATCTTGAGAAGTTCATTTATGCAAGTGATTTATACTTGGATTTTTAAATGACATGAAGTATTAAACATTATTTACAGGATGATTGTGACTTAGGTTGTCATTGGGGAGAATGATAAGCAGAAAAAATACTAATCTAGGGAAAAGGACATTTCAGTTAGGCAAAAATACATACAATGGTAAAGCACAAGGGGTTCAGTCTGAAATATGGTCTTGTGTTGTTTCTGAGGGAAGTGGAAAAGGAATGCTTCAAACTTGCATACCTCTGCCTTTGTTCCCTGCTAGATTTCACTCAGTTATCTAGAGATAACATCTGTTTTGACTGCAGCTCAGCAGAGCTATTCTGGGTTCTGCGTCACCCTTGTCAGGTGGAGACTGTCTGTGCCTGCCCCTCCGTGCCTGCCTTAGAATTTCTGAATTTTTCTGAGCATCATAATCATTCCCTTAGGTTTTTTTTATGTTTCTACCCTCTGAATGTAGTTCCATAGATTTGTAAAGTAAATTGAGGTGTGGATGACTGAGGACCATGTCTTCCTAATATTTTTTTTCTTTTTCTCTTTTTTCCTTCTTTTTCTTCTGACGTCTTTGTTCCCTCTCTATTTCGTGGAGCCTTCATTTCTTGTCTGTTGATCCAGATCTGGCCACCTAAGTAAATGTAATTCTGATCAATTGTATTTTTCCCTTTTCTGTGGAGATAGCTTGTTACCCACCTTGTTTCAGTGGTGAGCAGTGGATTAAGAGAGCTTTTGCAGAAAAAAGTTCAATAAGGGCTTACTACTTTTAACTGAAGAAAGCTTCCTCATGAGCAAGCACCAGAAAATGTGCCATGTCAGACAGCTCTCTCCATCCACTTTGGAGAGATTGACTTCTCCATTTCAGCAAAATCCCATCATTCAAATACAAAACGTAAAATAGAACCTGGAATTTTTGAGCACCTGAACCACTTACAAAACAGTATTTGGGAAACCAAACTTTGCAATTGCTTATTAATTTTCTCTCTAAGGTCTTTTGCTACTTGCTCAGTGCACTATTTTTAGTTTATTTCTGGGCTGACTCTCAAGTACTGTTTGTGTAATGTAAATATAGATTATCAAAAATACTTTGATTTTGCTACCGTAGGATAAGTCATACCTCTTTAGTCTTCTGATTTGTATTAATTTTATTCAAATTTGTAAAAAGACCATGAAAAATTCTTGACGTGGAAACCATCTCAAAAAGACCTTTTGCAGAGTCACAATTTTATATATAATATCTTACCTTTACATGGTAAAAAAAAGTGTCCTAGATATCTTTCTTTCCATCTACCTTATCACCCTTTAATGATAAAATAAAAGAGTTCCTGACAGAATTTTAGGAGAATGTTAATTTCTGAGCATACATTTTGAGCAACAGAAAATAGTGTGTTATGTTGTACAGGAAATCTGTCTCTCAGCAAGGCTGGAGAGACCTGGAAAGTTCCATCTCAGTGCTCCAAAAGTAGCATTGAAGAGCTATTTTAGCTCTCCAGAAAGATGAAAGAGCTTTTTACTTGCTTGCTACTATTATAATTTCAGAGTGTCAAGTGATTAAAGCAGCAATGGGCTGAGAGCCTCCCACAGTGTTTAACAGCATATATGAACCATATGTAATACTCACCTCTGTACTCATCTCAGTAAAGAAAGGTGTCCATGCTAAAAAATGGAATTTTGGAGATTATGTTTGTGTGTGCTACTTGATGTGCACAAAGAACACTGCAATTAGCTGTGCAGGTATTGATAACAGAGATCCCTTTGTTCCCAGCTGTTGGAATGCCAGGTAGTTAGAGCAGATAAACAAAGATAATGATGAACTGTCAGCTGAAGTGTTTAGGAGAGCAGGTAGTGTGACAGAAGATGACAAGGCAGGCAGGAAATGAGCTAAAGCACAAGGGAAAAAAAAAGACTTATTAAAAAAAAAGCATCTCAGTGTACTGACACCGGCTGACTTTGAAGTACATTTTGAGGAGGAGAGCTGTACAAGGAATATAAGGAAAGAAAGCCCACAGAAGTTATAAAAGCATTAAAATGCTTCCGTAGAAGTATCTGAAAAAAATTTCTGCCCCAGTTTCAGAGGCTTAGCAGACTCTTCGTTTTTCCTCTGAAGTGTTGTATACCATCTGCTATTGTTTGTCCTTTTGTTTGTAAGACCTACTGATAAATCAGATCTTAGACACAGTTTTATTCTTAAATAAAGACTTGAAAATAGAAGTCAAAATTCTCATCTACATTCTGTGAAATAAAACAGATTTCCTCAGTTGGCAGGATAAACAAGATGAGGTGTTTTAGTGTTATCTTAAAGTGTGTGGTTTCAGGTTCCAGCACTAAATTTAATAATTAATCTGGAAGTTCCTTCTTTTGATACTCAGAGTGCTTTGAATGCGCTTATGAGGTTTTGTTTTCTTTACAAATAATTTCAAAGATATCAATCCCTGTAAGAGAAAAAGTTGTGTTTATCAGTATTAAAAGCTTTCACCTTTTCGGGGCAAAAAAAATCCCCACTTCTATTAGTTACCATCTATTATTTTTCTGTCTTTGGAATAATTTTCTTTCTTTGTCCTATCTTGGAATTGTCCACAGAATACAAATTCCAAGTTTCTTTCAGCTTTGTTAACTCTTCCTTTTGTCTGCTTCACTCAGGAAATGGCGGATTCATCTAAAGCCTCTATTAAAGCATATTGTTTTGGAGGTGTGACTTTGCTGCTTTCTTCTTGTAATAGTTTTGCCATTTCTTGGGATCATCACGCTGTGGGCACTGTTAAACCAGGATTTGCACAAATACTTGATTATATTATTTAAGGGAGGGTAAATGGAAAAAAACCCAAACCACCAATACTTCTATTTCTTTGGTGCATTACAGTTTTATATAGGAATAAGAATTTAAGTTGGAGTGTAATCCAATCCCTAAGTGCTAGGTTTAAGAGTTTTATAGCTATACTTCCATTAACACATTTAACTCTGAAATTTTGCTGAATGATTTGATGTAACATTGTAAAAATTATATAGGCTCCAAGTGCATATCGTGCAGATTTATTTGTTAATGTCAGATATAATTGCTCATCTAATTTCCATCCATCACATTTTATTTTAAGAATGGAACATCAATTATTTCTTTTTATAGAAAGTTTTGCAAGCTATTAAAACACACTGAAAAGGGAAACATTTATGTTATTTACACAGAAGAGGAAGACATGAGGTGATCATGTGGACACTGGCAAATTTTAAAGGCTTGTGAAGTGCAGGTCAGATTGACACAGCACATGGTGCCTGTGTTTAACAGTACTTAGTGCTGGGCAGATATTGGGTGTTTCAACAATTAGGTTTACCTGTGAAGCTCCCTGCTTTTAATGGGAAATTGGATAATTCAAGTGCCTCCAGCTCCAGTACTGCTGGCTCAGTAAACTTCTGGAAAAAAGTTCCTTTGGTGGCAATGAGAAGCTGACAAGCATTCTGGGGACAAGGGTGATTGTCCCCTCCTGCCTCATGACAGTAAAGCTACACAGAAACAGCCCAAGCCCTGGTGCTCAAAGTTCGTGTAACATTTTGGATACATTCCCTGCTTGGACAAAATTAGCCCTGTAATTAAAGAAAACTCCTCAGAACTGTACATCACTTTATTTAAAAGGCACGTAGTATTTTGTTACTTCTTGTTACCAAATGGATTTTTTAAAAACTGCCTTTCTTGTGCCCAGATGAAGCAACAGCTCTGAAGAAGAGATACAGGCTGTAGGTGCTTTTCCAGGTGCCCAGCCACAGTGTCACTGCTCAGAATTCACAATTATTTCCAATACTATCAGTGAAATCCATTTTCCATGCAAGGCAAAGACAAAAAACCCAGTGGGTTCAAAAAAGGTTTCACTGCATAATTAGGAATATCAGAAACTAACTACAACCAATCTTTCCTGAGTAAATATGTGTCCTATTAAATTAAGAGCACTTCCACAACAGATGCTTTTTGTAGATTTCAGGTGTGTTATGACAGCAATTCATAATTACCCATGCTGTATTTGTGCCAAAAAATCATGCTGAAGAGATTCACTTCAATGTAATGAAGACTTTGGAAGAAAAAGCAAAACTCTCAACTGCATAGAGAATATCAGTTGCACTTTTTCAAACTGCTGCTATAGCATAGTAATAACTATTTTATGACCTTACTAAATAATAATTAAAATTCCTAGTATCTGTCAGGGATGATTAAAGTCATTATGAAGGTTCGTAGCTTCATTATGGCACTATCTCGAATTATCTTTGCAGCTTTCTTCTACATCTGAGAACCAAACAAAATTTGGCTTTTATGGTCCAGTTCCAGAGCTGCTGAAGCCAGATGAGGTTTTCCATGCGTGCATCATTTTCATGAAGGTTCTAGCACGGTGTTTAACAGAAGCTTTCCCAACCCTCACCGTGAGAGCTTCATCTAAGGTGTTGTTTAAAAGATGCAGACGTGTTGTAGCTGTGTCCGTGCTTTCGTTTCCAGCGGAGCCCGAGGTCAGGCGGGTTTGGGGAAGCCGGCAGTGACCGGGAGCAGTGCGGGCACAGCCGGCTCAGCTCAACTCGGCTCAGCTCAACTCGGCTCAGCTGAGCTCTGCTCAGCAGTGCCCGCACACACCTGGGTGCGCCCGGCTCACTCCCATCCCGCCGAGCCTGTCCTGCCTAAAGCCAGCGGGGCTTTAGAGCTGCCCCTTTGGGGCTGCCAGGTGGGAATGTTCTCACATCACAGGCACCTCCCTGCGCTCTGCCCGTGTCCGGCCGCCGCGGCCTTCTCCTCCTCACCATCATCATCATCATCCTCCGCCCGCTGCTGCTGCATCCGCCGGCCCGGGCGGGCTCACCTGCGCAACCCGCGGAGCCTCAGCTCAAACTGCTCCTGGGGGTAAGTGAGGTGTAAATTCCCATCGCGTTTCTGAGCGTGCTGGAGATTTTTTTTTGTGAGTTTTGAGAGTTTTGGAGCGTGGCGCACCTGGAGGGTTCCAGCCCTGGCGGGCGCGCCGCAGGTGAGAGGGGCCCGGCGCTGCCCCCGCCCGTGACGCACTTACAAAAAGAAAGCCCAACTCCCAAATTTTTATTGGGCGTAATACTTGAAATAGTTTAGTTGAGTTGAGTTGAGTTTAGTTTTCTCCCTTTCAAAATAAGAACGGGCAAGTGGAAATCCGGGGATGGATGGTATCTCGTGAGTATTTCCTCGGCGTGTGAAACTGAGGGTGTGGGAGCTCGCTGTGAGGGGGCGCCCTCCTTAGGGCCTGCTTGTGTTTGTTCTTGGAAAAACAGATGCTTTTTGTCAATATACTCCTGTCTGAATTTTCTTTGTTTCATCTAGAGACTCCTTTCAAACTTGTTTGTTTCGTATTGCAAATGTTTCAGTGTGTTGGTTCCTTTCTGTTCTGCAAAGCAGACTTTGTTAGTATGAGTGGTTGTAACTGAGTGTATTTTTAAATCAAATGTGGGGGTTTTGTTTATTTGGGGTTTTTTAACCTTCTCTTTATCTAGTTGGCGCTGAGAATTGGATTTGTGTTGCTACTTGTTTTGGAAGACAAATTAAAATAATGTCTTGCCAAAACACTTTTCTGTTGGCCTAAGTGGTGTGTTTATATGTCTTACCTTGTGTTCTGCACCTTGCTAACTTCAAAAATGTGAAACTTGCCCTGAGTTTTCAGATGTGTTTTTTTGCATTTATATGTAAAATGCATTGAGACAGAGGAAGGGTCATCAGCTCAGCTGAGTCTCCCAGACTGTGAGCTTTAACATTTGCTACCATTGAGATGTGGCATATGACTCCAACATTTTTCTAGAGGTCATTGTTTTCCTTTTTGGGGCATCCTCCACCCCACCCCGCCCAGATACATGCAATATTGATATATAAAAATATAAGTATAGCTGCATTTTAAGTATTATGGGGGAAAAGGTATTTTCTACTTCATTAAAATGTTTCTTTAACTTGTGGGAAGTGGGGAAATTCAAGGTCATGAGAAAGCATTTTTCTAATGATTCCCAGTGAAACTTAAAGGATGCCTCTGATCAGAGGCATTTGATCTCCACTTTCTGTTTTATAAATACAATGATTTTGAAGAGTCAAATGCACAAGAATCATTGCTACTGTGAAGTGAATTTGGCTCCTGTGAAGGTTCCAGTTGACCACTTAATGCAAGTAAAGCAGAAAGTAAACATCTTGGAAGATTTTGTGCTGCTTTTAAAGGTTATTTTTGTATATATTATTTAAAATACTTTAAACCGTGAGACTGTGAATTGTACTTATTTACCAGGAATTATCTGTGCTTTTCCAGTACACAAAAGATGCATGCACATGTGGAAATTAAGGCATTTAAGACCGATTGTACCTGGACAATGATATCAATGATTATGTATGTATGTTTGATATGATATCAATGTAAATGATATCAGTGATTAATTCTCACTTGAGAGATTAATAATGACTTCTGCCGAATTACACCGATTATTTTCTTAAACCAAAGTAGTGTTTTCACTATCTGTACTTGCTGGGTATTAAGCTTTGTTTTTCTGTAGCTGAAAAACTGTGAAAAATATTTGTGCTTGGAGTTGGTAGGCAAAAAGTTTCTCAATCTCATTTCATTCAGAGAACCATGAGACACATGAGGAAATAGGATGGCTGCCTACATGTATCTCTCTTTCACCTCAAATGTTCCTTTAGGCCTTATTTGTTGTTACCTTCTCCCCTCTGAATAATTGTTGTGTCCATCTGCTCCAGTGTGTTCATTTGGGGGCAGCACATTATTTTCCTAAAGAGCTCTGATCTGTTCCTTAAACTTTCTTAAGTTAAATAACACTGATTAATACAAGAACTTCTGATTTATTTTTTTTCCAAGAAGCAAAACCAATCAGAGGCAGAAGTTATTTTGCTTTCCTGTCTCAGGAAAAATAGGGGCTTTATTCTCCCTTGCATTATTATTCTTTTATTCCAGTCATTAGTGTACAAAGTGATATTAATGAAACTTAACTTTTATGCCTACCTACAACATTAGTCTAAATTGTAATTCAATCTTGCCAGTGCTTGTCACTTGTATATTTTTCCTATTGGGCAGGTGGGAATAAATTGTGATTTTGGGTATTGTGTCTATATTAGAGTATTCATTTTCTGGACTGTTCCTCCTTATGCCTGCATAAATAGTCACCGCGGTGGCAGGCTTTCATTGGTTTTGTTCTATTTTCTAGTGCTTAATTTCTAAGCAAAAATGGTTGTTTATTTTCTGAAACTTCAGGAAATTGAATGCCTGATGAAAGTTACTACCATGTGTGATTTCCTTTTTATGGCACAAGTGCACTACTGAGAAATACACTCTGTGGGCTTTCTTTCCTGATCTGCAGGAGAGTTAAAAATTCTTACATACACAGGAATTTTTTTAGTTAGCTCAGCTGAAGTCTTAATATTTGTTTTGAGTTCATAGTGGCAGACATTACATGATATTTGGTTTTATTGCCTTTTTTAAAGCCTTATGTTTTTTTTTTTTACTGATGCTCATTTAACTGATTGTAAAACCAGCTTCTGCATGGAGGCCTAGTCAAAATTTCAGGATAATTCTGGAGGTGAATCTTTCCAAGGTGTCTTGTCTCAGACATCCGTCTCAGAAATCCTTCAGTGTGCCTTACCACTGTTCAACCTAGAGATTAAAACACCTACTCCTAATGATATTTTCATTACCTTTTCATTTCAGAAAGTTCAAGTTGTCTGAAAAAATTAGGGTTCTTTTTAAACTTTTTCATCCCCTGAGGGCTCTTGGTATTTGTAGTCAGCAGCCGTGCCATATCTGTGATTCTGTTTAATTATGTGCAATTAATTGGGCCATAGCTCTGCATGTAGGAAATAATGTTTATAAAGAAAATCTAGTATGGGTATAGGGAGTTGCAGCACTTTTATTGTGCTTAGTGTCTGTTTCTGGCAGAACTGGGAGTACTTGCTAGTTTAGAGTTGATGGATTTTTCATTGATGTTCTGCTGCTTAATTTCAAAAGATGGGATGCATTTCTATCAACTTAAATCTGCTAAAGCAAACATATGCACGCTTTAATTGAAATAAAGCAATAATAACTTTATGTGCTACTAAAAATAAGGCTGCTCTGCATTTGTGGAAAAAAATGTCAGGACGAAGATGTACATCGTGAAGGAGGTACAAAAACAACTCCTTGGTAACACACCAACCAACCAAAAATCCCTTCCAAAAAAAAAAAAAAAAAAAAGAAAAAAGCCACTTACTCCTGCGTTGTGGTTATGCAGCCATCAGTGTGTTCATAGGGAACTTTCAGATGTTCACGTTTCAGGATTTAAACTTGATAAACTGGATTTGGACATAGATGTACACAGCTGATGTCAGTGTCCTTTCCATATTCTATCATCCAGAAAAAAGCAAGAAATAAACAAGATGCACCACTTTATATAAGCACTTATAAATGTTGAAAACCCGTTTTAGTATCAGGCTTTTTTTCAGTATGGAGGCATTTTGGTAGAATTTAGGAAGTCAAAAGTATCTTCGTTGGATGAAAATGAATTGGAGTCTACTCGCTTATGTGGAACATCATGGCAAAGCACACTTAAAAAGATTAAAGTTTTTGTGGTAACATTTTGTGTTACATGTTAGCACTTGACAGTTTCCTGTCGTGCTTCTCCTTTTGGTTTGCAAGAATTGGGCCCATGAATTTAATGGTATACTGACACAGGAAAACAAATAAGCAAACCTATTTTTATAGTTATAAGTTTTATTTTGATGTGGTAAAGTAGGACTTAAAGCTGGAGTTAAAGCTTTGCCTGAAAACTCTGTTTAATCTGACATCTTAAGTGAGCTCTTAGCTAAAACTGCTGTTAATCTTAGTTTACACAAGAAAACCTTGATTCTTCCTGCAGAATTAGAATAAGCTGAGTAGGAAGACAGTATTTCTATCCCTGTTATCTGTATTTCCATGGTTTTGTTAAAGAGTTATTAATGATTCCGATTCTCTTATGATTCAAGTTTATAATATTTCAAAGTAATTTTGTAATTTTCTTTTTGTTTCTTACTATAGGAACATAATTTTAAGAGTGTGTAGCAAAGCTAGAAAAGTCAAAGGTGGCTGTCACTTCTGTGCAGAATTAACACAGAGTGCAGTCCTGCTGCTGAATACTGATTATTTTAGCTATAAAATGTTGAGAAATGAAATGAAACTTACCTGTCTCTTTGAAACAGGTTGTTAATACTTCTGCTATCATTAGAGTAAGGCCTATAACCACCATCTTGAGTGAGTCAGAATTTAAATTTTTAAGGAGCTGAGAAATTGCAGTGGCCTACTGAGCTGCAGTGTAGTTTGCACTCATTTGGGTGAGCAATCACTGCTGTGAGTGTATCTCAGATTTGGGCTGGTGCATGCAGCTGGAGTGTGGCTCGTGTCAGAGAGGGTTAAGGGATGCTCTCCAGGGAATGTCATCTCTAAGGAACTTGAGAGGCTCCTGGAAGGTCTTGATGTGCTCCTGCTCAGACCAGTGCCAGGGCATGGTGCAGAGCCTGGCCATGGTAAATGCTGACTGTAAAGCTGGAATGTGCATTTATCCCCAGTTTACAGCCCAGAGTGAACAACTACATATTGCAGTCACAGCTGGAGTGCTCAGGGCAGTGTCCTGAAGTGTCAGTTGTCACTTGGTGATTATTTTGTGCACACACCATTGTTGGGGTTTTTCCCAATTGAATATTTAAATAAGAAATCGTCAGGTTTAGAAATTCAGCTTGTTATGATGGCATAAAAACTGGCACAAGCCTCTCCCAGCTCCTCTCAAGTGTAGGCTGGGGGGGCAGGTCTCTCTGTCTTATTTTTGCTGCAAGAACCACCAGGACATTGAGACTCTGGGATGGGCTGTTTGGACAGCTGCTCCTTCTGTTCCATAGCAGGCCCCAAACAGAGCACCAGATGGATTTAGGCTCTGTGAAAGAGACCTTTGGGAGGCTGTGACAATGAAAGTTTGTAGTGATACAGGCAAAACCTTCTGAGGACAAATGTTTGTCACTTACTCACTCATCTGATGAGTAGCAGCAATGATTTTTTGGTATGTACTCAATTAGAGTCTCACAGAGTTTGATGCCTGGGTGTTGTAGCCACAGACTTCAGCCAAATCACATAAAAAGATGGTGTTGTGCTACTAAATAATAGCTCTTTTTACTCTCATAGCTCAGTGACATCTGTAGGGCATATGAATGGGGGAGTTAGGCAGGATTGTACATTAAATTCATGTTAGTACTTACAGGAGTTATGATACTGAAATTCTATGTTGGTGTCTTGCATTTTCCCTGGTAGGATGTTTGACACTGAATTATTACAGAACATACATCATGTTGCAAGTGAAGCAGATCGGTTTATTTAAGGTGTTTGCTCTCTTACTGTTGCTCTTCCAAGAAAATAAACTTAATTCATTAGTGATAATAGTGCAAAACAACCTCTCAAACTGTTGAAGTAAGTCGTGGCTAAAATTATGTTCCAGAAAATTGTCAAGATGAAGTGGCAACTGAAGAATATCAGCATTTTAATGGAAAAATTGATTATTGGTCAAGAGCAAAGCACAAAGGAAAAATAGTGAGCTTTAGACTCCATGTCAAGAATGTAGAATAGACAAATGAGAGATGGTAGTCAGAAGGAAATTGGGTAGGTATTCTAAATGTTACTTTTAAATTCCATCTAACACAAGAATTATTTGTGTGTGTGTGCTCCTGCGTAAAGCCAAATCACTAAAGATTCTAAACCTTATTCTTGGTCTGGCTTTTGAAATGTCAGTGCTCACAGAAGCCCTTGGAGGTGAGAACTGAAAGCCTTGCCCATTGCTGGGAGCAGGGGAATTGTTTAGATGCTGGTTGAAGCATGTGGTAAGATCAGTGCCAGGAATGTAAAATTGCCTCTTTCAGCCCTTTGTGAAACGGCACCACCATTCCTGTGCCTCTCTTGGTGACTGGAAGCAGATTGTTGCTGATAAATGCATCTATATGTGTTAGTTTGCTCTAATTTTGAATCTTGAGAAAGTTAAATTCATAAGCAATTTTGTCTGGTATTACAGTACTCGGGAGGAGCTGCACTGATTTGCTGTTCCACGTTGCACCACTGTCTTGGTGATCCAAAGGCTTTCAGGAAAGGCAATTGCAGGTGTGAAACCAGGGCTTTAAGTGTAGGTCTTGTGACTACCAGTGGCTCAGGATTTTATTAATTTCTTAGTGCGTAGTTTCTTCAAAAGACAAACTAAAGCCTTAGCAGACTCCAATCTAGAGTGAATGCAGATCTAGTGCACTGTGCAGCTATAAATATAGTCAGATATTGCTGTAATGAGCAGTTTAGCTCCACATTTACACCGCTATGAAAGCTGGATGCAAGCTGACCTTTAGGTTAAATACGTCTATCAGCAATATGGTAGTGTGTATATGCATTACTTATCTAGTGTGAGAACTGCTGGGGTACTTTGAAGGGCAGCTTTAGTTTTTATTGCTTCAAATAAGATTAATAGAAGTAGGACTCAAATTGATTTAAAGTATTCATAGATTATTACATTAAATTATTTTCTTACGACATCCTTTGGGTGTGGATTTCAATAATTCAAGATGAGCTTTTACCATTCTATTGATTTTTATTTTTTACTTTTTTTTTAAGTTTTAGAGCTTTTGTGTCCTTAACAGTCTCCCCCTTGTATGTTGTGGGTTTTTTTTCAGATAGGAAAGGAGCTTCTGTATGTTGAGAGAAATCTCCCTGGAGGCTGATAATTGGATGTAAGGATTCTGTGGCAAGTGAAGTTTTGGGCTGGAAACTTTTCCTGCAGCTGTCTGTCAGTCACAAACTTAGACATTGCTCTAAGTGTGGAGGATGCAGGCTGCTGGAATTGTCCCCCATTGCTGAGCTGGAAATTGGAGGCTTAGGGAATTTTGTTACTGGTCCAGACAACGGAAACATTTTCTTACTGGGGGAAATAGAGTGTAGATCTCATTGCTCAATGCTTGTAATGGCTGGAGATTTCAATATCTCCTTGAGATAGAGGATATGGAATTTAGTTATGAAATCCTAACTGATTGAATCATTGACTTCATTAAAGCTGCCTCCTGACAGTGATCAAGGTGTCATTCCATAAATGTAGCACTGATGCTGCAGTGAAATCCATGTGCATGTAGAGCTCCCAAAGAACTCACTTGTCATTCCTTGCAAACACCAGTAGGTTTTCCTTCCAAGGAATACTTGTGTTAGGTGGAGTTTAAAAGTAACACTGTTTATGTTTGCAGTTCAGTGATGGCTGAGATAGTGACCTGTAGTTTTCAGAAGATTGTGTCTGCCGTGGAAAACCTCAGCCTAAACTTGGAAAGGAAACTGCAACCAGCACAAGAGGGAGCGCTTTCAGTCCTGGTATTGTACCCTGAGCACTCTGGATGCTTCTGTAGCACCACAAAAGAGTCGTTAAAGGTGACAGAAATGAACACTGTCCCACATGGATCCCAACAAAACACCCATCACTGCTGTTTGCCGAGTCTATGAATTATTAGATGTTCATTAAGAAAGCCAGTGGGCAGTGTAATTGTGTGGAAAACAGCCTGCTTATGTTTTGGAATAGAAATGTTGCACACGCATCTGAGTTGGAGCCTTTGTAATATTAATGGCATGGGCATATGCAGTTAATTATTTTTCATACTAGGAAAAACTTTTACACCCTCTGTATGCTGAAACCCTGAGTTTTGGAAACAATTTGTGTATTTGGAAGTGCTTGACACCTTGAAATACTTTTTTAATAGGAGGAATATGAAACATTTAAATTGGAATAAGCCATGACATTTCTATTATATGAAAATTGTTTATATTATGGACATACTGGATTTTCCTTTTTTTTTTTTCCAACCAGACTTGTATTAAATCCATGCTTTCCTCCACTGTTTTGAACAGAGTATCAAATCTGATCCTTGTCCTAGTGATGCCATGTAGGATTTTGCTGTTATCTTTAACACGAACAGACATTTTAGGAAAGGCATCACGTGAACTGAACTGCAGAAACAATATTGACACAGTTAGAAATGACGTTTTTAGGCTACAATAAAAGATTTGCTTCATTCAGCAAATGTAAATCAGAAAAGAAATTGTAAACACACATGGGGGATTCTTCTAAGTTTGGAAAAAAATCTTTGACCTTGTGAATAAATTCCACAGAGCTGAGGAAGTTACACAGGAAGGATTTCAGTTCTATTTCTCCTGAGGTAAACTAAGTTTTGATGGAGAAGCTGGTTTGTTGTGGGGTGGTTTTGTTTGTTTATTTATTTTATTTTTTTACAGGTTTTAGTAAAGAAGTAGATTTTATTGAATGGGGTATCTGTCTGGAGAAGGAATTGATGATGCCTTGCTTAGCACATAAGAATGCTGCACTACTGTGTGACAAAAACTGACCTAATATGGGTACAAAGCACTTGATTGGGACTATTTGAGCTCAGAGGAGACTTTGAAAAGAAGGTCTGTCTCTCAGACTTTCTAAATTTCAATGGCAACATGGCCACATTTTTGTTTCTCTGTGGTGTTTCGCTGTAAGATTTCACTTGTAAGAAAAACCAGGTATTTATATGAATATATCTGAGACTGTCATCCCCATGGAGGTCTTTAAATGGGATAATATTGTATTCTACCTTCTCTGCAAAGTCTGTCTCCTTGGGGTAAGAATGCCCATTCTGAATGGTTACACCTTAGAGATGATGGGGTCAGGAAATGGATTTGTTTAGCAGCACAAGAGTTTGTATTAATAATATGAAATAAAACCTGGATTATTCTGATATTAGTTATGGGTGGTGTAATGGTGGATCTCCAATCAGAAGGGTGTGTATATGGTGAAAAGCACAGGGTGTTATAATCAGAAAGCTTTATTGTAGTAATGAGTGTAATGGCATCTTAAAAATAATAATGAGCAGCTAATCAGATTATAAAGGGTACTCCTGGACTGGTGAAGAGCTTTCACTTATGTAAGATTTGATTTGCAAGACAAGCCAGTGTCACAGATTCATGATGTTTAATTGCAGGAAAATGAATGTCAGAGATGGTTTGGTTCAAAATTGGTGTTTCAGTACCTTATTCACAGCAGAGGAGTGAAAACAGGGAGGCTTTCTCTCCCTTTTCATCTTTATTGGGCTAAATTGACAGCCTTAAGGACAACATAAGGAAAGAAATGTTAAGGCAATCTCAAATTTCATTTTAAGGGAAGCATCATTAGTCTTCTGGAGGAGCTGTGAAAAAGAAAGTGGCTAATATTATTATTAATAGTAATGTAACAGACTATAATCCTTAAACTGTCAACAAGCAATTTGTTTCATTATATGAGAGATGGGTTAGAGGTAGAAATAATTGGATTTATAATAAACAAAGAGGCCTAACATTAAAGAGGGCACCAGTGAGCTTGAGTGTTTGTCACTTCAGAGATAATAAGCATAGTGTATCTCATGGAGGGGGAGCGAGGGTTTTGTTTCGTTTTGTTGATTTTTTTTTTATAGAAAGAAAACATAACCCCATCAGGAATTTAACTTTGCATTTCCAGAGGGAATTCCTGCTGTAAGTATTGATTGTGGTCATCCAACCTGAAATTTTTGGTAAACAAAAGCTAAATTGCTTAACATAAAAAAGGTAAAATGTACATCTGTTTTGTCAGGAAAAATTTGTTGACAAGAGCACTTAAAACCCAAAGCACTTTGAAGCACAAGCTTGCTGAAGTGAAGTTGAAAACTCTTGGTGCATTTCATTGGCTTTGGATTAAGATCTAGTTCATCAGTACCCTCGAAGCATGGACTTAAATTTAACCATATTGATGATTTAATTAATTTAATGGAGTCATTCGGGATGTTGAGTGCTTTCAGAGCTCTGTGAGCAGATGTGAAGTTGTTGCATGGGTTGGTTTCCATTGCAAGGTAGAGTTCCCAATGTCCAGGAGCTGGGACAAAACAAAGGCAGCTAGAGAATCTCTTGCCAAAACTGTTAGACGTTCTGGCTCTCACTGGGCTTCTTTATTGCTTTCTCTTTGTGTAGCTAAAGAAGTGGCTTCTTTTCAATCCAGAGCAACTCTGAATTTCCATAGGTTCCCCTGTCCTGACTTGATGTTTTCTGAGTGCTATATTTAGACAGCAAGTAATTGGGGAATTATGGCAGAAATATTTTGATGTTGGTGGGCTGCCCATCTGTATTTAACAAACTAACAGCTCTCTTGGAAAACTCCCATATAAAAAAATTAAAAGGAAATGCACAAAGACATTTCTCTTCATTTTAATGTGAAAATAATTGATTTTTGTCTGGTCTTCTGTCAACCAAATTGTACAAGAACTTGACTTTGCCCAAGCAGTACCTGCAGATACTCATCTGTGTATGTTTGGGGCTGTGCCTTGTGCTGTACCAAACCAAGAATTATCCAAACCTGGGCTCTTGAGAATGTGTGTTTTGGGCTTGGTGGCTGCCTGCCCACACCCCCAAGGTTACAAAGCTCCTCTCTGTTGATGAGTTGCCCTTTCCCTTCAGCACTCTCACTCCCACGTTTGGATGAGGGGATGTGGACCCCTCTGCTGCCAGCCCCAGTGCTGTCAGTGCTGTGTCCTGCCAGCGCCTGCCTCACACGGGGAGCCTGGGCTGTGCAAACACACCTGCACACAAAGTTCATTTTAGCACCAAATCCCAGAAAAGCTCCCCTTAACCGTGCTGAACTCGATCTGATTTCTAACAGCTTGTGGAAACAAAGATTCTTTCATTCCTGATCACCCAATTTGCAGCATCAGTGGTGAAAAAATGTGTTGGATTCATTACTTGACTCCTTAGTTTTTCAGCTGTTTATTCTTTTTAATGTGAGTCTGTGAGGGAACACAGTGCTTATGAATCAAAAAGGATTAACGTGGTGCTGTAGTTAATAACTATTCCTGGTGTCCACGCTTGGGTACGACATCGGTGCTGCCAAGGTACCCAGGACTCTGCCCCCAGCTGTAATTAACTGTAATTAACCAAGGTGATGGAGGAGGCCAATTCCACACCAAGCACAGTTGGCTATTTATAGCTCCAGTGCCATCTCTGGTGTTTAATCACTGCTGTGGCCAAGCTGCCAAGTGCTGCTTGGGTGTTTTGTGGATGCATGGGAATGGAGGCACAGAGAATTTCATTTTTAGATCTAGTATAAATTTTAGCAAGCAGCACAGCATGTGAGTAGAACTGTGTAAATTTATGCTGCTCTAAGTAACAGGATGCATTCACAAAAATGCAAATGTTTGTAAATTTTGAAGGAAAAACTGAAAAGCTGTTTTGAGGAATCACTTTCTAGCTAGTGTCCTGAGGAAAAAGGCCCACTTTTATATGACCTTTAGCTAAAATCTACAAAGTACTGGCCTTTAATTGCTAAATGCTTGATAAATGGAATTTTGGAGGAGGGGAACAGTGCAAAAATTCAGAAAGAAATGACACATCTTGAGTTTAGTGCTCTCGCATTGTGTAACAACAACACACATCCTCTTCTGGCAATTAAAACCAAAATATGTTTCCTCAACAGTTAATAGGCCTTAACCTAAGTAATAAAAGTTATGAAAATTTGCATCTATATTCTGTCTATTTAATTTTAATTAAAAAGCTTCTTTTATCACTTCGTTGAGGGATGATTTGGGCAACTGTAACTAGGTATTTGACTGCAGTAGTTTAAATTTCTCCTTTACACTCCTGTGTTTGTACTTTCATCTGTCTTTAATTATGAAGGAAAAGCATTTTCATTTGTCCAAGATATTACTTGAAAAAGCTGCTTTTCCATAAAATCTTTAGCTGCTTTTCTCTTTTCCTATTAAAAGTTTCCCTTTTAATATTCTGCCTCTGCATAAATTCAGGGACTCTGAAAAAAAGGAAGGTAATCCTTTCTTTACCAGTCTTACAACTGGAAAATTAATTTTTAAGTTAAAGCTTTCTGTTTCAACACTCTACCGAAATATCAACAAAAATAGTCAAATATATTTCAGAGATTTGCTTTTTAAGGCCAGATGTTGTAATTGGATCATCTAATTTGAGTAATGTATAGCAACCAAATGATTTCCTGTCAGAAAAATTGGCTCTGGGCTATGGCCAAGTACAGAAATTATTAGGAGTCAGGCAAACATAATTTGAGATTATTTGAAATAATTTTAAGGTTCCAGGCTGATTGTCCAGATGCTGGGATCTCCTTTGCTTCCCAGCAGTCTTCCAGTTTAGATAGTATAAAAAGCTGTTCCTGTAGGAGGGCACTGCCCATGTCTGGTGACTGAGGCATAATCAGACCTATTTTTGCTTTTAAGAAAGAGAGGAGGGAAAATATGGAAGTAAATTGTGGAACAGTTCTGGGAGCTCTTTGACCTCCTAGTTTTGGATTGAGTTTAGACTTATTATTTGTAGGGCAAATATTGATGGTTTGACTTCCAAGATTTCAGTAGGTTTCACAGCTTATTTCCTGGTTGATTTGTGAGCTGCTCTAGCTGTGTTTGTGGTGCTCTTATGGAGAATGTTCTCATTTTATGATGCATAGAATGTGTAGCAGAGTTATCCAGCGAAAACTGTAGAAAAATAGATGTATAAATTAAGAATAAATGATGGCACATAAATAGCATTATAGTTTGTTTTTTAGTGAAAGTACTGTGTTTAGGCCAACCTCAGTTTTCTTTGCCTTGCTAAACCTTCTCAAATTCCAGAGAAAGTTTTGTTTTGTTTGGTTCTTTTGGGTTTTTTTTTGTTTTTTTTGTTTTTTTATCGAGTGTGTTGTTAATGCCAGGAATGGTCCTATAGCTGTGAGACTCAGTATTGTCTTGGAGGAGGCCTAAAAACTCTGACAGTAAACTACAGAATCAGAACATGTATTCAACAGAGGCTTGTTCCAAGGCAGAGGGAGTTTATTTCAAAATCTGCAAAGAAAACTGAGCCTTCTGAAAGGCTGTTGTTATTCTATCTGTAGAGCCATGATAGGGCTGGGGATTCTCTTTCGTGTCAGATTTTTGTCTCTGCAGATATGAATGCTATAATCAATGCATGAGGGAGCAGCATTTCATTTTCTCCTACTAGCTGAGCTCTGTACGATTGCTTCCAGACAGATGTGTGCAGTTCCACTGCAAAAAAATGCTGTATGCAGCCATTAGTACAACATTTTTTTTTAGTAGCAGCTTGTGCTTCAAGGCTCTCTCTCCAGTCTGCTTCTGTGAATTTCCCTGCACCTTTATTCATTGTGCCAATACAGATATAATTTCAGTGTCATGGAATAGCTGCTGTGGGCTGCAGCTCTGGAGCCCTATGGAAAAAAGGGAGCGAGAAAACATGAATTCTTATTTAACTTGGTCTGTAGCTTTTTACCCCCCATGAAAAGAGATGAAACTCACTGAATTTTGCAAGTCTGGGAGCCAAAGTGAGAGATGAGAGAAGCTGGACTCCTTTCCATGTAGTATGTCTTGGGACAGTTCTTAGCTAATTCTTTGGTCCTTCCCATCCTGCCCTTCATCTGCCTGTCTGATTTTGGAGGGAGTTGATTGTGTCTCTTTGTGTGAGATGCTCCTGAGGAGATGAGCACACCCTCCTCCATTCCCCTGCTGACAGGACCACTTCAGTGAGAAAACAGGATGAATAAGGTCTTGTGTTCTCCCCGTTTTGCTGTGTCCTGTGATTTGATGTGCTGCCTTTGCTCCACTGTGCCTGAGCACTCCTGCTCCTCCTGAGCCCACTTACCCTTCCCTGACTCTCCTCCTCGGGCTGCTCAGCCAGTCCCCAGTGCTGCTCACTTGGTTTGTCTGCCTTCATGCTTTGCACAAACAGATGGTGGCTATTACCGCTTTTCTTGTTGTGCACAACCAGAAACCAGCCCAGCAGAGCAGTGATTTGCTTTGGACTGAAATATCCCTTCACAGAGCACAGTTAATGCAGCTCAGTTCCCCTCAGCCTTGCATGTACTAAGCCAGAGGCCAGGCTCGTTAAGAGGCACTAGACTTCCTCAGAGTTGTTCAATACAGTAGATTCATTATATGTGCTCAACTCCCTCCACTTGTAAAAATGAAAAATTCTGCTTTTGAATAACAACCTGCTTTAGCTGACAAAACTTTTAAGCTCTCTCAGAAATACGTTTTGATGCAGAGGAAAAGAATTGGCAGCAGAAAGTTCTGTTTAAAAATGCAGCTTGCTTTCTTGGCTGGGTCAGCCACTGTCTCTTTCTGTGCACTCTCTTGCTTCACTGCTTCTGCTATTGTCTTCTGGCATAGTTTAAAAAATGTCTGATCACTGATAATAGGGAATTGTGAAGACACCAGGGAAAAATCTGGACATATATATTTGGCTATAACAAATTATTTTTTCTTTTCCACAGGTGATAAAACATGTCATTCTCTCCCTGGCTGCCTAGCAGCTTCAAATTAGCCCCTGGATGTCCTTTACTCATCCTTTCATTGGTTACACGTTGTAGTGTGCTTGCCATTTCCAGTCCTAGGTCAGCCCAAAACCTGTGCTGTGGTACAGCAATTGCTGCCTGTCTCTGCTTAATGTGTGTCCCTGTTTAGGAAGTAAAGTTTATGGTTTTCTGTTGGGTAAGGAAACAGCTCTGTGAGAGCTGATCATGAAAGTATCATGTTTTAAAGATGAATTTTAACCCTGGTTAAAATTCATTAATCATTAACAGGAATTCTTTGCAGGCTTGTGAAGCCTCCAAATGCTGATCATTTGTTTCCCTTCATTCCATTCTAATCAAAGAAGCAGAATTTAGCAAAATCCCTTTTCACTGTTTCTTGAGCAGCTCCTCACTGGCTGGCCCTGGCGAGGGAAGCGTTTTGTCACAGAGCAGTTCTGGCTTACAGAGTTCTTGTCCTTGCCTCTTGGGTGCTGCCTGTGCTCTACAGTGTTTTACAGGTGTACTAAACAAATGTTTTCTGCAGATCTGGCAGGGACTGAATCAGGGTACCTCTGTGGATGAAGAATAGGCCCTTTTCTTTTTATTTTGCCCAGACCCTGATGTGTTTCTCAATTCAGCCTTACAAACAATTTTTATTGGCACAAGATGAGGTGGCAGAGTGCTGCAGAATCTGTAACTGCAGATAAGAAAAGACCATTTCTTACACTGGCAAAGCTGCCAAAACCCTTGTTTTGTGCAACTTCTCCCTCTAGTTATCTTTTCATCAGGCAACTGAGGAAATTGGATTGTAGGCAATAAAGACAAAAAATAATCAAACATCAAACTCCACAACTTTGTGTAGGTGTCATGTGTAGTCTGATTAAGTCCAGACCATCCTATTGGAATCACTCAACACACTTTCAGAGCCAGCTTTATTTGGCTGACAGGCTGCTAATTTTTGGAAGTTCATGATCTCTAACGATAAAGAAGTGAGTCTGTCAGAATTTTCATCCTTTCACAAAGCAAAATAATAACTACGAACTTCAGGGTGCAGGTTTACATTGCTAAGTGAACCTTGCCTTGGAGGGATTTTAGAAATATGTGTGTGTTTATTTTTTAATATATCTGGAAAGTGGTGTAGAGTTAAAAACAGAAGTCTAGGCTTGGAAAACCTGAGCAAGTTCCAAACTTTATTCAGGTTCACTAATTCCTGGATTATAGAAACTAAATCCTGCCCTCCTGACGTGAGTTAACCACTGCCATTGATACCTTTGCCAGCTGTTGGTATTCATTAGCTGTAGCACAACCAACCAGAGTACAACAGTGGTGGGGACTCCTGTGAAAATGCCTAACATAGGTTTAAATATTAATCCCATTACCTGGATGTTGAATGAGTTGCTCTTGAAAAAACGTTCTGTCCAGCTGAAACTTTTAATCAAGACTTTCTCATTCTGGGATTATAAGAGTTTGAATAAAAGGGAATACTAAGGAAACACCTTGTTTGCGGTTATAGTGGTTTAGTTTTTGAGATGTTTTTTTCCTTTTAATGTAATTCTTGGTGGTAGTTGAGAAAAAAATGCAATATTGTTAGTGAGAATCTCCACTTGGTTTAAGAATTACTAAATGGTATTGATACTTTTTTGATTCTGAAATGACAGGTCACTTAAAAATCTGTGTCATTTCTTTAGTTCTATGCAGAATTTATAATTTTGAGCAAGATACCCAACAACTACTTTGAAGGTGTTCCAGTAACGTTACATTTGCTGGGATAGAATATATTTAATTCCTTCATGCATGCAGGAAATCTCCAACCAATAATCTTTCTTTAAATGCATGAAAGAAATAGCTTTGCTTATGTCTGTGGCCTATGTCTCAGCCCAAGTGCTGAGAAAAGAAGCATAAAGTGAGATTCTAGAGAATCAGGAGAGACACTTGTCCTTGCACGTAGTTGTTAATGTCTCAAGTTGCCTTAGTCATGCTGTGTTACCTTTTAAGACATTTAAAAACAATCTTCTAAAATTTGCTGGCTTAACTGCTGGGACAGTAGTGGGCAGATGAATCAAGAAGTGCTATTATGAGCCATGGCACAGAATATATAGTGTTACCATGTATCAAAACTTATCGACTTGTCAATATTTTTGCAGCATGGATAAAACCTAATATAGCACAAAAAAAGAAAAAAAAAGTGCGAATTTCTCTATTTTACAGCCAAAGTGTAAATTCACCTGTTCTACCCTGTTCTTATTGTCATAGATGTATTTTAAATGTGATTATTTCAAGGTGGTTTTAATTACTAATTATGCAATCACTGAACTTTTGGGAGCTTTTGATTAACTCACGGGCACATATTAAACAAATTTAATCGCTGTTGTAAAGCTAGTTACAATGAAAAATTACTTCAGAGGAAGGTAAAATAGACATATATTTATGTCTTTGTATTTATAAATGGTACAGATTGCTGCTACTTCAGTGAGGAGGTCCAGGTAGATAGCCAGGAAATCCACAAAATTGGAATGTCAGAGGGAAAGATAATGAATTATTCAGAACTGGGGCTATCGTTACAGTTATTAGCAATGTCTGATGATTCAGTGTCTGTCTTTGTTCTCCCTGACAAAGATGGATGATTTTTAGATTTCCATCGAACAGCTCTGTTATCTTCAATTGAATTTTTTGTTTGCTGTGAAATTCTGCCTGGGAGCTCCTCCCAGTTTCTGGTAAGGAGAGTGAAATAGTCCTGACAGGAGCTAAGGGTGGCAGCAGCTCTCCCCTGCTCCTTCAATTCCTGTGATGTGTGAACGTTGTGAGGAGTTTTGGGTTGGTATGGGGAGGAGGGGGAAAGAGATAGAGAAGCAGCAGAATTTTCATCTGCTGGACGAGGTTGGGATTTCTTATTGACTGGTGAAGGATCTCCAGGAAATGACCAGGTACAAAAGGAACCCGATGAGGGTGATTCAGTTGCTTATATTGCAGAAATGGTGTGAAAACTGCTCTCCAATGATTGCTTTTGAGTGGCTTTGCAAAGTCAGACTTTCTGTCAGAACTCTCTACAATGCATCAGAACATAAATACTGTCATTTCTCCTTGAGAGGCATTTCTACTCCACGGCACAATTGTCTGGTTTATGGTATCCATGCCTGCCTCACCTCAGTCTGGGTAAGACTGTGTTGCCCTGTTCCTGGTGATATCCAAATTTTACACCATAGGTTGTTAGCAGGAGTGTTTTCATTCAGTGCAGGATAAATTGACCCCTGTGTACAGCTCATAAAGCCACTGTGGTTCTCTGGACTGAAAGGTGCTAGGTAAATATCAGACATCAAACCTATGCCATTTTTGTAGCTCTTATGTGTAATTGTCATTTTCTAATATGTATGTTTATTGCTATATTTCTAGATGTAGCAGATGTATATTTTTTTCATTTTATTTCTAGATCAAGATTGGCTTTTTTGTCTCTGTAACAGAAGGTCTCCTAAGTTGGTAGAGTGTAAAACACAATCTGAATACTCTGTAGTTCAGAATACACCCAAAACTGAAGGTGTTCTCACAGCAGGTAAGTCCATTAACAAACGGAGAACTTGGTAGAGACAAGATGCTGTTCTTTATTTCAGTCATTGTTTATCCATCAGTACAAGGTGAGAAGTTCACTGGTGAATTACCCATTTCTGTGTTAGCAGTTGACTGGGGCAAAACCAGGATTCTCATGTTTTAGAGCTGTATGATGTAGTATGCAGCCAAAAGTATAGTACAGCTACTAGCTGCAAAAGAATTGAACTTAATGTTTTAATAGGAGGGCTAAAAATAATCTTTATATAGTCAACATTATTCTAAATTGAGTAGTTGAGATCTATTTGGCAGGAAATACATTTCTAATTGTGTGACATATGAGCATTTTTTTATTTTATATAAACAATAATACGTAGTGCATAGTTCTTTCTAAATATTTGTTGAAGAGAAAAGGAATTTTTAAATTAGATGATGGTACATGATGATTTGCAGCCACTAGAAACAGGCAAAGAAAGGCTCAGGCCCTAAGACAGTTGTTAGTTACCTCAGGTATGATGAATCAGTGCTGCAACCTGTGCGTGGCACCTTTTATTGGGAACAAAATGTGTGCAAGGAACGTGGTGAAAAGTTACAGAGGAAAAGAGGAGCTGCAGCAGAATTCTTGCTGCATTTCCATTGAGTTGCAGGTTTTAAATGCAGACTTCAGTGAATCAGAGCCTAAAGTTTATGGCCATTTGTTTTGGGGGAAATCAATACAATTGAGACAGTGCAGATTCTGTTGTTATTTGATGGCAGCCAGCTTGAGTCATGGCAGTTAATGAATTAATTTTTTATGTGAATTAGGACCTTAAATCCTGTTTTCAAATGAAATATGAGCAGTTCTGAGAAAACTTAGTGTTCCTAAGGCATCTGTAATTTTCATAATAGTGAATAAGAAAATCAAATATATCAGACTTTGTTATCTTTGAAAACATTGGTTTTTTCCCACCTAAAACTTGGATCAATACAGGAAACTCCCTTCCTTTTAATTACCTGTTGTCTTCCACATGATGACCTTTGCTTCCAAGTAGGGCAAGTTGTAGATTGCTAGATTTCCCTAAAGGGCTATGATTGTTATGCTACATGTGCGATAAGAATATTTAAATTGTTGATGTGAAATGTCAAAAAATAAGTCTTCAATGGATTTTAATGTTGCATTTGCTCCTGCTGATGTTATCATCTACACAAGCACTTAGTGAATGGCAGCACAAAAATTAGACTGAATTATATTCTGAAATACTTCAGAGAAGTGAAAAGATGAACTTATGCTTTATTTGGTTCAAAGAATGCCTCATTGTGTGGAAAGAGTTGAGTCACCTGAGTCATCATTGCAAAACTGTTTTGCTGTAGGTGGTTATGCACAGCACTAAACATGAACAGACAAATACAGGTTTAAAGCTCAACATTTCTCATGGTATGTGGTCAAACAAAATGCTTTAAAGCTCCTAACATGTACAATATAAGGTTTGCAGGTAGACCTTTTAGGGTATGGAGTGTCTGTTTTTGAAGTATTAAGATTCATCATTGATCTTTACCCCTAGCCTGACACGGGGTCAAATCTGGATAATAAGGAAGCTCTTAATATTACAGAACATCATTATATGATTAATTTCTAAAAGGAGGACTGTTACTGAATGTCATCAAGTTGTCCCATCTATATGAGTTATATGAAATACCTGTAACTCTATAATCTTGCCAAGAACATAAACGGGCTACATATGTGATGATCATTCTAAATAATTATATTTCTCTATAATTTAATCCTATTTGCTGACTTTGCCTAGAATGAATAAGCAGTCATATCTTGACTTGCCCAGCAAAATTTTTTCTTAAGTTCTCTGTCTTCAATGTGATCAAATTCAGAAAGCTTCTGTATTAAATTAATAGTGTTATAACCTAAAAAAAATCTCTTTAAACATTTTCTTGACCCAGAAATTTGAATAAATTTGGAACAGAAATTTGAACTTTTTGTAAGAAATCCTAATATCAGGACTAATACTTGTTGAATTTTTAAAATATATTTTGATGAGGCTCATTAAATGATTCTTGTGTCTTAGATTCATCTGTTATGAGCTGATATAAAGCCTAATCAGTAAGTGGATGTTAATAGGTGTAGTGTAACGCTAGACCTCCCAGGAGATTTCTCTGTATGGCACATTACATATTCATACCAGGGCTGAGAAAGACACATGATTGATACTGTTCCATTCTCTGCTCCTGATGGTTATCCAGCAGTGACAAATGATTCCACGTTTAGCACAAAAAGGTACCGTGACTGTCTGAAGTGACACTTCACAAAGAATTAGCTCTTTCTCAAGTTCTTTCCCTTCAAATTCTAGTTCCTTTCCATGCAAAACGTCTGGAGTGTAAAACTGATGGAAAGATGGGCACTTTGTTAGCAATGGACAGGAAATTCAGGCCTTTTGACGTATTCTTTGCGTTGAGACGTTTTTTCTCTATGCAAACTAATTCAATAACATTTTTTCAGTGATTGTGCTAAAGCTTTTTTAAAAACCACCAAGTTATGTATTAAAAGCATTTTATGCCTGGTGAAGGATTCTAGATGCTGACATTCTTGGGGACACAAGCAGAGAATATCTTAACGGTAAAAATAACTTGGGAAAAGTTGTAGATTGTTCTCTGGAAGTTGTCACTTGTGTGTAAGCACCTTGTACATTCCAGTATGACAAGTTAACAAAAAGGCTGGTGCACTGGTAACTGTGGCCTATACAGAACCTTTTATCTGTGTTTGGTTTGTGGTGAAACGTTACAATGATGAATGACTTTCAATTCCCACACTTTCCCTCCTGGCACTAACAAATTTTCATTTGGTGCCCCACTCTCAAGTCAGACAGATTATACTTCTCAAACTGGAAAGTCCCATTACGGAACTATTTCAAAACTGTGCTGACACCTGTAAACCTGAATAGATCATTATTTGGTGTTACTGCCTCAGCTTTTCCTTTGCACTTTCTGCTCCTACAATTAAGTCTCCTGCTATAAGAAAACCAGCAATACTTCTGGTTTTCTTGCTAGATCATGGGTACATTTGTCTGTGCTCATATCCATATGAGTCACATACTCACATCACTCCTAACACGTTCCTGCACCAGGCAGTGCATTTTCTGTCATACTAATAAACCCTGAGATGCTGCAGTGCTGCTTCAACTTAAGAACCATAAAGGGCTATGATTATTGTGGAAGCCCAGCACCTTAAAATACAGCTTACACAGCTAAATACAAATTTACATCCAACATTACTAAGTAATGGTATGAAAAATTCTTTAGGATAGCAAAAAAGAGCAAGAGGGAGAGTTGTCTTGAGTAAACATCTGGGTATGTAGAATTTCTGCCACAAGTAGGTTTAAAATTTTTTTAAGTCATGATGTGAAGTGTCTTTAAGAAATTAACTATTGGAATGTCAAATTAATTTTGCAATTATAAATGAGATTTAAAAACTAGTCTGGAATCTCCTGTTTATTTACTGCATAGAGGGCTGTATCCTATATTTTTGTATGAGCAGGGTCCGACCCCATTTCTTGAGGCACGAGTTGCATTTTCTAATAGTTTTTTATTTCATCCAACTACTAGTGAGTTGTTTTCCCTGCCTCTTTGTACTATTCTAGAGACAAGATGTGACTCTGTTATCCTCTACCCATTTGCTTGTGGGTAAAGTATACAAGGAAATTCAATGGGCAAAACAACCAGCCCTGTTTGTCATTACCATTCCTTGACTGCATTTCTGTGGCTCTTTACTCTTCTATAAAAAGATCCTCGGAGCAGATGCACCTTTTTCTTGAGGAGCCTCACCATCTTGTGAGAATATTCATAAATAAGTAACTCTCCCTTGCTGGAAGTGTGAATAGACCTCAGTGTTCTGATAGCCCAGCCAGGAAAACTGGAACACAACCCGAGCTGGGCCACAATGGGACAGCTGTTCTGCCTAACATACTGTGTCTGTAAGAAAACAGATAACACTCTGCTGGTAATTTCTTAATTTGAAAATTAAGAAATACTGATAAGTTTATTTTTATGCAGTTCTACTTTAGTCCTGTTACAAGTTTATCCATAGGTCTTTGGCACTGTATGAAGCAAAACCTTGCATAAGAAAGTGTTTGTCCAATCAGTTTGGACTAAGTGAATACATACCTATAAATTTATGTGAGAGTGAATTCAGCCCTGTGTAAATGGCCATTAGGATAATGGTCTGATTTCTGCCCTTCTCTAATGAAGGCTAATGAAATATTAAACTCTTTAATGCCTAAATTTTTCTGGAGTTCCATCAGAAGTGACGCTATTACGTGATTTCCTTCACATAATAAGGAAGGTATCAAAGTATAAAATAATAACCTTAGAGGATTTTGGGGAGGGGGGGTTATGTCTTAGGAGTTGTATCCTACAAGTTTCCAAGTAACAGAATTAATGGATATCCATGGTTTCACTAATTCCAAGGCACAAACCCAAATTGTTTTCAATGTTAAAACAATTGCCTACTTTATTTTTCTGATATTTCCTTTGGAGACTTTCATTCACATAATTTACATTGCTGTTTTCTTTCAAGTTTTCCATAGCACTTGGCACAATCTATGAAACTAGAATAGGTTTAGAGGCCAGCATGTTCACCTAAAGTCAGATTCAAGGTGAATAAAGCTATATATTTGGGGTTTGTGGGATGGCAATAGAGTGGCGAGAATTTTTTTGTATTTCTGAATTTTCTTATGCACTGAAAGCACCATCAATTAAAGTAAGTTTAGCAATTATTAAGTAACACTTTGCTTCATAAGAGATTCATTTTTTTGAGCCACCATTTGATTTGTAGGACTTGATGGCTGTGGGAGATTTTGAGCTGCCCTGAAATTTCTTGATGAGGAATTGAAACAGAACACAATTTCTTAAATGTGTTCAGAGGATATTTCCTACAAATTAAAAAGCATTTTAGGCATGGGCTTTTGAAGATTTAATTGTGACTGGCAAGGAAAAAAGAGTTAAAAATGTCAAGGTGAAGGAATACTGAGAGCAGCTGTCAGCAGTGCAAGGGGTGATCTCTGAGAAAGGAGGGAGAAAAAACAGCAAAATAAAAACAGTTGAATTCAGTATGACAGACTCTCTTAAACTCCTAGAATTGGTCAGTAAAACCCTCTGAGAGGCTTCTCAAGGCACTAAAGAAAAGTGCAGTCTCTCCAGTTAATTATATTAGAGGTAAAAATGCATTTCCCATTATGAAGGGACGAGTAGGAGCCACGTGGAGTTAGTTGGTAAAGTTGAAGGTTTGTTTTGAGTGGTGGAAAAGCAACCTGCAGCCACAGAGAGGTCCTGTTACCACACTGGAGTCCTTGCCTTGAGCTGCTTCAGGTGCTCTGCAGGGGCAGTGAGCAGAGCTTGGTGAGAGCTCCTGGGGTTTCTGTGGACTTTTTACAGCAGCTACCTGTTAATTCAGAAATTCTGTGCAATTCTGTCCTGACAAGTGTGTGGATACCAGGCATGGCTTGTGGGTGTCAAACTTTACAGGGAGTGCACACGAGGTCATCTTGCTACAAATGGTGGAGAAGCCTGGCCTTAATACATGTTGGAAAAAAATCATCTAAATGAAGTAATATGGAATGGTGCAGAACTAGTCAGAAAACTGTAAGGAGAAGCTCTTAATATTTGATTGGGGAATATCAGTGAGGAAAGAAGCCAGGTTGGAAATTGTTTAATTGAAAGTACTACTTGTGCATGAGAAGGAACAGCTAACTGGGTTCTTGTTTTGCAATAAAAAAAATTGATTTTGCAAATAGTGATCATCATCATCAGTGGTAAGATCTCTGAACTAGATCCATAAGTTGTCTAGAGTAAATGTAAAATCAACTAACTTAACAGTCTTCAAGTATCTGGCTACTGCTGTGAGGAGGGAGGAGGAAACCTGGTCACTGTGGTATTTAGTCTGCTGTTTGCTCAGGTTGGAGCAAGGAAAACTAGATTACATTTTAAAAAGGCGATTAAAAGTAGGTGCAGTAGGGGAAAAATGTCTGAGTATTGCACAGTTAACTCATCTATTATCTTAAATACTGTGGAGAAGCTGAAGGAGTGTGAGTGCAATAATACATATGTATGTGTTTTAAGCAAAGTGTGCCATTACCGTGGGATTGTCTCCAGCGCAGCCCTGGTTCAATCAAAGCAGGCACAGCTGTGCCTGGTGCTGCTCTGATAGGAAATGCTGTGAATGCCAATGGAGGAAATGCAGGGAGTGAATTCTCATCCATCACTTTAACACACTGTACCACGGGCTGAGCTGTGATAAGGGATCCTTGTCACACTGCAATTTCCAGCTTCCTGAAATACTTCTTTGTGCTCTGCCTTTTCGGGGGGTGATAGAGGGTGAGGGAAGCACAACATGGACGTTTGTGGAAACTTGAATGAAATTGCTGTGAAGCTGCTTTTGATGTAGCTCTTTGGACTGCATTCCATGTTTTTAAATGACAGGACAAGCTTTGTTTAAAACACAGCTTTTAAAAGTTTGCCTCTCTATTTAATTTTTTCATTTGCTTCTTGATTGGTGGAACCTTTTGCATTTTCAGTGACTCTGTATAATTTTTTATGCAGAAGAGCAGTTCTGGGCAATTCAGGCTCTATTATGCAAAATGCTGCTTGAATAGAGCCTGAATTGCCCAGAACTGCTTATTCCTGTTAATAATAAGCCAAAAAGTTTACTGTCCTTTTTTAGTAGCTGAGTATTTAATGCTGTAATCTGGCAAGTGAAATTAGAGAACAGTATCTCAAAAACACTTAATGTCTATGTATGCTGTGAGTTTTTTAACCAGTATTTTTTCTAAAAAGTAATTTGAGAATGGAGGTGAATATTTACATCCAGTTAGTGACAGGGTTGAATTTGTGCTTTGTGGTAGTTGCCCTGTTATTGTTCTGAATTAGAGTGAAACAAAACTCAACATTTTTTTGTATTAAGGTGCTTTATTTAAATCTGTAGTTCTTCATTTATAAGAAGGTTTGGATAAGCACGGTGTTTTGCTCGGTTACTTCACTTGGAAAGCCTTTTTCGGTAAGTAAGCTTCAGTACCTGAGTCCAAAACATATTTTTAGAAAATGGTCTGCGAGGCTGAGAATGCAGGTACCTTGAGGTGAAGGTAACGTTTGAACTCCCTTGTGGCATGTGTGTGGCCTGATTTCCTCTTGAGAGCTTTTTCTTGGAGGAATTATTCTGTGTAGCACTTCATTATTTGTGTGTGTGTGTATTCAATACCCTTTACTGTTCTCCATCCCATAACTCCCCAAGTGTTTTATTTCCTGTGTCTGAGCTCTGTCCTCCCTGTGTTGCACCATGGGACAAGATGCTGGGATGCAGCTGGCTGTGCCCACACAGTCCTGCATGTGTGGTCTGCAGGTCCTTGAACAGAACATACTGGCTGAGGTGGTGTTAATTCATCTTCCACACCTTCACATTTGCTGCTAAAAAATCATCCAACAATACCCCGTATTTCCCTGGATGCTCTTAAATGTTTGTCCTGGGGTAGGAGGGAGGCTGGTTTTACCAAATGTCTGCCTGGTGTTACTCATTTATCAGTTCTTTGGTTTCTTTAGCTTCTATAGTATCTTCCTAACCTCCAGCTAACACCCTGGACTGGAAGTTCTGTTTTGTTTAACAGGAAAATACTGTGCCTGAAGTGCCTTCAGTGCTTCACCCACGTGTGTTTGTGTGTATATATATATGTATATGATTTTCTGGCCTTGCTTCTACTGCACAATATTCTAAAATAGCCTTAATCCTTCTCTCACATCACTGATGATATACTTTTCTTAACTACGTGGAACACATTGCCACAAAGCATTGTTGATAATTGCGCTCCTAAAGCTCATTTCTGTAGCAGAGCCATATGGCATACATAATGATACATAACACTGATGGGGGCTTCACTTACCCATCAGTGAATAACTGTTTGAGAGGAAAGCTATGTTTTATTCATCCCTTTCAGAAAAAAAAAAGGAAAATTTTATATTTCAAGAAATGAAACATGGGGGAGGAAAAAAAAAATCTTGTTTTCTTGAAGGAGAATCTTAGATTTGTACCATGTAGTGACTGGGAGGTACTTAGTGTTCAGTAAAGGTGAACTGAAAGTAATCTACAACCTTCTTATTTATTGGGAGAGTAACTTGTGGCTATTGCCTGGCTGCTATTGCTAATGGCAGCACACACAGGAAGGAGATGCTGGTATGAATTTCCCAGTTCACTTCCTTTTCACTGTATCTCACTGTATTCTGTCTATCCTAATTTGATGCATTCCTGATGAACTGAGCAGGAAAGTCATTAATTATTGTGAAAAAGGAGGGAGTTGAGTTAAAAGCCCAATTTGTCAAGTAAATGAAAATTGTCTTTATTCTGATCGCTTGCTTTTGGTGAAATATGGACAATTTCAGAATCCCTTTTTCAAAGAAAAGAAAAAAGGTTTACTGTTCCAATTAGAGCTCATGGGAAAGCACTAATTATTGTCCTTTGCAGGAGAGAAAAAAGTAATGAGCACTTCCATATTGTCACCACTAACCTTGATTAGTCCTTCAGATAGACTTCCAAGAAATGTCTTTTACATTGGTTTCATACAATATTCATTATACTTTTAATTGGCAGATTTTAATAATTTAGAGCTGATTAGTATCTTTAATATTTTCTTTATTCAAATATTACTGCCAAAATCGTCTTTGGCTCACAGAAGGTCCATTATAGACATATTTCCATTCCAAGGGATAGCGTGCTCTTCTCTTCCTGTGTGTATTTGCTTGCCACAAAAGAAGCATTCCAAGGAAGAGATTTCCTAAATTCAAGTTTTGAAATATGTGCCCTGATATGGACTTGCCTGTGTCCTTGGGAATGCTCATCTGCACAGACATTCAGAAAAATTGATCACAAGGTTCCTGTTATCTGGAACTTAAGGGACCAAGTTTTCTTTGCTTCTGCTGTAAGTGAACTTGCAGACCTAATTTAAGCTTACTTGATTTTTTAAAGTATTTATATCAGTATTTGGTGAAAATCTTCCCAGTAGAAAAGCCCAATACCAAATTCAAAGTACCCTGTATGGAGCACATCCCCAGCAATCAGGGCATGATAATTAGAACAGTAATTACTTTTATTTTTGACAAGATAATTCTAATTTGGTGAGGTTTTCAACTGCTAAGAAAAATGTGGACAATTTTGACATCCTTTCAGGAAGAAAATGGAATTTTTTTCCTGAGACTCAGTGTTAGATCTTGTTATGACTCTGTAACAACAGGGATTTTTGGCATGTGTGTACATGCATAATTTTCATTATCACAATAGAAACAAACTGCTGTTGATGCAAGATTCCCAATATCAGCATAAAAACATCCAATGAAAGAAGAGAGAACGGTGAATAGAGAAGCTGGATGCCCTTACTGCATGCAAGAAAAGCTTGCTTAAGTAAAACCAGCTAAACTAATCAATTCTGAACTTTGTTTAATTCAAGCAGCATAACAATAGTGCCAAGATTTCAGCCACACCTGGTCTGAAAGTTGATAATGCTGTTAAGACACTTCAGTTAACCACAAAAGCAATTAAGCACTCATTACCCAACTTTATTCCAAGTGTTATAGGTTTTATGTGGCTTTGACTTGTTTCATGAACTTCAGTTTTCAAGGCATTTTCCAGTGACTGCTTCTTCTATTCTTGGTGGTTTTACACCCTCTTGTATGTGCTTTAGCAAGCACACTCATTTAGAGTCTGTAAGTTGAGTGTACATTGCCTCATCTTTACTCTTCACTGTTATTACATCTCACTTGAGAGAATAGAACCATTACAGTATTCCTAAGGCATAATTTCTGTTTAAAGAAATGGAATAGAGGGAGATGGAAAGCTGGGCAGAACCCGAAATCAGGGAGTTAAATGCTTCAGATGTTATTTTTTCAGCTTTTAAGGTGCCAGCAAAAATCCTGAGCTTCAGTACTACTTTTAGACTGCTGCAGACAGTGATCCCATCAGCATTCTGTGAGATAAAATGGTGACCTTGCTTCTTGTAAAGGAGTGGGCTTGCCTTTGTTGCATCCCTGTAATTTCAAGGAAAAGTAAAAAAACCTGTGAAGTGCCACTAGATTCTAAGTTATCTTCTGACTGTAATGTGCTTTTATTTAAATCTAGTGTGTAAGCCTATCAAAGGAGATGGGTTTGTGCTAGTGCACCCTCTATTTAATGAGTAGCCTGCAACTTGAACCAGCAGCTTCTGAGAGGCTGATTTGATGTGTTATCTGGAAACAGCCTGCTACAGAAAATAACAAGAGATGGCCAAGTTGAGTTATGATGCTGTTTTGGGAAAAAACATACAGAAAATCCATATGTTCTCTTTGGTATTCTTTTTGTTGTTTTCCTGTGTTTTGGGGGGTATCAGGTATGTAAATATTCCTCTTCCCCCCTGAATTTTCCTTCAGTAGACATGCTTCATAACCAGTAATAAACTTTTTTGTTAGAAAAATAATTGTCTCTCTCCAACCATACATATGTTAATTAATAGAGAAGATATAATAATAATAATAATTTCACCACATCTCATTTCTGATTTATCCAAACTTAGGAATTAACAATTGCAGCTAATTATATTTCAGAGTTCAAACCTAATAAATGAGGGGAAGGAAAAAGATGTCACCCTCAGATTTGACCCATGTTTCAGATCTTATCTAAGGACTGGTCAGTCTTGATTTGCATGGAGAATTTTGTTCTTTTAAAGGCAGAGCAGCGTAGGAAACCTTGAGGTGGAACTTGGAGTGTCCCACAGCTTAGCAAGAACTCCCGTGTTAGGCTTCTCTTAAGGATTCTTCTTTTTCTCCCCCCATCCTCCCTTCGTGGAGTTCACCATTGCTGTTGGGAGTAGATTTTAAATTCAAATGCAGAATTCTCTTTGAAACTGTCTTTTTTTCCAAATTTCTGTTAGAGATGTGGACTTCTGAGTTCATTCCTCTTTGTGGCAAAAAAAGGACCTGACAGGCACAATATGGTTTTGCAATTTGTTTTAAATGCTGTTTTATGAGGAATTGAGACTTTCAGCAATTCTTAAGGCGTAAGGCACACCTGAAACCTGAACTTATTAGACTGTACAATAAAGCTATTGATATTTTTTTGACTTGGAAATAAAAGTCAGGTAAAAGATTCTCAATTGAAGGTGATTGTAGCTGTGCTTTTGAAGTTCCTTTCATTTCCTGTATAAATGAGTGCAAAATGCCTCTTGAGCGCAGACATGTAGAGCAAAAATAAAAAGATCAAAAGGATCTCCAGCTCCCAGATGGCTAATTCTTCTTTTTCTTCATGAAAATCTGTAATAAATTCAATTTCCTGTGGAATCTGTCGACTTGGAATCTCCAGAAGTTATCCATGTGTGTTACATATTTGGTTTGTGCCTTGATACCTAACTTGCTTTTCTGGAAAATGAAGGGTAAAGGAAGCACTTGTGTGTCTTATACATGACATAGGCTGTTGAGGAAAAGAAGGACTGTATTTATTATGTACTTAATAAAAACTTAATTACTGAATATGCTAGTCTCTAACTGCGGTCTTAATCATGAGTTTTCTATCATTCCCAAAGTTGTTCTTTTAAATTATATTGATAACATTATATGCACACACAATTAGAAGGTAGAAAGGATTTACAATCTGACTTTTAAAGTATTTTGTCTTGTAAGAAAGCTAATCTTATCTGAATAGAAGCCAGACCTCTAAAGAATATGCAGAAAATTCCACAGGTCTTGAAATGAAATGGTTTTGATTTACTGTAAAGGTATAAAATTTGCAACGAAGAAAGGTTCTGCTGGTCACTTGACTGTTTTGGGAAAAACAGGTTCCCCGTCATGTGGAAAAGCAGTGAGGTTTGGGGGCAGCTGTGCAGATGTGAAAGGGAACACAGAGTCCCTGGTTCAGGAATGGATGGGCTGTCAGTGCCCCTGGGGCTGCTGGACACCAAAGAGTTCTGCCATCTCCAGATCTGTCCTCTCTGCTTCTGCACGTTGGTCTGAAAGCAGTGGTGGCAATGAAACCCTCAGCTGCTTTTCAGACCAATAAAAACATCTCTGGTTTGGTGTATGCAATGTAAAATACGTATACACAGAAATACAGTGTGTTCGTGTTATCAGATTTATTTCTTCAGTACCTCTTCTCTCTTTTCCTGTGTTTATTTTGGTATTGATTTTTGCTTTTATTTCCATCTTTGCATCATAGAACTGACTTCGGTAATTCTGTTTAGATGATGCACTTCTGGTAGAGTTCTTGGAATCAGACTTACCAAATTGCTTTTTTAATGATGGTTTTCCTCTGGGGTGTTAGCTGGTGAGTTTGTGCAATATGTTTTAGGAACTATATTGCTTTCTCTGGGAAATGGTTTATTCATACAGCAATAATCCAAACACATTTTATTGTCAGAAATTGCATAAAATTCAGTTGTGGTGCCTCTGCAAATTTTCTTCTATAAAAAGAATGAAAATATCTTGCTGTGGAAGATCATGACTCACTGGCATTGGTAATTACACAGCTCTTTAAGTTTAAATATTAAAACTATTCTCTACTACCTAAAAATGACAATAATTTTCACTTTATCTCTCACTCACAAGGGGAGTTTCAGTAGTTTCAGAAGAGGATGATGAAGGAATTCTGCCAAATTTGTAGATGTAGAGAAAATTCTTCCTCTGTATTGGTACTTAAGGGAGTGTGTTTATATCAGATAACAGGTGGTCATTCCATTGAGAACATGAACAGGATAAAAGATACAAAAACTTAGTTATTATTAGTGCTTGCCAGCTTATAGTACTGCCATATATAATATTGTAGGATGATGTGATGAACAATACCAATTTTTGTGCCTCAGAGTTTTTACACATCTCTTTGGAAAGGTCATTGGAAAAATCTGATTAGTTTGATTCACTACCATGTCAACAAATACAGAGCTCATGTTATTATAGTATTTATTATTTAGTTTCTTTTTCTTCAGTGCTCTCTCTACACTGACAGAATCTAACAGCCTGATACCTTACAGCAACTCTTCTATTTTCAAAAATACCTATTTTAATTTGAAAATCCCACTGGTGAATGAAATACTGTCTTATTATATTATCTGAATGTTTTATACTTAGAGTGATGTTCCAGTGATATTAATATAAATCTCAAACTGTTTCTCTGACTTTCTTACCTTGGTGTATTTGCTGGGATGCAAAAGCAGTGGGAGACTGCTGTCCTTGATGTGTGTGTAAGGACTTGCTAAGAGATTCTTACTGGGAGTTGTAATCTTCGCATTTTTACCTTTCTCACTGGCCTGTGGAGTAGGGATTGTAGCAGCAGCAGGAAAGCTGCAGCAACCACAGCTCCCAGGAATGTGGGGATAGGGAACCCACAGCTCTGCGGGGGTGAGGAATGCCCCATCACCACTTACAGCACTTACAGGGGATTGCAGCTTTTGGGGACTAGCTCTTGAAGGGTGCCTAGAGAATTGGAGGTGTGTGTTAATACCTTGTAAAGTTGAGCTTTATGTGTGTTATTGCTGATATCGATTCTGGACATTTCCTGCCTGCGCTGCTGATTGTGTTGCTAATAAATCAAACTGCTTTGATAGTGAATTGATTGGTAGGTTTTGAATTGAGTAGCTTTCCTCCAGACGAGGTACTTAATATTGATTAGCGCATTCAAAAATTTTAGGAGTAATCCAGCAGCAGTTTAAATGCAGTGAAACCCGTTTGCTGATCCTTCTCTACCATTATTCCGCGTGGCTGCTCCTAATTGGGTTTACATCACAGCTGAAAAACACCCTAACCCCAACTTCATTAGTGACCCCCATGGAATGCAAGGCAGATTTCACATCTGCATCATAAGCATTCAGTTAAACAGTTGTCCATAAATCATCTAATACACATTTTATTTGTACTTCTATCATGAGCAATTAGTGTTAAAAAAAAAACCAAAACAAAAATCCCCTCACACACTCACACCCTCCTCCCCTGCAGCATTACTGAAAATATTTTCTAGGTAGCAAACTTTGGAAAAAAATATAAGCAAAAACCCACCCAGCTGCTTGCCTTGGGCAGCTGCTCCTCATTCTGTCAGTAATTGCCTGCATTCTAGGTGCTTCTCTCAGGACTGCAGAAATTACATGCAGAAGGCCTGACTAAGTGGTCACAAGGGTCTATTCTGGCTTTAAAATCTAAGAAACTACTGACTCCTGAAGGTTGCTAAACCCATTCAGTTTCTACTGAATGAACTGGAATTGAATGTATTGAGCTCTTTGCAAGGAAGCACTTTTTATAAAGAAGCCTTCAAAGATTTAATAAGCTATAAAAGGTGAGATTGAATCTGCTCTGATTAGCACCTGTAAATGAGCTTGAACTGACTACAGCGATCAGATGCTGCCAGCCCCCTTCTGCATAAAAGTAAAGATAATTACCCAAGAAGTAATTTCCTGGATGGGTTTAGCCTTTCAGAGTGTGGTTTTTCTGTATGTATTGCTGGCTGGAAGTTCCTGTCATGCTGAAACTCAGCATTTGGCATTGTCTCTTCATTTTGTACCTACAGAAGGCAGCAGGAAAGTTTCCAATGACTGCAGTGAGTTTTGAGTTGGGATCTGATCAAATATTCTGTGGTATTTTTTATCACTAATGGCAAGTACATGATTTGGTTTTCAAGTCTGTGAAGAGTGGTGGATGGGGAAAAGAGAGCAGACAGCTTTAAGTTTTTTAATTTGTTTAGAAAGTTTTAGGTTCAGGGTGTCTTGGAGCCCCTGGGATTTACAGCTCATGAACTCATTTACAATCAGTGTTCTATGACTTTTTCAGCCACACTGTAACACCCTGTAGCTTGTGGTTGTTTTCCAATTGATGAACTGGTGCTGGAACGTGAATTGTATGTGATTCTGAGTCTGTAATTGAACATAAAAGTATTTGTGAGGAACTTGGGGAGAAAAGAAGCTTTATAATGGTTCTCTCCACTGTAAGACAGAGCAGGCCAGCTTCCCAGAAGGGTTTATCTCTCACCAGGGTTTCCTGGCCAGAGAACCCCTTGGCAGTGCCCAGATCACAAGCAGGTCAATTGTGCCCACTCTGTGTTCTCTTACAAGTCCAAAATCCTCTCTAAAACACAAACCCCTTGTGTTTTAGACTTTACACTGCTGCTTTACACTGCAGCAACAGAATTGCATGGATAATTATATCCTCACAGCCCTGCTGGGTGTGATGTCAAACACAGGCTCTCCAGAGAGTGGCACCACAGCTCTGGAGTTCTGACACATCCTCACAAGGGCTCCATCCAAGAGCCCTGCAGCAAGAGCAGGCTGAAACATGGCTCCTGTCCATTTAAAACAGAAAGAGTGCGATTTTGATTTTTCTTTTTCTCACATTACAATGTTGTTTGGGTTTTGGCTTGGGGATTTTTTTGGTGAGAGGAGTGCTTTAAGGGCAAGGGCCTGAGTAAAGTGAACTGTGTCAGGCATATCTCTATATAAAAGAAGCTGTGGCTTCTAATAATTTCCAATATATCTGCACAAATGAACTGAGAAACTCTTGCCTTGGGGTTACTTGAATTAGGTTTAGTATTGGTTTTGATGGGGGATCAAAGCTGTTTGGACCTGAGCTATTTTCAGAGAATGTCTGTGGCCAACTAACAAACTTTACTCTTAGGATTGTGTTGCAGAAACAAAGCTTTAGAACTGGTAAAATAATGTATTCATTGAGAGTTAACCTTTCTGTATGTGGATCTTTACATCAGTCTTTTCTGAAAAATATATTTTTTTTTAAACTTTAAACAACTAGAAAATATTTTTTCTTTCAGGAATGTCTCCTACTAGGGTTTTTTCCCCTCTTTGACAGTGATTCTTCTAACTACCTGATATCACAATTTAAAATTATTTGTATACATTGAAAGAATTTGAAATTTATTTCCTGATTATATATGGAGACAATTTTCAAAAGCAAGTTTTATCTGTTATTTGGTTTCCCTAATAATTGTGTAAAGTTATTGAGTAAATTCTGTTATTTGAGTAAACAAAGTAAACTCTGTTACTAGAATAGCTTTGAAAAGTGTGCCAGAAAAGAACTGCAATCTTGTCAAACTACATTCTGTATAGAATTTAAATGAATCTAAATTTGAGAGTCATCCATTTTAAATTGTTTTTCATTGGGGCAGAACAAACAACTGAGTTTTGAATGTGACACAGCTGTAGAAACTCTCAAACCATAAAAAAAGCCCAGCAAAAAAGCCCTGTAATGGTACATTTGTAACTTTGGATGGTTATCTGAGCCACCCTCAAATAAAGGGAAATAGGGTTTTATTTACATAAAACCAATAATAATAATAAAACTAAGCTAAAAGGGAAGTGCTTCCTCAAGGGGCAAGGCAGGAGCTGAGTGGGCAACACCTTCATTAGAAATCTGTATCAAAGAATGCTGTGAAGAAAGCTGAGAAGTTTGGATTCCTTCTGACATGAAAGGAGTTTGTGCTTTCTCTCACTGATGGAGATACTGGGGAGTATTTCAGCAGAGGTGGATCTGCTCAAGAGAAGCACTCAAGGATGTGCTGCTCTGCTGAGTCCTTCAATTATAGCTTTAGCTGCTGCTGGAAGACACAGGAACATTTGGCTCTTTGTTAGTATTGCACATCTGCTAAAATTTTGCTGTGAGTGGAGGGAAGGATATTTCCTGTGCTGCCACAGGTACTAATAATTGGACAACAAGGTGGTTCTTTCAAGTTCTGTGATAACACTTCCCAGCTTTCCCCCCTCTTTGGGAGCAGTGGCTTTGCAGTGGTTTAGCTCTTTGCTCTTTATATTGGCTAGTGCTGCAGGCTTCAGTAAAAGTTCAGGGCAGTGCAGTGGTGGTGTGTGTGCTTCAAGCAAGAGATGGTTTTTTTCCCCTTAAAAACCTTACATAAAAGAGATTGATCCAGGAGTACTCTACAGAAGCATATCCTCCTGCTTTTCCTTCTGTTGCTTTGTTCATACTAGATGTCCTCCATTGTTTTGTTTGGTTTTTTAATATCACTTCAGGAATATTTTTCCCGGATGAATTACCTTCTTTATTGAAGCTTCTTTATTCATTCTCTGACCTGCTTCTCCCTGTTGTACCTGTTTTTTAGGTTTTCTGTGTTTACTTTTCCTGGTATCTACAGTTGCCATGTAGTTCATGGTTTCTCATCTCTCCTTTGATGTCTTGGCTTTCAATGCTGGACCCTCTTTTCTGCATTCTGTGGCCTTCAGAGTGAATTTATCTGGACACAGAGAAGCATGTAGCAGGCTTTTTGCCTCCAGTCAACTGATAAATTATAGTTGAAATAGGGGAATAATAGGCCAGTGGATGAAAAAAGTTCCAATACAAAGCACTGCCTATGCTTTTGCTCTATTTTCACTGGGATTTTCCTAGAAAATAGGAGGTGAGGGCTAAAACCATATAGTGAAAAAACATCCTTTGCTCTTCCTTCTTGCAACTTTACCAGGTGAAGGGAACCTATAAAAACTGCACGTGTCTGTGCTCTGTAGTGGAATATATTAATTGAAACTTGTAATTGTGAAAAACATAGAAAACTAGTGGGATAGTAATAACTGAGTTCTTTAGAGCCTTTTTTTGCTGTTTTCAGCTTTGGAACATGGATATGGTGATGGGGGACGTGTGCTTTTAAATTTCAATTCCTTAAATTCCTGCTGCTAACGAACTTTCTTGAAATATTTTCAATAAAATAAAAAGTAGCATGTACAGTAGGATCTATTTGTGATCAGGAATTATGGCACTAGGAGCTAATAGACATATTGTCATTAAATGCAATAGCTAGAGTTCTTTAGAATGTGTGCTTTTCATCACACTTGGAACAACTGACTTAATTATGGGTTCTGGAAGATATTAGATGGTAAGGAATAGGGAAATCTGGCTTGAATAGCTCCTTTTCCTGCACTGATGTGCTGGGAAAGATGAGAAAGCAAAGTGGTTTAAGGATGAGAGTTGAGCCTTGTGATGCATGCCCTGTGACGTGTTGGAGATTTCAGTCAGAAGGTTAATTTAAGGCAACTGTGAAGTTTAATTTTACAGTCTGTCTTGCAGTTTTAGGCAGAGAAATTAGTTCAGTAGTAGATTCTGGGTGGTGAAAAGCAAGATCAGACCTTCTGCAGTTGACCTCTGCTCAACTGTTTTCAGCAGTAGACAGTTTTATTAGAATCCAACAAGCAGCAACATTTGTGCAAACACTTGGATGCATGTGGAATTCTGGAGGAAATGTAGTTTTGAAATGGACTATTCCCCTTGCAAATGCCTGGGAAAGAGAGGGGCTTGAGATGAGAAGGATGAGTGATCTGTGATCCACTTGAAAGGGAACAGCTTTTAGGCATTCAATGTTCATAATTCAAATTAGTGTCAGTATTGATGCACAGAGATTTTTAACTAAGGAAAATATGTTTATGTGACATGAAATCTCAGGTTTTTGCTGTAACAGGGTCTGGATGCTGTAATTAATGCAAAGATTAGTTAATGCAAAGAAACCTACTATGTATGTATAGTTTTGCACTCAGAATGGGAAAAATGCAGTAATGTCACAAAAAACATACTACTACTTGCTTTACACATTTCTTTTACAGTGTTTTGTCTTGTTCAAAAACTTAGTGCTTACATCAAAAAGGACAGCAAACTTTATATTTAAAGGGAGACATTATTATTTACTAATAGTGGGTGTGAGTCAAAATCCTGAATCCAAGTCTCAGATTTTGGAAAATTCAGTGTTCGGTCGTTTAACTTTTTAAAATTTAAATGGTAGTAAATTAGATAATAAACAAGATGTATGTGAACTGTAGGCTCCATGGTAACTAAGAATACTGCAAAAATTAATGAGGACTAGATAGAGCATTAGCCAAGCTGCTTTTAATATAACACTGGAAATTCCAGAAGATACCAAGGCCAACCATCAGCATGGAATACACTTCTTCCTGCAGCAGGAAGGGCACACCAGCAAGGACTGAGATCAGAAGGTGATTGTGCACCAGCAGGTGACTGCATAGCAAAAACACAGTGTGTAAATTTTTGGTTTTCAGACTAATTTCTGTAAATTGCTAGCTTTGGAAAGAGTTCATAAGAGTCAAATACTTAGACACAACATATAGGAATTAAAATGTGTCTGATAGCAGTAATCTGTTAATAGTCCAGTTACCCAAAAGCACAGTGAAAGTGAATATTTTAGACTGTAAGCCTGTTTTGGGCTCTAAGTTCTTTCACCCTAAATATTGGTGTTCTGTCATTATTCTGAGCAGCCCTAGGACTGTGCCAAGTTGTGCAGGGTGGAGGTGGCTGTGCTGCCCTCAGCTCCTGGCTTTCTCAGAGCTGGAACTCTGGTGAATCACCCCTGCACTGGATGCTGTCTGCTCCCACAGAGTGTGACTGGAACACTCCTGACTTGCAGGATAATTCCAGCCCCCTTTACACCTCTGAAGTGATCATACTCTGGCCCCAGATCTTTCTAACTTGAGTCTTGCAAGTTGTCTGCGATGTGCTAAGCCAAAAGTAGCTGAGAAAATTGTCAGTGTTCAGTGCTTTAGGATAAATAATGGTTTGTCCTTTGTTTTACTGAAGAGAGTAGGTATTTATAGCATTTTCACTCTCCCAGAGAATTAGGCTGCAGACAGCTGAATTTGCTAAGCAGTTATGCAAACTTGTGTGAGAGATTTGCTTTACTAATACTAACCTAGTGATGCTGCAAGACCAATACTATGTTTTAGGGTTTTGGAGACATTGCAGAAATGCTGATCTGACCATCCCCCAGCAGTGCTGTGCAGTTCCAAAGAGCAGAAAGGCTCCCAGGCACAAGTTTCAGGGAACAGCAGGAAACAGAAACGTGTTTGGCTGAAGGGACAATGGGAGTCCAGCTGGTCAGTGGGAAGGACAGGGACTGACCTCCTGCACACTGAGGGACAGCCTGGTGCTGGCTTGTGCTAGATGGGACAGAAACCTGAGCCTTGCTGCTTCTCTGCTGAGTACTGGCTCTCTCTGAGCTCTAAATCTCTGCTTCACCCACGAGGAATCTTCACATTATGGCAAATATGAGCTCCCATGTATTGTCCTGACTCTAAAACCCACTGGATTGGTATAATCACAGCAGTCAGAGATAATTTAGGGTCAGGATTTACTTCAGACGATTCCATGAACCTTTTGCTCATCTGCACACACAACTGAAAGCCAGGCCCCTTTGTAAATGACATTTTAAAGAGCCTGACATTTAGTCAAGGTGACCACCAGCTGGTAACTTTTGGAAAAATCCATAATGCAAATCGTGGTCTGTTAGGAGAAATACCACTGTGAGGTCAGTTTTAGAATAAAGCTCATTCTATTTGCCTCATTGTCCCTCCTACCTTTGCAAAAAGGGAAAAACTCACTGCTTTATCTACTCTCTGTGCTGTGTGCCAGTGCAGTGGCTGCTTGTACAGGCAGCCTACCAGGAAGAGCTGTTTTTTGGGTGTGTTAATGCAGGGGAGCAGCCTGGTTTTAAGCTTGCATACTTGTCTTTTGTTAGCAGCAAAGCTGTCAGGATAATAAATGAAAGCAAGGCTGGTGATTTTTGAAATGTATGGTCTGAATCATGCATCAGCAGGAATTCTGGTAATATAGTTATGCTATTTAACAAGATGGTGTCCAGTCTAGCAAAGGAGATTGTTAGTTTTGTCTCCAAAAATTAAAGCCTAGATAAAACTATATTTAATCAAGGAAGAAGATTTAAAAAAATACTAAAGAGCATATAAATAATGATTTCTCCCTGCTGACAAAATACTTGATCTGCAAATAGAAAGTCATGCTTGAATTTCAGTTTGTATTTTTGTAATAACATATTTTAATGCCACTACAATGTTAAATATAAGTTTGTTCTATACCATCTATAGGAAGGCCCTTTCTGAAAGGAAGGAAGCTTTTAGAGACTCATGTGAGGCAATGCCTCTGTGCTAAGTTCTTTAGCAGCATCTGACAGTTCCAGTCATGGTGAAGAAACCTAGTGCTGAGAATGACAGAATACACTAAGGATGAAGCCAAAACATATAGGAAATATTGTCTGTTGTCTCAGGGTCCATGAAGAGGAGCCCTGTGAAACAATGAAATCTCACATTTAATAGATGTGCAGTTGCAGGGCATGCAGCAGTGTGGGCAGCAGAAGAGGTTTGTGCAGGAAGATGTCCTGTAGCACGCTCACCTCTTCTGAATAAAACGGAGCTTTTATCAAAACCAGGAGATTCTGCAGGTGCCATGGAAAGACAGAAAGCAGTTCACCAAACACCTGCCCTCTCCTGATCACCAGGGGAGCACACTGTCTGGCTCTGCTGTCACAGGAGGAGAGCTGGTCCCACCACTGCCTGCAGACATTCCTGTCCGTGGGAATGGATCCCGGCATCGCATGGCTCTGTGTCCACAAACACACACCACAAAATGAAACACAGAAGTGGTCCTAACCATTTGTTGGCTAGGTTTTTTTAAAAATTGTTGGTTTTGTTTCTAGTTCTTTGTTTGTTTGGGTTTTATTTGTTGGGTTTTTTACATCTATGTAGTGCCAAAAAGGCTTCACAATGCCCCTGATTTTGGCATCTCTTTTTCTGGAAGTGGTGAAGGCAGGAAACTTGGTTACTTTGCAAGCTGCTGCTACTCAGAAAAAAGAAATCTGACACTAACATCTCATGACTGATGCTGAAGGATGAGAGAAAGCATGTAAATATTAACTGTAAAACTACAGTAGCTGGGTTCACTGTGTTGGATGATCACACTCTTGCATGAGTGTGTTTTCTTCTCTTTGGAGATATTAAGATACATATAAAGATAGTAAACGGCCAAGTAATCTCTGAGCACAGCAGGCAGGCTCTCACCCTGTCACAGTGGAGTTTCAGGACCTGCTCACATTGTCCTGCCTCATGTAAGCCAGGAGAACAAGTCATTTGACCAGATTTTGCCATGGTAAGGCCAACAGTCTGCTCAAGTGCAGGAATGTCTTCTGGGGAGCGTTGTCACTTCTCAGAATTGGACTGGAAAAGATAGAATGTGACTTCCTCAGTAAATGGACACCCTGGAGGGGCTTCAGCTTGTCACACCAGATAAGATGTGTCCTTCGCCTTTGTATTAAAGTTCATCTATATTTATTCAACTCAGATAAAATTAGGCAAGGACAGTTTTAAAAAACACACCAAACTCAATCAACTCAGCCTAAATGAAAAGTTCTGTCATGTGCCACAGTGGATAACAATATTTGATATCCATGTCAAAATCCTTATTTTGAAATGTTAAAGGAAAATACCCTGAGTATAAATGCAGTGATAAAGGCAGTAAGTTTATTCTCCTATGGTCTTTAGTACTGTAGCACTGCTCTGGTTCTGTGACAGTCTCTAAATAGTTGATGGTAATTCCCTGTTTATTGAAAAGCAAAAGTGAGCCTTGTGTGTTACTCATTTTCTCTCCTCATTTTGCATTTGTACCAACAACGTTTAGGAGCTGAGGTTTGCAGTAAGTTTTGAATAATACAGTCTTGTTTCTTTTTCTACCATGAAATGGCAAATACCTGTAGATTTAATAATCTTTTTCTTAACACTTGTGCCCTGCCTTAGATCAATGTATGCCGATTTCTGCGTTCCTTTAGCAAGCTTTTGTCTTTCCCAAGGTTCTTTTTCTCTATGAATTGGAGCTCAGCAAGTGCATTCTGGAGTCTGACACTTCTGTGAGCAGAGCATTATTGCACCAGTTGCCTCTTCTCTTCAACATTAGCGGCACTAACTGGGGTCAGGCTGTTCTTTGGTCTCTGTCCCCATTTCTGGATTTCCTCACACATTTCATTTGTGCATATGGATGTCCCAGTGAACAGTTAATGCCCAAGTACTAACACTTGCTAGTGCTCACTTGGATTTTATACCACGTGTCCAGCTGCAGGCGGTTTTAAATGAAAAATGCCCAGTAAATGATAATTAATGATATACATAGGAACAGTTCTTATATTCTTTGAAGAACATTTGAGTGAGAGTAAAGCCTTTGTGCCTTTTGAAGTGAAGAAAGCCATTTTCATCAATAATGTGCTACTTGTGTCCCTCCCACTGATAGCTGGGTTTGGGCACCTGTATAAATAATAATGATTAGATGGTGCCCATCAGCCCAGACCATTCTGTGTTTCTGTGATGAAGTGCAATTTGCTGTGTAATCCTGTGTCCTTTTTAAACACAGAGCTGAGGGCTGTTGGGAGGTAGATTGTTTACTGAACTTTTTCTCCTCAGCACTGTGTAATTAGTTTTCCATTGGCACTTTGAGTCACAAACCGCTGTGTTTTGTGGTGCTCTGTCATCAGAAGGATCAGCCCTCCTGCAGGAAGCCTGATGTGAATGGAAGTGATTACTGTTTCCTAGAATGCATTGCAGACGAAAGAAAATGTAATTGCTTCAGGCTGGAAAGTTAACCATAACAAATGTTGTCATCTTTTATCAATGCTAACAACAGGTGAAATAAAGAAGGATAGGAAGAATTTTCTTGAGATTACACAGGGTGTGTTGTAATTGTCTGTGACAGGCTGAACCCGAGGCTGGTCCTGACCCTTTTAAAATCTATTTTCTCTTAGGAGACCAGAAAATAAAAGCCATGACTTTCCCAGAGTGGTACCACGTGCTTTGGGACAGTCTGGTTTTGTTGGCCGTGTCCCATGAATAAATTTTCATCATGAAATAGCTCTATTGGGTTCAGACACAAACATCTATTTGCTGATGATCTAGTCTACTATTGTATACAATTCAACTCATATTAGTCTGCAGATGAAATATATTTATATGGTAAAATAATGATGGTCACATAGAGATATTGTATAAAAAATGGCTATTTTTTATGCTTTTCTAAGGGGAGCTGGGTATGTGGAAGAGATGATTTATGAGCTTGCTGCATGAAGCAGTGGCTTGAAGGCTTAAGAGACTAAATAATGCATACAGGATGCAAAATATTTATTTGAGGGGAGAAGGACAAGAAATTACTTTGAGTTTCTGTGTAACTTCCTGTAACAGTAGTCTTGCACCATATATTACTCTCTTTTGCTAACTTGTCAAACGTATAAATTAAAGAAACAGAGCAATCTCACAGTGCTTTCTTCTATTCTACCTTACTAAAAAGCATCTGTGGAAGTTTTTTGATTCTTAATGGGATAGCTGAAGTTTTCTGCAGCTGTCTTGTTTAGCCTCTACTTGTATTAGGCAAATACCAGATGTTCTAGATACCAACCACCTCTTGTGGACCAAATCGGTGTTGTGTTTTAATTTCTGAAATCACTTCCTGTATTCTTAATTACTCACGTTCTTGGATGAATGTTTTTGCCCTGTCAGCAACTTTCTGAAATGGAAAATATTTAATATGTTGTTTTGCTTACATCATCTTTTACCATCAGTGTTATGCTTAATTAGAGGTCATGGAAACCATGTTTGTCATCATTTCTGGTGTCCTTTTGATGGAATTTTACATTACTTTTCAATTTCTGCCTATTTCTGATTACTGCAAACAAAACTCTCATGGTTTGAAGGTCTTTTCATTTTCCAACGAGTTTCACAGAATCACAGAACGGTTTGGTTGGGAAGGGACCTTTTAATATCATCTTGTTCCAACTTCCCACCCAGTGCATAACTTCTGCTACCATCATAATGCTCTTGGTCTTTAGGGTCACAGGTTATTAAACTCATTAACCAAAAGACCTGCAAGCTTTGTTCCAGGCAGTATTTTAGGTGTTGAAGGGGGAATGTAAATTGAAGAAAATTTCATGTTGCTCTATAGCCATTATTTAAAACAAATAATTACTTGTACACTGGTTTAAGTTTTCTTCTTCAGAAATAAAAAAATGAGAGCAAATATATGTATCATAGTAGTAGTATGAGTATTAAAAAATATATTAATCTGGAAATATCTTAAACATACATTAGGCTTTTCTCCGTATCCTATTGAGATCTCATGAGGTGCTATACTATGCACGAGATTTGAACCAGACCATTTGTGTTAAGTGAGATAATACTGAGTGGAGGACACAGATAGCATTTTAGGTAACCTACTCAGGAATTTCTGGTATTTATGTTCAGCCAAAATTCTCAAACTTTTAAGTGAAAAGCTCAGAAATTCACATGAAATCTTACCAGAGTTCAGTACCAAACAGAACTCTCAATCTCCTGTGGACTAGTTAGAAAAGCTTTCTTTTAGATTTCTTGTCCAATATTATTGAAATCAGAGGGACTAGAATTTATAGCATTCAGATTTAGGGGCCAAGCCCTGCTGAATCTTCCCCTTTTCATCAGGTGAATCATGTCCCAGACAATATACACCTTTCCCTCCTATTAAATCAGCTTTACAGAGCTGTGAGGGGCTGGGATGTTGTTTCAAATCTCTGCCAGAGTGGCTTATCCCATGCAATGTTGTGTTACCTACAGAACACTCAGATCATTTGCTCTAATGCACAAAAAATATGTTCAATTTACTGGTCACCTGGGGTATTTTGCACCAGATTGTTTTGGGGGTTTTTCCTCCCCTCAAACTCAGGCAGCGCTACAATTTAGGAAATGATTAATCAATCTCATCTGGTTGCTGTTTGTTTAACTGTTTATTTTTGATGGAACAGCTTCGTGCATATGATAGAATTTGAGGAGTGCTATGGATGCTTATTCAGTCAGATAGAGACAATAAAAGTGCAGAGAGCAGTATAAACCAGACAAATTTCATTTTCAAATTTATACCACTGGCAAATTTCCACAGCATGTAAATGGTTTGTAGATTTTGTGTTAAAATTCAAGCAAATGAAGTTATGTGTGAAACCTTTGGGGGAGACACACCTGGGTACATGCAGAGGAATTTCAAAAACACTGAAATGCTTGACTGCAGGAATTTGTGCTCTGACTCTGATGAACTTGCTGTTGTCTCACTTCTTGAACTTTCCCCTCTGAATGAAACAGATTTATCCAGTCAAGGACTAAGACATTAATGTTAATATTTAATCCCATAGATACCCAGTATATTATTTGAAGCAGAGATGACAACTGGCCAAGTGTAAGCACCAAGCACAAGAGTGTTGATGCTCTCTAGGTGCCTTTGTGGGACAGCCATTTATGTTTCACAGGTGGGGAACTACAAAGAAAAATCAGCATTTTTCGGGGTTAAAAACGTGTCTGCTCCACAGTATTTGACAGGAGGAAAGATTCCTGAAAATGAATTAATTGTAGATTGAGGAAATAAAGCTGAAGCAGGAAGGAATGCATATATGGATAATCCAGTTTGCTGCCTCCCTTCCTGGTTAGTCAAAGCTGATGCTATCCACAGCTGCAGGACACTTTCTAACAGTGTGAGGCAGGGAAGTCATTTTGAAACATTAAATTGGAAATTCATGTCACAGTGACAGCCTGCAACAACAGGCTCTAATTTAGAGGCTAAACTGAGGAAATGATATTGAGAATCTGAGCTCAGCAGCAATAAAACAGACAGGGAAATATTGGGGAAACACTTCACTAGAAATGGAGCTAATGGAAACTGCACACTGCATTTAAGAAAGTTTGCCCAAATATGACAAGACTGTGTTTTGAAGTCCCTTTTTCTTGATAAACTGTTCAGGAAGGACCATCTACCTATGGAAACTTTGTCAGTGTTTTATTACTGATAAAAATGTAGAAGGTATTTCTACTTATCTTGGCTAGGCTCACATCTGCCACTCTGAGCCGTGAAAATATCAGAAGAAAAATGACTCAAACACGAATCACGGCCCAAAGCTGAGTAACCATCTTTTCTGTTAGAGTCATGTCTAAACCAAAAAAATGAAGTAAAATATCTGTAGTTGGCACATAAAAGATACTACTGTAACTGGGTTGCTGCTGCAAGGAAAGAAAAGTGGTTTGCATTTGCACTCAAGCGTTTTTTCTCTTCTTAAACGGAAAAGAGTGTCTTGTTTTAGGATTCTAGAAGACATTTCTGTCCTTCACACGATATCCTGTGATGCATCAATGGCTCTACATCAGTGGTTGTTGCTGCTTGCTTGGTGGTGAAATGACTCCTAACTTCTCTTCCTTTGCCATTACAATGGTTTTTGCCTTTTTGTATTTTTAAATGTAAATGAGAAAATACATTTTAAAATGAAAAAGGATGTGTATAACTCAGACTTGTGACTTAGCACATTGAACAGGACTGAGTACTTCATATACAAGGAATAGAACTCTCTGAAGTTCAACCTTCCCCCTTCCTTCTTGCCAAGGGTGATACACAGTATTCTGCTCTTTTAGTGTTAATCAAGATGAGGTTTAAAAAATTGCTGAGAGTATCATTAAATGTTCTTAAGAAATTAAAATATGTAATGAAAGCTAAAACTAAACTAAAATTAAAAAGTGGAAAAGGAATTCAGTATGGAAATAATTTCCAAAAAGCAAGAAAAAATTTTTCTTAAAAGCAGGATCTCTGCTATTCAGCTCTTCTAATGGTGTGCTTTTAAATATATTAAGGAACTGAACTAAATAATGCCTGTACTTCTGAACCTTTTGCAGTAAACTCACACTGGTGCTTTAAGATCCTCAAGAAGAGCTCCAGACTAATGGTAGTGTGTTAAATATTGTCTCAGTAACAGCCAGAAGCCATCCAGCCTGAACAGAATAGTAAAATGAGTGCAGGTGAAGCAGAGAACCGTGTCTCATTTCTCCACGTACGTCCTACAGTGCTGAACTCACCTTCAGGCACCTGCTGTTTCTGCCATGCCTGGTCGTGGGCTGCTTTCTTCTGGCCACACTGGGGCTGGTGGCATTGGATAATTGGTACACACTGCAGTAGGATCAGTAATTCTGTGTATTATAAAAGTTGAGGCACTTGTGGGATTTGGTTTTAGTGACAGATCTGTGATCTCATAGTTCTCATTGTAACGTCACTGCAAGCTACTTCAGTGGTATTTCTGTGTTTATTTACCAGGTTCTTGCTCCTAGTGTGGAAATAACCTGCCACATGTATCTCTCCTGACCCTGTTCCAGTCCTCAGACCACTTCATGACCCCTTGCACACTTGTGTGAACCACAGAGTAGATAATACACAGAAAGCCTCGCTGCACATTGATCTCTGTATGGCAGCAGAATTACAGCAGTGGATTTGTTTCAGCTTATCAGTGAAGGAATCCTATACATCACTGACTGGGGATTAAAAAAAGCATAAAGGAGAAGTAATTGTGCAGGGTAAAAAAGTGTGCAGAGCAAACCCTCACTTTGCAAAAGTATGGTAACACACAGGCCTGTAGTGAGCTGGTGAGATGGAAAAGAACTTGGGGAAAACTGGCCTTGCATATTTATGACTTGAGAAAAACACTGGCTCTCCCAGTGAATAAAAATGTGAATATAACTGAGGTCCTTAAGGGTTGGAATTTCTTCAGAAATGTTCAGTCCATTTTCACTTCAAGGCAGGGTCTTCTCTAAATGTTGGGCCATAACAGACAATTCTATCTAAAACCTCTCGCAGATCTAGAGAACAAAAAGGTTTCAGAAAAACAACTGAAAACCCTTATCAAACTGATAGATGTCCAGTCCTAAATGAATGCATAATGCAGTATTTTAGACTAAAGAAGTAAAAAATCACCTTAATGTTTTCCAAACTTTTTCTCAGCCCTCATCTAAAACTTTTGTATGAGTTGCTGTGCATAGTTTTGCCGAATGGCAACAGTTGGTTGTAATTTAATTGTCAAATGTGAAAACATTCTACTTCTTGTAATATTGTTCTAGTCCAGGTAGGGTCAGATCCCTCAAACTCAGCTCTTCCCTCAGAAGGAGAAAGAAAAGCAAGAAATTTCTTCCTCTACTGTGCTGTACCCTTTAACTATCAAAGCAATGCTGTAATACACATTCATAGTGATTTTAGACCCTGTACCTCTTCATGTCCCTGTGTTTAATTATTTTAATTTTATGTTTCTTTCACTCCCTCTGAAACCAGGGATAAAAGGCAGATCCTCAGTGTCTCTGGAATTCCGCACTATTGCAACCTTATTCATGGCTAGAGCTGGTCATGTATTTCTTTTACTGTGGTGGCCTTATTGTTGGTTTCTGAAAAAGAGTGGCTTTATGGACAAATTTTCCATGCTAGATGTGTAAAAATTATACTAGCAACCTTGTGGATATTAGAAAAGTAATTTCCTAATAGTCGCTAGTTCAATGAGGATTTAAATGTATTAAAAAATTGTATGCTTTAATCTCCTTAATTCTTTGGGAAATTCGGTCTTGTTACCCTCCCTTTTTGGGTAATTTCTGGCAGAGCTGAATGCATCTGGAAGAAGAGAATCTGTAAGTAGGAAATGCACAATTTGGATATAAAACACTTGCTTTTTGAATGTGCCAGCCAATAAATAGCTGGGATTTAATAATCTCCTAAACTGAGCTCCCTGCTTTGGATGAGATGCCCAAAGAGGCTTTGCTGGCAGGCATGGCTCAGGAGAGGAAGAGTTGGCTTTCCTGCTTTCTGAAATAGATTTGTGATGTTGTTGAATTGCCACTTTGTACCCTTGTCTCTTAATTTGTTAGGGTTTTATACCTCCCCTGTGCTGGTGTGGTTTTTCCCCTATTGAACCCCAGAGCAGGTACCAATGTCCATTCCAGGAGTTCTGCCTCTGAGGTGGATTTTACCCTTTTTTTTTTTTGGTGTGTCTCAGCCCCTCAGGCTCCCCCACAGCTTTCTGACAGCACAAGGGTTTCTGTAGATGTCTCAGAGAAAATCTCAGACTGGGGGTTGGGAAGAGGGACAGCGCTGGAGCATGTGGAGCTTCCTCATGTAGGACTCCTTTCCTGTCAGTAGTCAGATCTCTTATCTGACTAAATGGAGATGTTGGAAAACCTGTAAGTTTTCATGTTTCTCAGATAGATTGTTTAGAAATGAGATTAAGGGTATGGAAACGGATAGAAAGCTGTTCCTTTCACTTGCACAGATATGATCATGTGCAATATTTGGTATTCAGAAACTGCAGAAAAGCTGCTGTCCTGTGGGATGCTCGTCATGTTTTACCTGATTTTTTTTTAAACTTATCTCAACTTTCTGGAAATAGCCTTGGCTTGTAAGACAGTTTATTTTCCTGTATCTCTTTAAAGGTATTATTCAAACTGAAGAGATTCTTGGACTGATGTTAATTACTGCCTATGTTTTAAAAGTCTGGGACAGCTCTAAGTCAGAGGTGTTAAAACCCATAATGGTCATGTAGTCAGGCATCAAATGTGTGATGTTCTATTACAGGTCCTTGCTGGTTAGTTCTAGTAAAACCCAAATTTTGGTATTGTGTGGTTGAAACTTAATGATTCAGAACTGCCTGGATGATGTCTTCAGATCAGCTTGATTCAGTAAAGGTATTTAGGCCAGAAGACTCAGTGAATACATGATCAGGGTAGCCAGCCCCAGGTCTGAGCATGGAGTAGAGTTTTACCTGTTTGAGACATGAAAGAAAAGTTACTGAGATCTCAAAGTTGCACTGAATCCATATTTTCACTCTTGTTAGGTGACTCTGGCTTTTAGCTAGTGCAGTTTACTCTTTTTTGTCTTGTGCTGCACCCAACCTTTTGTCTTTTTTATATTCTGCAAGTTTTAAAACCTTTGTAACCTCTCTCTATTAATTTTATGCATTAAAGTTGTGCAGTCCTTTTATATGGATAGTATCAGTTTCATAGAGGTCATTTAAATCCCAAATTTCCCACATTGATTAAACAGTAGTTGTTCCAAATATTTGCAGCTCTACTTACTTATTCCTGCAGATCTATGTGGTGGGAGCTGTAATGTGAATTTCTGGGAGATTAGCACTGGCTGTTCTGAGGTAACTTAGTCAAACTGTGCCTTTGAGGTAACTCTTGGATTTGGCCAGTACTTTCTAGTCATTATAGCTATAAAAGAGCTTGTATTTAGAAAAAACAGTTCAATTAACCAATGGAGGAAAAAAGAACCATACTGCTGTATGTTGATTCACTTCAGCATGTTTAAAAACTGCCTTCCCTGGAGATGTGATTGCTGGGTCTTGGAAAAGAGCTGTGAGGAGACTGAAACAGAACAGGGAAAAGGAGGGAGTGGGGTAGGAGCAATCAGAGCAAGGATGTACTGTAGAACAAAGAGTAAGAGGGAAAGTAACAGAGTTTTGTTTTTTTTTTTTAAAGCATTGAGTGGGAATTGGTTGGTATTACAGTGCAATTGGATGTGCTGGTGTGTGTATTATGTTACCTCTGATATTTGCAGTTGAGAAGATGCAGCTAAGGGAGGTTTCCTTTCTTGCTTTGATTTCAAGATAATTATTGTAGTGTTCAAGTCCAAAGGCCCAGTGCTGAGTCAGGAAGGCCATAACTTTCAATTACAACCATCGTTGCTAACAGTCTGTTCTATATCCTACCATCGTTAGAATGAGCTTGTGACCATTTGTTCTTACCTTTTCTTCCTTTTGATGGAAGCCTTCTTTTGAGTCCCATCACTCAAAGTGGGAAGGGGAGTGATATTGCCTACTTAAAATCCTGTTCAGTCTTTTCTCTGTATCAAAGTACCATGTTCTTCAGTCTCTTCTCTATATAATGGTGTGTAACAAGTTCAGGGCAAGAAGAGAAATAAGGCGCAGAAAAATGTTTTTGGATGCACTTGAAATCTTGAAGAAAATCCCCCTAACCATTTAATTTTCTCTTAGGTAGAATTTACCAAGATTGTGTTATCTGCCGACTTCTATTTCTATTTTGCATAATTAATAGACTAACCTATTGAGAACATGTGATTGGAGAGTATAAGGGACCCATTTTTCCTCAGATAAATAAGTTCATAGCCCTGGAGGATGTTCTGTACAAGAACAAACATTTTTGTGAAACTTTGCGAGGTCAGTATGGAGTCTAAAGAAGGGACAGCACGGCAGCAGCTTTTCTCTGTTGGAGATTAATTTTGCTGCAGGCATTCTGTATCAGCTGGAGTTTTCCCAGTGTGTTCTGAAAGAAATGGAGGCCTCCACTGCAGCTCCTGAGGTGACAAACAGTCCCTAAAATGTCAGGCAGTGATGTGTATAATGATCTTTATCTCATATGAAAACAGTTTGGTTTTTTCTTGATAACTTTGGAGAAAAGATTTGGAATCTTGTGCTGGTCAACAATAAAGCTGTCATTACTTGGTCTTTTGAGGAGGGATATATGAGTATCTGAAAGGCATTCTAGTGTTATGTGACTAATAATTGGATAAAATTAACAAGTAGCATCTGTTCTGCTAAAACACAGCTTAATAAAGCTGTCCACTGTTGAAGATGAAGGATCTTTGCAGATGAATGACATAGTAGATGTTGAGGGCTGAACCAGCTATTAGTTTATTAGAAGGGGGTTCTGCTTCAGGGAAACCAGCAAGGTTCACTGATTAAGAGCAGATTCTGTCATTCCCCTATCCTAATGTACCAACACATCAGTTTAACACTTACGCTTCCATCTAGACTCACACAAAGTGAACGAGCAGCTGGCTGGATCAGCTTGAATATTTGACCGGTCTGAGCAGTTCAAATTTTACGTGGGGCTGACCCGCCGGTTAATTGAGTGAAACATTTGTCCATCCTGTCACAGGAACGCCTCGAGCAGAGCTCCTGAGGAGCCTCTCGGGCAGGGCTGGCTCAGCCCGGCGGGGCTGTCAGAGCCGGGCCCGGGGCGAGCAGAGCAGGCGCATCCTGCCGCTGAGTGGCGATGGGGATGCGCTGCAGCCTCATTACTGCAATTAGTGCTGCGCTGCGAGCAGCGTGCCTGATGCTTCTCCGGGTAGAAGGGGTGGTCACGGCTGTCCCTAATCACCTCTGCTCCCTTCGCAGTAGCTGCTGTTGGCAGGCAGTGCCTCACCGTTCCGGCTCTGTCCATCCTGCATTTCTAGTCTCTCCTGTCCGTATCCAGATGTGCTGGTTTGATTCTCTCCATACACCTTTGGACCTGCAGAGGGGGAGCAGCCCTGGCTCGGGGCAATTTCCTGTCACATCACACAACAGCCATGTTCTCTGTATAAGGTGTTGGCTCTTGCTTTCCCAGCTTTGAAGCCAATTGCTCCTCTTTATCCTTATCCTATCTCTTTCGGAAGAAATCCAGAGTAACTTTTCCCCAAATGCCCGTAAGCAATAAATGAGTAGCACCTTCTGAGGCTCTACAGATGGGAGCTGTGTACATCTGGAAATGGCTGCTGGAGACAAAGCACCCATCTAGAGAAGGAGGCCATCTCTGTAAAGCACCTTTTTTCTAAAGAAACCTTTTTTCTAAAAAGGAGGTGACCCTGGAACTGTATCCTGTCATTCTAATATCAATTATTGCAAGTACTTAGTGTAACTATTTGTTAATGCTCCAGTGATGTAAGATTCATCTTCGGTTTGAGTATGACAACAGTGCTCTTTTCTTTCTATACTGATCCTCCAGCAACAGCAGAAACTTATTATGATTCCTCAGACCTTCATTTTGTAATCCTGTTACCAAACCTGTTTTTTCTAAAGACTCTGCCCTCATGCATATTATGCATATTATGTTTCCCTTAGCACGTAAACAATAAGAAACCCTTTCACTCTTTCCCTAACCTACCGTGGAAAACCTCTCCCAGAAATGATAAATTCCACTGCAACCCATGTTTTGCAACCTACAATCGCTTTCTAGCTTTGTTTCATTATGTTTCGTTTTTGTAGACCCTCAATAGCTCCAGACTAAAAATCAGGAAAGCCTTAGGAACTCTTCCTGATGTTTTTTGTGGCTCAAAAAGATGGAGTGAAGTAAAGGTACTCCTTGTGCTGTGAGTACTGTTGGGTGGTATTCTAACCATGGAAGCTTTATGTTAATCACAGATTAGTTTTTTACTATGTATGAATTCATTCTAACAAAATCTTAATTTCAGGCAACTTGTTAAAACCCTGCATTTTAGTTCAACGATCCATTCTAATTTCTAACTTGATTTTTATAGCTTCTTTCTGTAATCATATTCACAAATATGCTGAAATATGCACATTAATCTTAATAATTTCTGTTAATGAGTTACAAATTTTATTTCATATCATGGGTAGGTACATTTCACAGCGCTGCTCTGCCTGTTCAGTGGTGGTTCCTGGAGCTACTCAGAGCTTTTAATAGAGAGTGCTCTCTTAACTTCATTACCAAAACAAATGCAGTGCTTGTTTTGCACAAAATTTAAATGTGAAGGCAGCACTAAAGACAAAGAATCAAAGAGACAAGCTTGAATAGCTCTCTGCTTGATTATGAGATGCTGGGGGTTGAGGGAATGCTGTCTGCCTTTGTGAAACAAAAAAATAAATTTGCTAAATTCCAGTTGTTTTGTAGAAATTGCTGGTACTGAGCCACATTCATATGCAATATTAATTTGCAAGAACTAGAGAGAATATCCTGTGAAGCCTGAGCAGTGGGTAGGAAAACTATGGGGATTTTAAAGCATAGTGCTTAAAAACTTGTTAAAGCTTAGGTTTAGCTGTGGTAGATAACAGAAACCTAAATAACATTTTCATATGCATAAATTACCTGAAAATGGACATCTTCAGAGTGTACTTTGGAATTAAGTTTGTGACTATAAAACTTCAGGATTTTATTGTCCATTTCCTGGAAGGATGTTAGTGCAATCCAGGTATTGAATAAAGTTGGGAAATCGACTGATTTAGATTTGACCTTTCACCTTGGATACAAAGCATTGTAGGACTTCTGTATTTTGTTTTAGCTATTCAGAGATGCTTTAGACAGAAATCCTCAACTGTTCTCATTTGAACTATATAGAAAGTAGTTTCCTGAAAATGTTTGGTGCAACTCATAGCATTTGAATATAACTGGAATTTTTAAACTTGACCAAAAGCACGAAATACTTGTGTTAATCAGGAATATGCTTTTATCTTCCATCCCATACTTCATGCATGATTCAGTCTGTCATATCTTCTGTTTAAATTTTTAGCACACATTATTATGTATGCTTATAAAACAGTATTTTTCACTGAGCTCAACAGATACTTCTTATTAAAAGCTTATAAGAAAGAAAGGAAAATAGGTTGATAATATAACCACCTGCGCTGCAGCTGGTGAAGCAAACAGGAAAGATTTCCTCACAGCTTAAGATAAAAACTTCCCAGAACACAGAGAAAATACTCCCAGCCTCCACATCCTGAACAAGAGCAGTCAGCAGAGAAATAGACTTTCAGGCCTTTGTTCCAAGTCTAAGGTGTTTTGTCCCCTGGTGCTGTGGATTCCATTTGGGTCACATTTTTTAAAGAAATAAGTCATGCAGGAGAACTGTGTTTACCATCTGTAGTTGAGACATTTGCTTATCAAAGACATCTGAAGTACTGCTGCTGACTTCAAGGTTTTCTATTTCAACCACTCCTGCTTTTGTCAGAATTCATCCACAAAACAAACAGCTGGCTTTAGTGGTTCATGCCTTTCTTCACATGAGGGAGGAAGTCCTAGTACCAAAATGTTGCCATAAACGTGGCAAATAAACATAATCCAAACGCTATGACTTTGATTAGAAGTTTCCTTCTTTAATGAGAGAAGTTGTGGTTTGTTTGGGTTTTTTTTTGTTTTTATTTTTGAGTAAAGCCTTACTTCCAAGGATTCTATGAAAAACCCATTAAACCTTGAGGAGGCAAAGGAGTGGAACAACAACAGCTGTTCTCAGGAAGTCCTCTGTGTTAGGAACTGTGATTGGAATTGAAGGGCAAGAAAAACAACTGTGTTCCCTTGCTGTCATGTGTGTGCTCTCCTTCCAGTGTAAGTCAAGGAGCTTGTCATGCCTATTGCACTGCAGAAAATAAATAAGCTTGCCAGAATTTTATGTCCAATGACATTATTTGCAGTTAGAATTTAGGAGTTTGTTGTGCAACTACAAGAAAATTTAATCTTTTACAAAAAGAAAAAGTGCTATCAGATGAATTGTGTTAGCCTCAAAAGGCATGAGAAACTGATTTTTGCCTTTTGGCTGAGCACTGCAGGAGACAGGAGGGGGTTGCAGAGACCAGGGATAGCACAGCAGCAACCTTGGCCAGGAGAGGTGGGGCTGGGAGGGAGACTGGGCAGGAAAGGGTTTGATCAGGGGGAGCTGAAACAGAACCTTCAGGCAGGACAGCGCCAGTCGTGCTGATGAAGGATAAGATTTGGTGGTAAATGCAGGGACTCTGCTTGTAGCTGTTTATGGGGAGCTGTCAAGATGCACATTGCTTTGATAATTGGGGTGTAGGATGTATAAATAAATTACTGATGAACTGACTCAAAAGAAAGACCTACAAAAACCCCTCTTTAGATAAAACTTGCAGCCTGCTGAAGAACAATGCTGTTTGTGTCAGAGGTCTGAAGGGTGACAGGTCTTTGAACAAACATCAAGAGAAGAGCTTGTCTGTGGAAAAAGATGTGGAGAACAGGTCCTGTGGCACAAGAAGTTAATTGCATTAGCTGCAGCTCTGCTGCCAGTGCAGTGCCTTCATGTGAGACTGAAATGCTTCTGTCTGAAAACCTGCCCAGGGGCCTTGCCTTGGCCTGGGGACATGGCTCTTGTTTATTCCAGAATTCAGGGCTTAGTTACCCTTGGAGTGAAAATTGTCACTAAATGGCAAAGGGGTTTAGGTCTTTACTTTTGGTTTGCAATATAGTAAAATAAATATTAATACTGTTTTTGTTAGCTATGCGAACCCTTGTGATTTATTTGGGAATGCAAGGAGGATCTTTCCAGTACTATTTTTGAGAAGTTATGTTTTCAATTTGAATTGCATTAAGCATGTTTCCCCTCCAAACATGACCAAGGACTTTGACTTCTGCTGCAATATTTTATTTATAATTTTTTCAATGACCTCTTTCTATGGTTTTATGAAAGTAAACAGAAGTGCTTTTACCTTTGAAGAAATTTACCTGTTTAAACGCTTAAAACATTCTGTCTTTATTTTATATTTATGTTGAATATTTTATTTTTGAGTGTTGCTTCAGTTTTAATGTTTCATAGGACTCAGAGCATCTTTTCATATTACTTGGAACTGATTTCACTCTAACCTTGGCTGTAACCTTAGTGACTCTTCTTTGTGAGGATGTTGTGCAGCTTGCAGTGATCTAGTTAGCAGCAATGGATCTAATAGAGAGTTTGTAGTTTTTTCCATGTAAAACAAGGAGATAAATTCTGTCTTTCAGGCAGTTTTATAGAGATTTCTGAACTAGACAAAGAGAGTCTTTCCATGAAGTTTCCTAACAGGAACTCCAGAGGCTTGTACTGACCAAAGTAGCACCCAGGCCTCTTCAGAATGTTTTTCCAAATACTGTGGATGCAGCAAAAGCTGCAGAGGCCTTTGTTATTTTAAATTTCATGTGAGAACCTGAGTGATAGGAGTTGGCCACAGAATAAACCAGTGCTTTTAGTCCACGTTTAATGCTGGGCTCATGTGGTCACACAGGTTCTGGTGAACTTGGAGCCTACGAGTACTTTTGAGCCTCTACTTTGCTTTTCAGCCTTTGCTCAGGATTTGAGTTGAGGTATTTAAACCCAATTTCTAACAAGATTTAGGAATTTGTCTGATTACAAATTTGAGATTAGTGGCTCCACACCCACATTGTAAAGGAGATTACTTGTGTGCTTAAGATCTGCCTTTAATCTTGATATTTAAGTTAGTACAGGGATTAAAATAGAGAGCACGGGTACATAAGATTTATATGGGTACCTACAGGTACTGAAAAGTGCACTACCAAATGATTTGGGTAAACAGTACAAAATCCTCTAGTAGTTTAAAATGTTATCTGCAGGGAAAATAATTTCTTGAGTTTTCTTGAATTTAATAGTGGACATAAAAATGATGAAAGTCTTCTAACACCAAGATTTTGGTTTTTTTCCTGTGTCCGTTCACCTTTTAAATAAAACATACAACACTAAATTCTGGCTTTAAAATTATATTTTCTAAAATTCACCACTGCCATTTGCTCATAAAGATGAGTACTCATTTTATCTGTGCTTCAATTTGCCTCTCATTATTAATTTTACAGGCAATAAAAAGCTCTTTGTGTCAGGTGTTCTATAGATTCCCATACAGGAAATTTGAATGTAAACTTCTGCACTTAGAAAATATAATGAGAAGCATGAATATTTATGCTTTAATAGTTCTCTGAGGTGCAGGGAAACCTCAGCTTCTGTAAACCAACCTTGAGAAACCTTTAGAACTGGGCCCATTTACATTTGCAAACACGCCTGAGTGACCTGGAACCTCCTACCAGCAAACAGAATGAATGATCCAGACAGAAGTTGGGTTTATAGAATGTTTGGGTCAAATTAATGATGGGATTAATCCTAAGCAGTTCAATGCAGTTTCCCTCCTTGGCTTTATTTAACTTTCAGAAACCTGGTCACAACTTAAATGGGTGTAACTTTCTAGTACAGGGTTGACATAAGGTAACAGCAGAAACCCTGAAGGCTTTTTTGTCAAGGTCATACTATGTTCCTTTGCTGGGTTACTGGACTAATCAGCAGAAAATATACATATAATGTGTACAAGTGTAATATTTATAAGAACACACAGCAGGAGCAAAGATTTGGATTCCTTCTTTCATTTCTGTTTACTCACTGTCCTCCCTTTGGTGAAAAAAAAATGTAATCATGTATACTGGGAAAACAAATCATCAGCAGAAGGTGAGAATAAATTCTGCTACCACCTGTGTATGCACTCGAATTCAGTATCAAATGGGTAGTTTGGCCACAAAGAGACAATGTCTTGCACAGACAAAGTGCTTACAGACAGAGTTGTGTTGTTTTTTGAACAGACACTGAGTGTTAGAAAGCTCAATGCAAGCCTGGGTGTCTCAGCAATAACAGCCACCTTACCACTGTTTTGTATCCATGGTGGAAGCTGAGATGCTCTCCTGAGTTCATGTTCTGTCCCATTATTTGCACTAATGCAATTTTCTAGTGCAGAAAATGGAGCGGGATGTTTTTCTGAATGTACATACTTAGCATAAAATGAAAGCAAAAGTGGGTTTTTCCTATGAGGTAGCTGGGGAGCTCCCGAAATCCCCACAAAGGATTTCTTTGTGCCCTCTCAGCTGTGGCAGTTGCAGTTAATGACAAACCCTTTCCCCAGAGGTGCCCTGGCACGGCACTGCCCTGCACTGAAATGAGGTATTATCTCACGTGCTACTAGGAAAAAGCAGGGAAAAAAAGAAATCTCTGCTAACCAAAGGCAGGAATTTAACATCTCATGGGGTTTAGCTTTCAGAATTCTGTGGGAATACTGCTGTAGAAAAGGTAGAAAGTAATTTTAAAATTGCTCATTTTAATGGGGTGTATGAAAAATTATTCAAGAGCAGCGCTGGACATTGTGGGTCCAGAAATATGAACAGGCTTGCAGTCAATAGGAGATGTCAGCTGAGAATTGTGGAGATGTGAAACAACATCTTAAATATAAACCCTTCAAGGTGAATATGTTAAACACAGGATTTACACATCTTTTAAAGGCAGTGAGGTGTTTTTATCTGGTTTTAGCTGCCGCGCTCTATCCAGGGTCCTGCCTCACCACATTGCATTATGATTGCTTGTGCTGGGAAGGAAGTTTGTGTGGAGCTGTGGTTCTCTTTGGTTCCTGAACCCCTGACAGATGGATCCCTGTCCAGCTTCATCATGCTGAAGTCTGTTCCCCAAGGAAGTGAATGATGACCATGCCACAAAGATCTTGCCATGAAACTTCTATTAGTGGGGATTTCTATTGGTTAGCACTGATGGTTTTCTCTTTCTTTTGCTCTGCAGCTGCACACTCTGCACACTCTATCCAAGGACAAACCCTGCCCCAGTGGCTTTTTAAAAATATTTTTTGATAATGCCAAGGACATTCCACCAAAAAAAAGCCCAAAAAAGAGTCTGATTCCTTTTGATCAGTATGAATAATACTTCAAATTGTTTCATGAAATGGGCCTGGGAAAAAGCCAGTCCCAGGGAAAGAGTGTATATATGGAAACAAAATCAGAGTGGATGGGTAGAATTTTTTTGGTGTGTTTTCTGAATAGATAGAATGCACTCATTTCTTGCCAAGAATGCCAGGACTGTACCTGAAAGGTTCTTTGAAATCATACTAATGGAATGCTGATCCAGCAAGGAGCTCTTATGTCCAATAAAATCACGTTATATAAACAATGCTTTTGTGGACATTTTTTCTCTGTCCTTCCAGAAGAGTAGTTTGAGGGAGAAAGTCTGTATGGATATTTATTAATGAAGATGTATTTGAGAACAAAAAAGAAATATGTACACCTTAGCTGGAAAGAGCTCTTGCTGGTTAAAAGGCAGAGTGATTGCTGAGTTGGAACTTGTAACTCTATTCACTTTCAAGTAAATAATTTGGGGCTGAAATGTTCTGTTATGAAAAATGGCTTCCTCTGTACTTTCAGTGCTCTGAAATTTGTAAAAGGAGTGTCCTTATCTGAAACCTGAATACCAGCATTTTATCTCTGCTATAAAGACACAGCATTTTATCACCTAATGTTAATATTTAACTGCTAATATTTAGAATTCGTAAGTGTATTCTAGATGCATCTGATCTGAAAGTATAGAAGCAATACACTGTTGCCTCCATAGAACATTATCTCAAGGGAAAGTCAGCAAAACAGTGAGAAAACTTTAACATCTCTTGCCTTGCATTGAGTTGATCCCCTGTAGTGTAATATAAACTAGAAGGGATGAAAGCATGAGCGGTTTTAGTAATGTAAAGGATGTGTTTTGTGTATGTTTCTTTATTTAACTCATTTCAGTGACAGTTATTTTAAAAAATGGGGAATTTGGTGTCATAGAGACATTAGGACAAGTGAAGTAAAGTTGAATGCAACCCAACAACTGCCATGAAAAAAAGCAGCAAGATGGTTTAATGCTTGAATAATTTATTATTGAGTGAATAGGAAAAGTCTAATCCAAATGAATGAGAGGCATAAAAAGAGTTTTTACAAAAGTAAGTGTTTGGACTTGAGGGAGGGACCACATCAGTCACTTGGGCAGAAAAAAGATGTTACTATTTCAATTCAAATTTGTATATTCTAAATTTTAGATTTGGCCACAGAACCAAAATCCTGATTTTCTGTGGAGAGATGAAAATCTAGGGCTTGCTTTTATCTGCCACAATATTTTTTCTTAGTCACATTACTTCTTAATTTTATCTTTGCTGTTCCACCTTCATGGTGGTATCTGTACTGTGCCTTTTTGGCTCAAGGTTTTCTGAAAGATGGTTGAAGTTATACAAAACAATGTTCTAAGTTTTTAACTTCTTTAAATATGTGACCTTTACTGGGAGAGTGCAGCTGTGCCTGAATAATTTGGGCAGGAAAATGAATAAGGAAGTGTTTTAGGTGCCCTGGGAAGAGCTGCACACTCTGACGGACACAAGGGGTTTCACCAGGAATAGATGTGGGGAGCTGCTGGGAAACATTATTTATGATGGTGCATGGAATTTGGATAGCTGGTGTTGTATTAAAAACATTTCTATTTGTCAGGTGATGCTGATTTTTTGTAATTGGTATTGATACTGGGACGCACAGCGTGACCTTTCCCTGTTTGAAGTGGCCTTCAACTCTTCCTTTTGCTTTGTTTTCCCATTCCATATTTCAGTTTAACAGGAATACCAAGGAAGCAGCCTGATGTGCTGGGTCCTTAGCGCCTTTTCTCTTCATTACTGCAAACTGAGTGGCGCTGTCAGAGAGGAGCAGGCTCAGTGCTCTGTTTGCTCGCTTTAAATTGGGTGTCCTTGAGCTGTACCAGTGGAAACACTGCTACATTTCATCTCCAGATAAAAGTTTGTGTTCTTGAAATTAACAACGAGGCTCCTACCGGTGGTGGCAATGTTTTCATAGAAAATGAGAGGGGAACAAGAAAGTGTATTAGTGGATCATAGGGTGACTGAGAGAAACAAATTTATTACTCATTCAGCAGGGGATTTCGCTGGGAAAGAAGCACAGTTGCATAAAGAGCTGGTGAGAATTTGTCTTGAGATACTGTGTCTGTCTCTGGTTGCTCAAGATCAAGCGAAATGAATTCAGAAAGATGGAGTGTAAAGTGCTGTTCCTTTGAGGTTAAGAGGGAATATACCACAGGCAGGGTGGGGGAATGGGAAATGTCAGAGGGAGGGTGACTTCGAGTTTTGAAACATCACTGAAGTGTAAATTGTGTTCTGCCTCTCACAGAAAATTACAAGTGGGAGCCTTTTCTAAAAGAAAAAAACAACACTCTTATATGATACCCACACAGTGTGTTGTGATTGAAATATTGTGACTGTGGAAATGCATTTCCTAGATTTAAAAACTTGAGCCAGAATTCATTATTATTATTCACATGAAATTTTCTGCTCATGAACCTGTGAAGTGACTTCAGCTTTTGAGAATATTTTTATACTTCTACATATTTGGTAATGTTTTGAATAAATCATCTTTAATCTATTCATTTGATCAGGAGCTTGTTGATTTTCTCACATATTATTAATTATTTCTCACATATATTAGTTATTTATTAGTATGTAATTGGTTACTCAAGTACTTTCACTAAATTGAAAGCTTTGAGATACTTTTTTAAATAGCATTGAGCATAGTCAAAAATTAATATTAATATATTTAGTGAATATTTGAGTACAGCCAATAACCAACATCTCTATCTGCAGCTATGTTTTGGACAATAGCCATGTGTTTTGCATAAAGTGTAACTTCTCATCATTAGTGCAAGTAGAATAATCCTTTGAGCTATTTTTGGTACAGTTCCTATAAATGTTGTGAGAAGGAGTAGCCTGGAGGTGGAAGGATTCCATAACTGGACACATCTCTTAGGGACCTGCAGTGTGCCCGTGAGCTCATCAGCTGGTGTGGGGCACAGCAGCTCCAGCTGCTCCCAAATATTACTGCAGGAATGGCAGCTCTCAGCAGCCTGGTCCATGAGGCCTTTTGGATGAGCAGGAAATTTTGGAGAGAGCAAGAGAAGGGAGCTATTGTGAGCAGAGGCAGCACAGTGTCAGAGGTCAGCTATAAATAGCTGGGAAAGGTTAGGACGTGCATTTTCACTGAGGGAGGTGTTCATTTGTTCTGTAAGGTGTGATACCGGAACTCCTGCGTGCCAGACAGCACAAAAACACCACTGAGGATTTAATCCCTGCCCAAAGAACTTTATATTTCCAATGTGAGAATAGAAACACAACATATAGATACATGATGTGAGTTACAGTTAATGCAGTTAATGCAGTAAGAGATTTAAATGCAAAGCATCAATCGATGTGAACAGAGTCGAATTGTAAACAAGGTCAGGCTACAAAACTGAAAATTCCCAGAGGAAAAAGACAGGACTTGCTGCTCTCCCATGCTTGTTATTTCAAGGAAATTATTTCTCTCAAGAATAGAATCATATTAATAGAGCTGTTTTTCTTAACAGGAAGTTAGGAATCAGAGGATGCTAAATGTGCTTGTAGTGAAGAATTGCTCCATGATCCCCACTTGCAAGGACACAGAGGTGCTGGAGCCTGCCCAGAGAAGGGCAACGGAGCTGGGGAATGGTGTGGAGCACCAGTCCTGTGAGGAGTGGCTGAGGGAGTTGGGGGGGATCAGCCTGGAGAAAAGGAGGCTCAGAGGAGGCTTTAGCACTCTGTACAGCCACCTGAAAGGAGGGTGTGGTCAGGTGGGGGCTGGTCTCCTCTCTCAGGTAACAAGCGACTGGTTGAGAGGAAATGGTCTTAAGTTGCTTCAGGGGAGGTTTAGACTGGATTTTAGGTAAAACTTCTCCTCTGAGTGGGTTGTCAAGCATTGGAACAGGCTGTCCCATCACCATCCCTGGAGGTTTGATAGGCACCCGAAGTGGGGCAGATTTTCAGCTGTGTGTACGCAGACAATAGTGCAATTACAGCACGCGTCTGTGGCAGTTGTGCTGAAGGCAAGACAATATTCCGTGAGTTCAAGCACCTTTATCCTCTTGAGAGAAGCAGAGGTTTCCTTGCCACTGAGAGCAGCTGGTGTGACTGACCAGGCTGGCATCAAACCCAAGTGGGGGAATTGGTACATACAGGAAAAATTGATTTGTATCAAAGATATTGATCTCAGATTTTTCAAACATGGAGCTGTTTAGCAGCATCTTCTTGGCACACCTACTGAAGTTAATGAATTTGGGAACCTCAGCACTTTGACAACAATTTGAAGGCATGCTTGGGCTCTCAGCTTCAAACTGGATCAAGGGAATTCACTACATGTGTTCTTCCAAATTAGCCTAAGAATGAGTGTGGGACTTGGCATGGGTATTCTCCTCTGTGCAAAAGGAAAAGTGTAACAGAATTTGTTCTGTGGAAAAGCAGTTACTGTGAAAGTTGCCATTTCTCTGCACCCATGGTACTAAAAGTAAGTTCTGAACCAAGTAGGAGCTGGAGAACAAGAGAAGCCAGAAGTGAACATATTGCCCTGTATTTTAGAGAAATAGAGTCACCTCTTGTTCGGGTGTTGAGGGATTACTAGCTAAAAATTCAGCACCATTTTACAAGCTGTTCCTATGATTCTGTATGGTGTTGTGGTAGTGCTGTCAGCTCAGTCTCTTCAGAGCTGTTCCACATGAGAAATAAAGTGTTGTAGCACATTTGGTTGAAAACCAGCAGATGCACAATTCTGAATTTGTTTTGGTTTTAGATCCCCTTTTCGGTGCAATTTATTATCAAATAATGCTGTGAATATTCTTAGGGAACTAAGCGAGAAAATGAGTTTGCTGTGTAAGCCAGGGTCAAGGTACTTTAAGTTGTAAACTCTAGGCAATAAATGTTGTATTTTAAATGAGTGTTGTGTAAATCTCAGTGCTCTGAAATGAAGTTACTGCTCAAGAACCCCTTTGCAGATGCTGACATGCACGAGTGTGTCAGTGGCAGGTCATGATGTGGCATTGTTCATGGGAGTTAACAGCACAGCAAACATTTATTCCTGGGGCAGAAAACTCCGAGAGGTGCTTGTGTCTTATGCTAAATTTCTGGTAATTACTTTGACTCATGCTTGGGCTTCTCTCAGCCTGCTTCTTTGGTGCATTAATTGGCAGGGGAACATGGTTTTACAATGAAGAGAATGAATGTGATTTGGCAAAATAAGGTGAATTTGGTGAATATCATTCTCAGCAGCCCATCACTCACGTGCGTACCTTTTAGTTCGGGTGCAAATGCAACCAATAAAATCTAATATTTATTTTGTTTTTAAGTTATTTGAAGCATGTGAAAGAAGGAAATTTGCCCAGTGATTGTGAAACAAATCACCTCATTTAGAATAGATCCAAGGTGCTGTTTGCTGCAGGGTGGTGAGCAACAAATGTTGTTTGGTTTGTATATGGATCAGAAAAATAAACATCAGGAGAAAACTGCTTAGCTCAGATCCAAAAGAAAATTAAGTACTTCTGTGCCTGAGTTACTGTACACCCAAGAAAATATCTGTTGCCTGTGCACACTCAAATTGTGGTGTTGTCATTCCAGATGCTGGCACATGAGACAGCCTTATCATCAGGAGCAGTGTTTGCAGGAAGAGCCTGTAGAAGGCTGGACTTGCTTTGTCCCCAGTTTTGGCCTGTTTTTTCCAGGCAGGAAAGGCTGGAGAACATTGACACCAAACTAGCTGGAGCTTCCCTATCTAAGATACAGGAAAAATAGAATAAGTTTCTTGGCCTGATGTGAATCTAATCCTCTTCCCTATTGAGGTGTAGCTTTGTCATGAAAGCTACCCTTGTAGCTCTAAGGAATTTGTTAAACCTTCCAAAAGGCATGAATTGCTGGGGAAGCACGGTGTGGGTGTCTGCTACAGAGGTAGTTGAGAGTGGGCTGGGAGTCATTGCTGCTATTCACTGTGTGGTGGGCATGTTTGTGCCATTGAAAACTACATTTTCCTGCATTTAAGCTATTAATCATCTACTTCTCGTGCTGATTGTCAGTATTTGTTGGATTCTATAACTCCATGTATTAAACTTATACAAATACTTCAGAATGAGGAAAGAAGTGTTCTGAATTAAACTTGGTCTTTCATCTCCTGGCATTCATCCTTCCTTATTTGACTTTGTAATTAAGTTGGATGTGCTGAAACCACCTATTGCTATTTCCCAAATGGAAAACTTCCTAAAGTCTGCAAAAGTGCTCAGAAAGCAACTGCAGCTCAGCAGCCACAAACCTTATCTCTGCTTTATCCATCTTTCCATCTCCTGCTGCCTCTTACTCCTCTTTTCCATCAGCTAAGGAAAGAGCTGAGCAACATAAATGCCTTCTTGAGCTAAGCAGATTTTTTTGTCACTCACAAAATCCACAACTGCTTGAATTTGATGTTTTCTGTGATATAAGCGTAGCCTCAGTGTTTTAATACACATTTGTAAATATCCAGAGAGAAACTGCTGAAAAAGTGAAAGGGCACACACCCAGCCTTCCTTCATTTAGATGTGCTGGCTTTTTAAGAAGTTTTGAGGCTTGGCAATTAAAAAAACCCAGTAAAATAAGCCTTAAGTGGTGGGTGAACTTTACACATTGTACTAAATCAGAGTTGAAATCCACCAGTTGCAAAATAAAATCTATAATAAGGCTGTAGCTGACTGAAAAATAACTTGCAGACTTTTTTTTTCCAAGCAATTCTGAGAAACTTGGGTAATTTCTATTGGTAAGAGCAGGGAACATTTGCCATTAAATGATAGTTTAATCCTGTGAAAGTAAATATCCACATGCATCTCTGGTTTAAAAGAAAACAATCCAATTGTTTTATTTTCGAGTATTGGTGGTTTCATCTACTCAACAAACAGTTCTGCCCATGCTCTGTTGTTTTTCCAGCTATTGGTGTATTCATATAATGTCTTAGTTCTTGCTGTGCTCTGTGTGATTTCTGGCTAATCAGAAAAGTGTGTATTTATGTGTTTTTAGTACAGTGCAATTTCCTTACATATGTCTCCAAATGCCCACTTGTACATTAGAAATAGAGAGCATTTTCAAAGGGAGATTCAAACCTTTTAGGAAAGCTCAAAATCCAAGGTATAGATGCAACATTTTAGTAGATTTCTAATACAGGATATTTTGAAATTATTATTTATGTTTGTACAGTGTTCACAAAGTACTGTGAATTTTAACACAGTGGTTTTAATGTGGATGCAAGGGGTATTCTAAGGGTTTTTTCTTTTCTATATGTAGGGGTTTATGTCAGTTGTGGATTAATTAAAAAAAGGGGCAGAAGAGCAGGCCTATTTTGAGGTCTTTGTCCTTCTACTAAAATCTTATGTTTAGTCATACTTTCCTATAACTAGTTAATAATACAAAGAGGTAAAAGCAGTTTTTATTTCTCTTCTGTGCTCCACGTTTATTCCAAGGCAGAAATACTGAAGGAAAAGATATGGGCATGAGGTGAAAAGGCCAAGGTTGCAATGGGATGGCTCTGAGGTGGGCTGGCAATTTTCTGGAGTGCAGAGTAAACATGAAGTAAATGGAAATCTCAGCAGTCACTAGGGAGGGAGGAGCTCTTCAGAGGAGAATTAAATGACTTGGGGGAAAATTCATTCATTTATTGTGGTGCCACTCTCTACTTAAACCAAACACCTCTGTCCTCCAAAATCACTAAGATTCGGCATTCAGACTTTTTTCTAAGAATGCAAAGTAATAAATGTCTTTAATCCTTACTATTAATTAATTATTAATATTGTGGACTATTAGTGTTGACTTTGAAAATCCTGATTTTTTGTAATAAAAAAAGAATAATTTCCAGATATATTTTTGGTCTTTCCAACCTCAGCATTTTAAAAAATGTCCACTTCGAGGTATTTGGAGACTTTAAAATCCCTGTAATTTATGATTTGATATAAAAACATCTTTGTTAGCAGGCAATAAGTTCTGAGTAATGAACACACACTCCCAGGCAGGATTCAAATTTCATTTTGCTGTCACATGTGTGTTTAAATGTTGTACACAAAATAATTATATTTGTAGCAGAAATTCTGCAAAGCCTTTTCTTCATATTTTTCTGTTTGAGTGTTCTGCTTAAGTGACAGTCCTGCTTTCTTGGGGGTAGACATTTGTGACTTTTTATTACGAAAATCAGGACATTCAGAGATTTTTATTGTAACAGTCCTACACAGAAGGTAGATTTCTAGTCTAGTTATACTGGGAATATTGTCAATAATTTTAATGTGCCACGTGCCGCAAAATCTTTCTCAAATATCTGATTGCAAATCTGCATGCAGGCTATAGAAATACTTCAACCCTGTTGTTAAACTATACCAATTTATTATTTCATACTGGTCTTGGTCCGTGTAACAAGAAACTGAAGCAAAAGAAAAGGATTGAGAACATCGAAGGACCAAAGTCTTTTGAGAACTGGAGGACTAAAATATAATACCCTTTTCTTGTGTTTTGTCATGTTGCTTATACACTTTAACTACAACCTGGGAAAAACTACAGTTGTCATCAGTTAAAGACAAAGTTTTTATCCAATCAAGCCACCCATTTAGGAAATGTCCATTTACTCAGCTCAGAGGCATAGACACAGATTTCTCCACAATTAACAAAAAAACCCCAAAACAATTTTATTGGTTTGGGGTTTTTTGGGAAGGAAATGAACGGTTTTGTGCTGCTGTGTGTGTGGAATTTTTGTGGTGTGGTGTTTGCGTTTCCTTGGTTTTCCCCTTTTTAAAGAGGGCCATTTATTTTAACAGGTGGAGACGTATGGCTTGGGTGGGTGCTCTCTCCAGGAACCAGCAACTCCCTTGGGCTGTGTGCTGGGCTCAGATTGAAGCAGCGAGGATTTTATGAAGAAACTGCACACAAACAGCAGAACTGGAGCCTCCCAGAGCAGCTCAAGAATGAAGTCTACTAAATGTAAGACATGTTTCATTTTTTTCAAAGCCTCAAGTGCATTGGTTATAACCTACACCTGGTAAGGAATGGCAGAGAGAAAAGTGAGGTTTCTCTAGGGTTATATATTTATTGCAAAAGCTTGGCAGTCAGGGTGTGGATGTTAGGATGTGGAATGACAAAATTCAGTCAGGTTTCCTGGAAGTCCTATAGCGGTGAAGTCCAAGCTTCCACGATGCACAGCCTCAGTTAAGTTTTACTTGAGCTGAGACCTTTAGCACGGATTATTCTTTTCCTTATTTATAATGTAATTTTTGTTCCAGATAAAATGTACTTTTTTTTTTTTAAATTTTCAGAAGCTCTACTCTAAACTCTCTTTTGCATCACTGCTGCAATATGGGGCCAGCACAGTTTCAGCAATGACTGTAATAGTGTAATAAGGGGAAACAAATAGATCAAACTGTGCTAAGTGTTAAAGGAAGTGAAGAGAAATAGCTCTCGTGGGGAGGGGTTATTGGAAAGAAAACATTCTTTTCCAAGGAGTTATCTGTGGCTCTTGTAGATAACCTTTTGCTTTGACAATATGAAAGGAGCTTTGTGTCCCACAGGCAGCACTGTGTTCTGAAAGCTTGCCTGAGCTCAGAGGCTGCTGAGATGCTCTCAATACACAAATTAATGAATTTCTTTTGTTTAGACTGAATGGAGGGGCAAGGTAGAAAACTCTTATCACGGGTTTCAAGGAGAAGCATGCAGGACCAAGGGAACTCCTCCTTGGGGTGTGCTCCTTAGTGGCATCACCTAAGGAAGCAGTGATGCCTTGGCTTTAACTTTCCAGCATTCCTACAGAAAAAGCACATTTAAAATGCCAATGACAGGGAAAAGAAAAAAGCTGGGAATCTCAATTTGTCTGCTCTGGATTTATATGCATTGCACATTTGACTTCAGTTTCTTGTGCTGTCTATGGAGGGCAAGTGAACACTCCTATAAAAAGCCTTTGAGTTCATAGGTCCTGGTAATAAATAATTTTATTGGACTGATAATAGAGCATTATCAGGGTAGCTCATTATGATGAGCTTTGCTCAGCTTACCAGCTCCCATGCCTTGGCAAAGGCTCTGTGTAATTCTTTCTGTCCCTTGTATCACTGGAATATTGAACTGCAAATTGACTCATGTCAAAATACATCTCAGGATCCTGCTTCTCTGGGACTGTGATTTCTGCTTAGATCTCTGATGGTTTTCTGGCAAGCCCATGTCACACCTTTTTGGTGTCAGCTGAAGTAAGGCTCCATCAGGAAGTTGAAAGTGATCTCATCTCTCTGACTCTGTGGACTGCAGAATTCTTGGCTCTGATCAGCTTCTTTAGCAGTTTGTTTCCTTATTTAGTATTTGTGGAGAGTGTATTTGTTTTGTAAAAATTTCATAAAAAATAGTAAATGTGGCTGTTCAGGGAATCAGAGGTGGCTGTGGCAGATATGAAGAACAGGTCAACATTTTTATATATTCATCACTTAGACTCAATTCTCATTTAATTTAGAGGACTTTTCTTCCAAAGTCTTAAGATCTACCGCCCTGGATTCTACTTAATAACAAATGAAGAGGCTGTAAGTTAGAAGAGCTGATTATGATTTTACTGAGAAGGAGTAAGTTTAGGGAGTCTAAAAGAGTTTATAGCTTTTGCATTAGCCATTGAAACTACACCTTCTGAACTGCAGCACAGGTTGGTTTGTGGTTGGTTTTTTTTTTTGGAAGTCCAATGACTGCATTTGGAGGAAAAAAATTATGATGAAAACTATAGTTTTCAGTGACTTTTTGGGTGGAAAAAAGGCTGAAACTGTTCTTTGACCAAGCAGCTGATCTGAGTGCTGCTCCTGCCTTCCTTGCATATTCACGAGACTAAGGTTTGTCCCTTCCCAAAATGTCATCAGTGCTAAGAAGGGAGATAGCTGATGCTGTGTGCAGCTGTGCTCTGAAAACACACATTTGTCACCTCACCAGCACTTGAATACTTTCTTTACTCCAAAAACTTGGCTCCCAGTTCAGTGGTTCAACTTTGGAAATAAGATATTGCTCATTATAATGAAGGTGAAACTTGAACATTCCAGCTAAACAATAAAAATGTGAAGCTCAGCCTGAGTCCTGGGCCTACTGATACTTAACTCTAGTCTAGTCCTTGAGCAGCAACCTGAAAGCCAGCTGCTGTTTAAAACAAATTGTGCTCTGCTTAGACAGGACATGGGAGCAATCCTCTGATTTGCATCTCTATTTCTATCTAAGGCTGACTGGGTTACATCCTGTTCTCCTGTGAGACACGATAGATGTAAATGCTTACCTTTTTTAAAAATTGTCATGAGACTACTGTGCATCAGTGACTTTGCATTTCAGCTCTGGGGATGTCACTGCACAGATTTCATAACCAAGTTAATTGAATTGTTTGTTTTTAGAGATTATTTAGATGGAGGAAAAAAAGGTGTTTATTCGATGTATAGAGATGAACAAAGCAATATGAATTATCATTTGAATCCTAGTCATTTCATCCTTATAAAAATGAAAAGCTGGATTCCCGTAAGCACAAATTGCTTTCATAGATATTTAATTAGCTTAGGAAAACTGGCAAATTGGAAATAAACCACTTTGGTCCTCGTAGCACTTGTGAATATTTCAGAGGCATAAAGACTAACAGAGTGCTGATGCTGGTGCCAAATGTGTTAGAGCCAGGCACAGCTCAAATTCGTAATGAGAGCTTTCCAAGCTGCCCAGCTTGTTCCTTTTCACATCCTTTGACGTTTTGCTGGCTTGCCTTTGTTCTTGCATGCAAGTTTTCTGTGCAGTCTTTAAAGCTGTCAGTCTCACACCGTTGGCAGAGTAAATGTCGCGCTTGCAGAGTGATAGTTCAACCGAAACATTTGGACAAATGGAAATCACGTCCCGACCTTGTGCAGCTTCTCTGCAGAAAGCTAAATTTTCTCCCAGAGGATGGAATAATAAACTAATATGGATCTTGCCATGTAATGATTCCCAGCAGCTGGGACGGAACCCAGTAGGAGAAAACTATTATTAAAGGATTATTTTAATTATTTCTTCTTTTATGTATGAAAATGCCATAGGAGAGGAGGGGATTACAAAGTTATGTACATATAAATTGCAATAAATGGGGTTTTTAAATAAGACTTCTTATTTACTGTTTTATAAACGTATCTATGCCATGGCTATCATGCTTCCTGCAAGAGACCTGATGCTGAGTTTGTAGTGGTGCTCTAATTTCTTTTAGCTCAACTTTAAAATTTGATATTGTCCCTAAATGAGTCCAAATGATGCCATGAACAATATTGAAGATTTTCATATTTGATCTGTTTTTTGGACAGGTATTAACAAAAAATCATCTTCCATTTGCCATAAATGAGGTTCTTAAACAGTGTTCCTATGGATAGTATTTATCTTAAAATAAAAATCTGGGCTTGAGCTACTGAGTAAGAAGCTCAAGTTAAAACATGTTCCTATATCTATCTAAATTAACTGGCATGTTCAAGAACTAATTAATATGGCTCTATTGTCCCTGTGTCTGTTGTTAGTGCCTTCCAAAAAGTCAGTAACAGCTCCTCAGTATTACATTTGAACCATCAGTTTGGCCTTCCTGACTGCTGTGATTGTCTAAGAAAATCGAGCCCATTTCTAGATCTTTGGTTTTAAAATGTTCGCTCTAGGACATTATTTGAAAAAGAAATTATTATTAGGGATGCTGATATGAATCTTGGACTTCCCAAAACATGAAAAGTCACCTGATCTCATCTTTGTTGACCTGAGTGAGCTCTAAGTAAACAACAAAATATACCATTTAACAAGCTGTGTAATTTTTTGTGAAATGAGTATTGTACATCAGATGACTGAATGAGAGTTCACTGAATAGATTTTTACTCCCACATTTATGGTGGAAGCTTGCTGTTTTCTGTGGGTTTTTTTTCTGCTTAGGCTATGAAAGTATTTAACTGGATTTACTGCTTGGCTCAGATGAGGGGTTCTTGCTGTAAGTCATCCATCTAGACCAGTACCTTTGAAATTTTCCTCCACTAAACTGAATCCTCCAGGCTTCTTGGTATATATCTTCATAAGCCCTTGGGTGTGACAAAGTTGGCAATATTGGTTCCCTGAGCTGGAAGTCCCACTTTTGCTCTTGCAGAAATTGCTGGGTTAGAGACTGCCCCAACTTGATCCGTGGCACGGTTCTGACCAAACCTGTGCGGGGTGTTCCTTCAGGGAAGTCCCAGGTTCAGTGCAGGATACATCAGATATAGGAACAGGGGAAAACAGTAAGGAACAAAGCTAATAGCTTATTATATGTCACACTTTTAATTAATGGCTTAAAAACAAAGCTACTGAAGTGAATAATTTACATTTAGATATCAGATTAGACTTCAACAAATCAATAGAAAGTTGGTATCTTTCTGTATTAAAGATTGATTATTTTCCTCTGGCATTTGCACAGAGGCAGTATTTTGGGAAAAATCTTAACTGAGGAGAATGAGAAGTAATGCAGATCTGAATTTTAATACTGCAGTGCAGAACTACATCCTCTTTCAAGTTATAGTGGAACAATTTTAAATTTCTGATGTTCTATTCAGTTAAAAGTCACAAATGAAGAATGCAGGAAAAAAAAGGAAAATATTTTATATCCAGCATAGTGTAAAAAACCCATACAAAGCCCTCTGACACCTATTAAGTCTCAATGATTATTTAGAAGAATTTTTGTTGAATGTTTGGGGGGACAAAACTGTTCAGTTTATTGATAATGAACTTCACATTACAGAGATTTAATCTGGTAAACTCTGCTCTTGCTTATTTTCTGAAGACGTCAGAAATTTCTGTCATTATCTTGATTTCAAAACTACTTTAATATAAGTATTTCCTGTTGTTGATTCCTATTCTGGATGAGAAGGATGAGTGAAAATAATCTGAAAGAGCTTTTGATTAATTGATGTGTAGTTGTGCTATGTACTTTGTAGAAATAGGCTGTCTTGCTCCTTGATCTCTTCAGATTTGGAAAATGCCAGTCAAATAGTATTGAATTGTATTTGATTATTAAATAATATAACATAATAATGAAAAATCCATGCAAAATTATTGATCTCTGGTAGATAAATTATTTGCTTGTAACTCACATTCCCAAAGACCATTTTAAAGCAGTCTACAGTGAGGATTCAGGAGTCAGAAATTGTAGGAACATATTATTGTAGGAACACCTGGAGACAAGGCATAAAACTTAGTGCCCTCCCCTTATGTGCTTATAAAATGGTATTTTGCTTCCCTAATCTGTTGTCCTCGTTGTGCAAACCAGTCTATTCAGCCAGGCTTCTGTATGGAACGTGGTGGCCAAAGCACACTTGGGGTGCCGTGTTTTGATAGACGGCTGAATATATCAGAAACCCTTATTATATCATTAAGGGTGTTTATTGTATGGATGTTTTTAACTCTTCTGTTGTTAGGGCTGGGACAGGTTCCATTTATCTTTTCCACCGTGTGGGGATGTCACAAATGAGAAATCTTGTGTTATTAGAACTCCTTATAAGCAATATGGATACTTGCCTGGTTTTGTTTTCTTTGCGTAACACAACTTTCAGCAGCAACTTCTGTGTGATTTTTTTAAGGGCTGAATCTAATAACAACAAACTAACAAATGTGTTTCAAAGCAAGCAGAAGAGTTGCTCACATTCCTTTTTCCACATCAAATTTACACATTGTGAGTCAGGTTATTATCCACTGGTGGCTGTTCAAAGTGTATCAACTTGTTGGTTCTTAGGAGTTACTGCTTCTTTAACCAAAGCAGGAAAATAGAAAATCTGAGAGATACATGGAGTTCTGAGATTAGTTCATATGTTATTTTATACAGCTTTGTAAGCGCTGTGTTACACTCTTTCCGGAGTATACCTCTGTATATATACAGAAAGCTACAAAATGGAATCCAGTATGGAATTTGGCACTGTAAAATGAAAGCAGTGTGGATTCTAGAACAGGTTCTGTCGCTGTTCCAAACACAAAATCTTGGCAGCATCGTGGGGTTAGGATACAAATTATAATGAGGGCCACTTGAGTGGAAATGCTAAGATGAAAACCAAAGCCTGCAAGATGGTAATTATGGAAATTGGCAAACTCTGAGATCAGAAATAAGCTACTGTGGCTCCTCAGTATCCATGGAATGGTTTAGAAAAACGTGCTCTGGAAATACTTCAATGTTCTGTGTCTTATTTACAAACAACCTCTTTGACTCTGGAAAATTTGTTTTACATGTGGAAGCACTGGACCAAAGATCTTTTAGAGTGCAGTCCTGGGGTGTTGCCTGTCCTGCTCTGAGCAAGGAGAGTCTGCACCTCTCCAGCTCTTTACTGGGCTGGGGAAACAATAAAAGCACAGCTCATTGTTACACTGGAGGCTTACGTGGAAGCTGTGGCCTACAGAAATCCTGAAATATTTCAGGTTATTGAGGCAAAAAAGCACAGGTGAACTTGTAACAGCTTCACATCCTTTGTGACACACCTGGGGCAGGAGCTGAAAATGGTTGGCAGGCTGCTGACAGTGTAGAAAGGTACAAAATATGGAACTATCCAGGAGCTGATGTGACTGAGAAGGCCATGGGCATGTGCCCCCCACCTAAGCCATGCCATCCAAACCCACACTCCTGGCACATCTGAGCCAGGAATAGAAATGCCATGGGCAGCCCTGGGCCACCAGCCAAGACCCAGGGGCTCAGGCTGGGTCAGGAGTGGCTGGCTCCCATCACTGTGGGTCCGTGGCATGCTGGGTTAAACTGGGCTGCAGGGCAGGACCTTTTGTTGGTATGACTGCAGTTTGTGTGGTTTTGACAGAATAGAAATCACTGGCTGCTCCCACATTATCATGGCTAATAATGACAGTGATAATACAGTAATGGCATCAATACAGCACTTACTGTTGCACAAATACTTGATTTGACTCTGGAGTTGCTTGTTGTATACATTTCTTAAGATACATTTTCAATATAATCATATGCTGTTCGCATTTTTCCTGTGAAAAGTGATGAGAAGAGCAGGATAATGGGCCAGATGACCTTCAAAAGTCTCTTTCAACTTGACTGATTCTGATTTTTTTTTTTTTTTGGGTACAGTTTTTCTTTGTGTATATGTTCATTTGAACTTTCAATAGTATTGTGAGTGTATACTGTTTTGCAAGCAATAGACTTCATGCTTTGTGAAGACCTCTGAGAGAAAGGACACTAATTGAAATGACCATGAAATGGATTAGAAGTGGATCGATTTTTGCTGGGTTTTGACATATTTTTAGTGCCGCTAGCATGAGAAGGATGGTTGCCTCTAGGAACTATCAAGGGCCCAGGCTATGTTAGAGTTACTTTGAGAGACTCCCTTTGACCTCAAAGATAGAAACTCCCAGGGAAGAAAAAAAAGTAATTTGGTCTTCGGTTTTATACTCATTAGCCAAGAGTGAATCCTCCCAAAGCAATTTATGAAAGATAATGAAACAACTTAATTTGCCATCAAGATGCTTCAATTTGCATTCTTCTCAGTTGCATTCAGTCTCAATAAAATTGGATCATTATTTATCTCCAATTTTAATTCTTAAACTAAATTGTTTACCAGAAGGAATTTTTACTGTCTCTCTCCCCAACAACAACCTATTAAGCACAGCGTAAACACTGAAAATAAATCCAAAGTAAATTGAGGCTCCTGCTAACTTATTGAACCTGTGCTCTTTCCATATAACTCTTCTTATGCAAGGCAAAGAGACTCAATTATTTGCAGTTAATTGTCTGCCACTGAAAGAATTTAACCTCCTATGAGCCCCAAAGTGGGGAGACACTGTATGTGTAGCTGGTGGTACAGTGAGGCTTGGCTCATTCTGATGGCTTGTACCAATCATCTAAAGGCAAGGAAAGCAGAGAGGGATTGGATACCTGGACTGAGAGGGGAAGAAATGAATGTGATGGCACAGTGCACCCTGGGTGGGCTATGGGAAGTGGTAGGGATAAGTCCTTTCCTGCTTTCACTTGTCCTCTGTCCTGTGCAACTGCATTTTCTGTCTAACTCCAGTGATCTGGGCTTGTAACTCAGTGGTAAACCCTCTCTGCCTTTCTGCAGTTTTATTCCTGCCAAATTTTTTCCCTGAATATGTGACTAGGTAAAACTGTAGCTGATAAGGAATATATAGGCTGTTTTCTCAACCTATTGCTACCCTGTGATTATGTGTTTGAGACACTGAATTTATGCCAAAATTCAGGGAACTGTTCTGCAGTGAATTTTTTTCTTAATACGCAGGAGCAATTGTATGGCTTTTCTCCTGACAGTGGATATGGTACAAGGAAAAAGGGTTTGTGGTACCCAGTTCCAGAATGTAAATACTTGTTTAATGTAAATTACTGATGTAGGTTTATTTGGCACAATAGGGATGTATTTATAGACACATGTATCTAACAGTGTGTTGGGTATTTAAAGTTTAATAATTAAAGAGTTAGAGTATTAAATACAAGTGGTTGTAAAGTTCAAAATGTAGAAACATTTAACATATTAAAAAAACGACAAAACAATAACACAGAAACCCTTACCCTTGAAAAATCTAAATGCAAATCCCTTTACAAGTTCACTTAAATTAAAGGAATAAATGGGTTAACATTCTGAAAACTGTGAATATGTGAGTTCAGAGTGGGGTGCTTCACATATCTGCAGTAGATGTACCATTCATAAAGATGGGGATCTCAGGACAGAGCAGTAGAGGAATTAGTACTTTAGGATTATACAAGGTAATTACCAACCTTGGGGTAAGATGTATGGGGTTGGAATGTTTGAGTGCAGAGCAGAGTACATCTGCTGCATTTCTTTACTCAACTGCTCAAGACAACTGTGTTGCTACCAAATAAAGTATGTGTAGGAAAAGGGATGAGGGAGACAAAGTTTGGAACTTCCTGGTGTTGGAAGGCTGTTTCTGGAGTCTTATATTGCCTTTTGTGTAATTGATAGGTTAGATTGTCAGAGCCATAATGTGATATGATTACTGCTCTTTTAGTTACATTGAATTATCCTTTTAAAAGGGAGCTGCAGTGAATAAATGCAGGTAAGTGTTAAGAAATGTTTCATAGCAGTAAAATTAATATATTCTGTGAAATTTCCTAATTTTCATTAGTCAATTTACATACACTATTTTGGCACAGTATTACAATTAAGGAAGTATAAACAAATTTATCTGTTGGAAATTAATGTTGAAACATGCTGGTGATCCATGTGCCTAAAAATGTACATTATTCAAAATAAGCACTCAGCTATTACTAAACGAAATGTTTTTAGTATAAAAAGTTAACTGAATCCTAAAAACATTAGAAATAGATAGGAAAAATTATATGCATGTTTTATAATCAAATCTCACTCTGCATTGTTTTAAAACAACCTATTTTGTACACTTGCATTATCTTCCTCATTTGTCTTGCTCTCAGTATTTCTCTTCCTCTGGATGCAAACTAGTTGACAGAAAAAAGCAAACAAGTGCAAAACAAACTGTTTCAAGTCTGGAGAGAATGGAAACATTGAAATCATAGCTCCATTCCGTTTATATCGTTTTGTTTTAGGCACGAGGACCAAGAGAGAGCAAAGACTCTCGAAGGCTTTTAAAGCCCCAGAGAACTGTAATTTAGAATAGAAGTTCAGCATGAGCCATAATTCTTTTCTGCAAATGCAAAGCAAGTAAAGTTTTTGAGCTGCAGCTGTTCATTCCTTTGGAAACTTCTTCCTCTCAATTCACAAAAAATCAGTGTAATCCATGGAGGAATACATGATCCTAATGGATGATTAATTTCAAGCAGAACTTTAAAAATATGAAAGAAATAGGTTCTTATACAGACTATGAAGCAGGGGATTGTTTATACTTTCTTGCTTCAGTTCAAGTGTTGAGTATGGTATTTAAAATAAGTATTTGGTCATAAATTCCTTCTTCTAATCCCCACCTAAAACCTGAGCAGAATTTGGGTGCAGTTTTACAAGTGACGATTCAAGGAGAGATCACTGCCCAGAAAATCAGAAGTTCATTGATGTTCATTTCTGAAAATAAAGGTGTTCCATAATAACTAACAATGAGAATGGCTGAATTGACTCTTATAGGGAAGGGAATTTCACTAGAAGGATAGAAGGACAAGTTATTTAATCCCAGGGGCAAGTAAATCACGATATAGTCTGAGAACATATTTTTGGTCAAACTACTGATGTGCAAAAAACCAGTCAGCCTGATAATTTCAAAACAGAAAACTGAGCTATTAGGACAGCTCCCTGGGTGAAACTTAGAAGGGGCTGTTTGTTGTTGCACAGTTGAGAATTCTGTAGGCAGTGTCACAGAGGTCTTAACTGTTTGCAGAGATTATTTAGTGCCTAGCCCTAAACCCCTTTTCTTTTAGCTTGATCTTTCCACCAATTTTGTGAAAACACTTTTTCAAAGGGCTACTCAGAAGTCTTCAGGACATACTCTGAACAAAACCTGGATGAAATACTTATAAAACTTATTTTTAAACCCTGTCGTTTCTGAGATCCGTCTGTAAACAAATCATTAACAATGTTTGGTTTTTTTCATCAGTGAGAGTTTTCTCATTTAAATCTGAAACCTTAATATTTTAATAATTGACCCCTAGAGTTAAAGGCGTGGATGTGCACCTCAGCAGTCACTGTGCAGAGCAGTGGGTCTCCCAGGCACCACAGGCTTTGTTAAAACAATCCGAAATTCCACAGGGAATAGGTAATTACCCCCATTAGCAGGAAGGACACCGGCTTTATCTCCTTGTCATCACTTTTCTTGGAGAGGCAAAACGATCACCTCTGAACTACCTGACTAGCGTTGTCATACCTGATTGCTTGACCAATTGAACAACGTGCAAGGCAAATACACTACAAAGCCACAGCTCTGCTGTTAATTAGTCAGACGTAGATAAGGAAAAGAACATTCTAAGGCTGAAAGAATTTCTGTCTCAGAAGGGAAGCGCCGCTCTACAGAAATGGGATATTTCTTCTTTAGGAAGCATTTGTAATATCTCTGTATCACAGAAAGAAATACTGACTTTTCACTGACTTTGTGCAGGCATTTATATTCCCTCCAGCTCCTTAAAATCTCTAATAGTAATTTCTGTGGCAAGATCTATTTTTTTTACTTCACTGCAACTCCCTCTGGTAATGATTAGATACTTTCATGGTAGTGATAAGCACAGCAGAAGATAGTACAGTGAAAATTAATATATGTGAGTACACTATACAGGCATTTTTTTGCCTATGACCATTGTCATCTATCTTAAAATACCTAAATAAAGTACTACATTAGAACCATAGTGCCTAAAGAATTTTTGCTGTTCACAGGACAAGGTTACTTCTAGTTAGTGATACAGGTCACTTAACATTGGCCTTTGTTTCAAGAGTTGTCTACATTGTGTTTCTTCAATCTGTTGTTGCATATTTTTCAGGGCTTGATTTTCACCTGAAATAGAACTAATCTATCTATGAGTAATCTGGATTTGAAACAGAGAAATTACTGGGGGATTTTTGTTGGGGTTTTGTTAATTTATTTGTTTTTTAATGTGGTGAATAAACAGAATTCTTTGCTGAGATCCTAAACGAAAACTTTTTTTTTTTTTAAATGGAAAGAATTATATACCTTTCTGATATGGGGTTTGCAAAAGGTCATTATTCATCTGTCATGTTTTTATGCTGTGGTTCACTCAGCAGGTTTAGGGGAAGGTTTTTTGTTTCACTCTGGGTGGTACACAAGGAGAAACAACTAAATTCTCAGGAGGAACAATAACAAACTTCCTAAATGTTTAGAAACCACTGCTAAGATGCTCTCATTCTTAACTTGTGAGTACATCAACACAAACAATTTTTCTTATCAGGACTTTAAAAACAGGGAGGTCATGCATAATCCAACACGGCCTGGTATGAACTGTCCCAGGATCTGCTGAAACAAGGATGAATGCTCCTAGTTTAAAATAAAAATATATTGGAAACTAGAATAGAGGCACTATGAAGCTCAACAATTTATCAGTGGACTTTCACATGAGTCTTCCATGTGGCAACTAAACTGTCAGCTAATCTAAAGGTAAAGAATTGTCCAGCTTTGCAAAGAAATGGTTAAATAGTTGCAGAGAAAAAATGAAACGACTTAAAGCTTTCAAGAAAGTTTTGGTGACTGAAAACTTAGATATTTGTGGAAGCATAAGAATGAAGTAATTTAATTTAGCTAGTAAAAAAAACTGTTAATCAGAATATCTTATAGGGATTGTAATTTGGAAGTGCTTTTACAAGTCTGAATGAGTGCTGGATAATAGAATCAGTATGTGGCATTAGACAGGGGATTATTTCTCTCTTGCACTCTCTTCTAAAACCTGTAGCCATCTGGTTAGATTCTGACTTCTAGGACTGGTATATTTTTGCTAAATAGTTATGACACTGTTGAGATACTGACTGGAGTTGTTCCAGAGTGGAAAGACAGGCAAGAGGCTTTTTCCAAAGCCTTCAGTAATATCAGGCCTTAGGTCCAGACTTGGAAGGTTTCCTACTTGCTGAGACAAAGAACTGCCATGCATTCCCACAGGATGACTTGGCAGAGTAGGAAAAGGTTCTCAACATTCACTTTTAGAAGGGTGAATTATTCAACCCAGCTAACCAGCTGAATCAAATACTCCTGGGAAAAAGTACTATTGATTTGGACATTAATTTTTCTTAACCAAAACAGATTTTTACCAACATCTTTTCCACATGAAAGCCAATGATTTTGAATTCTTGTGTAAGTCAACTGACTTCAGTAGGAGTATTAATATTGGTAATTCTTATTGTTAGAAGGAGGTGATAGGTTTAGTTTCTCGATTCCTCTGACTTTGAGGTTTGCCAAGAAAGTAAAAGTATTGATATTTGGGAGGAGAGTGTGTGCAATTAATGAAATCCTATTAATTAAATCAATTGCAGAATTACTAATGGTTATGACAGAGTCCAGGAATTCCTTGTAGATAACCAAGCACTGATTAAAAGCGCTGGACAAATAAGGTGTTCCCTCGTGGCTTTAGCTTTTTGCTGCAGAGCTGCATTGCAAACCATCTTCAAATAGAAACAAATCTATAACATGATGACAAGTAAAAATACAGTCAATTCCTTGGATTTGTTTAACCTTGATAAGATCCTTAAGTATTTTCATTAAGCAGCATTAAATTGTACTCCACACTGTTGTGGATTATTTAATTGCATGTGACTCCTAGAAATTAAGTATTGAACTGATTACTTTATGTACATACAAACATACAAGTAGACAGGAGGCTGTTTGATATTTTGAGTTTCAACTGATTAGTCTTGAGCAATCCTAATTCCTTGGTTTAATAAAATAAAAGCTTCATTAAACAAGTCACAATATATTAACAGGTCAATACCACATTGAGCAGTGGTGTATCCTTTCTGTATTTCAGTGTTCTTATGTTACTGCATCAGACCTTCTAGGGAAGGACTGGTTTTGTTCTAAAGGAAATAAATCCCTTTATGCTAGGTAAAAAATGCCATCCAACAGCAAATCACGTTGTGAAATGGAGCAAAAGCAAACATAGACAATAGAAAAGGACTTTGCCTTCACAGGAGTGTCAACAACTGCAGGCTGTGCCAAACCACACATCCCCAGTCACTGAGTCACCTGATACAAAACCATGCCTCTGCATGTTGTGAAACCAAAAGCAGAAGCTCAGAAAATGTTGTTTAGCATGGTAATAAAATATTTCTGTTCTTATTACCATTACTTTCTCAACTGCCTTGAGAAGTAGTGCAGGCATGGTTATCTCTCCTGTCTATGAGGAAACTGTTTTGAGTGCATTACTATAGAAGCAAGTTAAGATAGTAAAATGGGGAAATATGATAGCATATGATCAAAATAATTGCAGTTTTATTTTCTTTTCAGTTTATTAGTTTAATTGTTTTATTGCTCCCTGGCTGATGAGCTGTTTTGTGTTACTGGAAGTGATTTTAATAAGGTATTATATTAAGAATTTTGAACATTTTGTTCAGATAGCCTCTCTGATGAAAGGAAACAGGCTATTATTTGACGTATTTCAGGAACTTTTTCTTTTTTGTGCCTCTGTTATCCATATTCATTTTCTCTTTAAAGCAAAAGGACTTGAAGTGAAACAAAAAGCCATACAAGGTTTCTGTGGTATTGCTGTCTGTAATGGTGTTGGTGACTAGCCTTTGGAAAAATTCCTTAAGGCCATTGCTATCTTCTCTTTTAGTTAAAATTTAAACTACTCATCTCTGGATGATTGCTTTCCTTTAGGAACAACTTGATGATCTGAATACAAGTAAATGAATTAAATAAGGTAGTTTTTAATATACAGTAGGTTAGACTTTCATGTGCAGTAATTACTTATTGATTCCTACTTTTAAATATATTGCCCAATTCAATGGATGTAAATTGTTAACACAGGAGGAAAATATTCTGAAAAAAAATTTCAATGTTCTAAATATTGTATTTCTGACAGAGAGAATGTTTAGTCAAAGGAAGAAGCTAAAAATATAACCAAATAAAGAGATGGGAGAAACATTTTACCAAATCTATCTGAAATGCCATGAAGATATTACTAGACGATGTAACTACTGGTCTATTATACTCCTAAGACTTTTGGGATAGTTGAAAAGCTGCATTCATTGGTAAAAGTGAGGCAAGGTAGGTGGTAATAGCAGATAATGGGCTAAAACCAAAATGAAACGGTCTGGGTTTTGAATAAAATGTTTAAAACCCATGGAGGAAAGCAGTAATTGAAACAAAACCCATTTCCAACTTAGGCATTTGAATAGTGGAATAAAATTATGCTAATCTAACATATCTGCATTATTGTGCTTTTCTGTTCATTATGCTGCATGCATAAGTATGAGATGGTTATTATCCCTTTGATAATGGTCCTTACTTATCTGCCTCAAATTGGTGTGCTCGTTCTGAGGACAGCATATGCTGCCTTTTGAAGGATCCTGTTTACCAAACGAGTTTTCTCTGCTTATTCGATTGTTTTTTAGTTAAGTTTTGTATACATCATGTAAAATGGATTGCACGTGATATTTACTAAATTGTATTATGGGCTATTTCATGCCTAGATATTTCTGGGTACTTCCCACATCATGTCTGGAGGATTCCATACCCATTTCCAAGAATTATGCTGCGGAATAAGGGATGGTTGTGACGGGCATCCTCTCCCTTGCCACGAGGCAGTAGTGGGCACTCCAGAGAGAGGAGCAGGCTGTGCTCATAGCACACCTAATTATGGCCCTGGGAGGTAATTGCTTTGGGAACTGGAGCTAGGGATCATTTCATGGAAGTGATATTAGTGCTGTTGAGATTTTCACATTATTTATCACTGCCACTAGTATTAGCTTTTTGTGGTAGGATTTTGTTTTCCTGTTAAATATGAACTACTTCAGAGCACTTTCTGAGTGTTCAGCATTTTTCTACCATGCATTAAACACAGGGCACACCATGAGACACGACTTGGTATTTGCAGTGAGTTCCAGCAGCCTCCCAAAGTATTTATTGTGACATGTTTTATACCCTGAATTTAAAAAAAACACCTCATCAGTCTCATGCTGAGCCCTTGTTGGTCTGGCCTTAAAGAGCTGTTATGATCATGTCTCAATGTAACACAGACCTAAAAACAGCAATTCTGTAAAGCTTGAATTACCCTCTCTGCCAGGATCATAGAACTGTTTATGTTGGAAAAGACCTTTAGACAGTCCAGCTGTCACCCTACCACTGCAAGTCTGCCCCTAAACCATGTTGCTAAGTACCACACCTCCTTTTAAATACCACCAGGGACAATGGCTCAGCCCCTTCCACGGGCAGCCTCTTGCACTGCTTAGCAATCCTTTTGGGGTTATTCAGTCAGAGAATTTAAATTAAGGTCACTTAAAATTTAATTAGGCTGCAGCCGGGTAAGTTGACAGAAATCTTGCCTTAGTGCTTTCATCCCCTCTCCTTTTTCACTCTTGGTCTTAGTTTTTATATATTTCTGTGCCTGCTGTAATATCTTTTCTAGCTGAGTTTGAGCATGAGGGCCAGAGAAAGCCTTTCTTTGCCTCCCATGTTAATTTAGCCCCGAGGTATTTGGTCAAAGTCCTCACCAGAGAGACAGGAATCTGAGCACCCTTGGGCAAAAAAGTGCCTTGTAGGCACTTTGATGGCTCTTTCCAAAGTTCACTGCAAACCCCAGACTATTACACAAGAAGTTTGGTGTTTGGTTGCTTGTGGATTTTTATCCATTTTAAAGAAGGCTGCATTTGTTTGATTGCGTAGGTGTGATTTATTTGTACTCCAAACAGGAGTAGCAGGTGAACGTTTATCCGCTTAAGGAGAAACTGGGCACTGAAATCCTACATGAAGCTTGCCAGAATTGAGTTTCTCTGTGCATTTCCAAAATTAAATTTTCAGATCTGGAGGGATATTAAAAGTTTTAAGACTGTAAAAATATCTGCATATTTTAGGTATGACAAGGGTAGACAACATTTTACTGGGGACAAAATGGCAGGGGTTCACTTTCTCTATTTTTAAGGTGTGCCTAGAAGTTTGTTTTAAATCACCAGAGAAAATTTTGTGTAGGGGAGAACAGGACTTTGGATGCATGAGTTGGATTTCTGCCAAAATTTAGGTGTGTACAGAAGTCAGTCCTTGGGTTTTGTGACTTACTTTTAGATTTAGGACATCTAAAAGCTGTTTAAAACATATGTTAGTCTATCTAAAGATCCACGTTTTGGGTCCCATCCCCTGTATTTTGCTAAAGCACAAGCGTAATTATTTTCAGAGGCACTAATGCTTTCTCACAGATGCCGCACGACCATTTTTATTCTTTAAACACCCAATCAAATTCTGCTCTGAAAGTCTAGCTGGAAATTTGGCAACCATTCTTGGAGCTATAGTTTATTAAATGAATTCTACAGCTGCAAAGTTTTAGCGATTTTTATTTTGGAATGATGTCAAAAGCTCTGCATTGTGTAAATGTGCGTAAAAGCCTTGTTTAAATGTGATCAGTGATGCACAACCCAGATTTAACCAGGGCTGGCTTTCTGCAGTGCCCAAATCCCTTGCTCAATGGGGATGAGTGCTGAATCAGATACTATTTAGAGCCCTTTTCTGCAAAGTACAGATCAGTCTCGGAATGGTGTGAGAATCCTCTCATTTAATCTGACAAAGGCACTGCAAGCACGGAGCTTTTAACATTGTTGGTTTGGCACACTCTGAAAAACAGTAGGCTCAGATTCCCTCCCAGGTGAGTTGTGTTTGGTTTTAGAGAAACACAACCTTCATATTAACCTGTTCTGTAACTTTCTTGCACCTTTTAAGATCCCTCAGTGCATTATGGTAAGTGTGCAGCCATCAGTTTAGCACAGTTTAAGGTCAAGTTTCTAAGATCTTCTCTTGATATTTGTTTAATTTTATTTACTTAGTTACACTTCTGTTGTATTTGATGGATGAAAAAACGGCTAAAAATTTGAAGTACTTTGTTGGAAAAAAACCTTTGAATTGGAAGAAAGCCGTAAGAATGGACTCGTGAAAGATTTCAAACAAATCTGATTTTCAAACCAATACTGTCTCAGCCTTATGTTGAATGGGATTTTTAAATCCATGTGGGGGTAGTCCACAGGATTTCCAAAACCATTTTCAAGGACTTCAACTTTGACATGTAAATAACTGAGAAAGGTGATCCTAAAATAAGGTAGGTTTAAATAATCCATCTATACTTAGCAGTCTTACTTGTAGGATCAGTTATCATAAATTATTTATTTTGCCTTTGAACAAGGCAGATAAAGAAGGTAATACAGTGAATATTGTAGTTATTAGGTCAGCTGTGATGGCAGAAAAGATCCTCCCAAGTGCTTTTCTGCACAGAAGGCAAGCAGGGGACTTGAATGGCACTAACAAGAATTCAGGCATCAATATATTTTTAGATTACAGGTTTTGCCTTGACAGTAGGAAAAAATTATGTCATCTGCATATTTAGGCCACCTGAAAGAACCAAGGATTTGGAATTGGAGCATCATGTCGTGAATACAGAGGAGCCATGAGTGCTTTCAAGCAGAAAACCCTGCTAATTTGCCAGGGTGCACTGCCCCAAGTGCTTCATGACCTTCTAGCTTGAGCAATAGCAAAAGAATAGAAAATGCAAAAATTAAAGGTTTCGTTTATGAAAGATGGAAATGTTGTGACAAATCTGATATATCCTCCCAAGCTGTTTTGCTTGAAGATATGTGTTTTCAAAAAGTTCCTGTGCATATAAAAGTAACCTGCATGACATATTCACAGGCAGTTATTAATTCTCTATCTTGGAAGAGCATTAAGAGCAAATAAAATCTGTCCTTCCATTTTTGTATGCTCTCATAGTAATAAATTCCTATCTCTGTTTCTCATGAAGTGCCTTATAGCACCTTTTATTCAGAAAACATGAACTTAAATGGGGGGAGTGGTGATTGGCTTTACTTTCTAATGGTAAATTTAATGAATAACAACTCTTATCTGAAACACATATCAGCAAAAAAAAAAAAAGTTACTAGACTTGTTTACACATCTTGAGTTTTTAAAAATTATCATGACAGGCCAACCAATAGCAGTTCATTCCTGGTTTATTACTGCTTAAAACTTGCAGGGGGTGTGTGAGTGTAGGATGTTTGTATTAGGTTAAACTTGTTTATGTTTTAAGTGTGCTACCTGAGGCTTTGCTTTGATTTGTGCATTTAGGACCTAAGCAAAAGTGCATGGAGATATTTGTAAACTCTCCCATTGCATCCAGTGACTTTAAATCAGACAAAATACCTCAATGTTTGATTGAAGCAGGAGTTTTGTGGGAATATCAAATGACCGTTCTAAATGGTCAAAAATGTTCTGCAATCTGTTGACACTAACGTCTTTTAGCTTGGTCCGAGAGAATATTAAATGAGCAATCTACAAGAAATTTAATGAAAATATTTATTAAAAATATTAATGATACTATTTTAAATTCAGTTTTACTTCAGGTTAGGAATGGAGCTGAAAGAGACATTGGTGAATATTGTTTGGGTAGGGGAAGAGAGAGAATATGCTTCTAGTCCTTTCCACTTTTAGTTCTCAGTCTTTTCAATATACCAGCTTTTTTTGGATAGCAAACAGACCAGCCAAGGATGGCAGTTTCTATCATGATTCATGGATGTGCTTTGTCAAAGGCAAGGGCCAGCAAGCCTCATCTCTCCATCCCTTATCTCTGCACTCGTGTTTGGTGGATAACTGCAGGGTGGGAAGGAACGGGTGATTTACTCATCTATGGATTGTAAACCTGAACATCTAAGCCAAGATCTTTGCTGATTTTTCTCCCAGTATTCCCACTGGATTATGGTTTCTTAGAGCAAATATACCGGTACAAATCAGAAACATCCTGCTGTGTACAACTGGCTAACTGTACATGCTGCACGGGTAGAGCTGTTCTGACAGGAAGGTCTGTTGGAACTTGGTTCACCAGATATGCCTGGACTCAGCCTCACCAGGAAGGAATTAACTCAAACTGGATTTCTACAAATTTCAGGGTTTTCTGTTGTCTACTCCGAATGGATCCTAGGGCACACATCGCTGTGGGTGTGAAGGGTGTTGTTCTTGTGTGGCACTTCTGGTGTTCTAAAGACTGTTGGGATTGCGATTTAACAAATTATTCTGACTCTGAAACTTTTGTTGGATAGTCTTGTTTTACTGTCATCTTAGCTTGAATTGTAGGACTTTATGCACCTATTCATATGCTTAACTGTTCAAATTAGTTAGAAAGTACAAAGGTTTTCCTCATTACTTTAATTTTGGTAGATAAATAAACCAGAAAAGGAAACCATCAGCACCTAAGTAGTTAACTGGGCTAACACTAAGTAGTTAACTGGGCTAACATGCAGCCAGATGAGTTTTATGAATTAATACTGCATTGAGATGAAAGAAATAATATATACCTTGCCACATGACTGTTTCAAGCTGCCTGCAGCCTTAGGCAGACATGTTATACGTGCCACGTTTAAAAGGTTAGCTCTGTATCTGGAATAATGTTTAGAGCCTCAGGCTCAAATTTGACTATGTTTTGCTTGATATCTACTATTGCAAGGATATAAAGCAGCTATAAACCTGTCCAAACAACCTGTTAATCCCAGTTTATAGCTCTTCTGCAGGTCTAGAATGACGTGAAGTATTGGGAATAAAGGAAAAAAATCTGGCCCTCTGTTTTGTTTGTAAAAGGAGGTTTGTAGATTTTCAAAGCGCAATTATGTGGAGATTGAAAGATAATCTGTGATTAATGTGGCAATCTTCATGCTTGCACAGCAAAATTGTACAGCAAACTCTGCTTGCACTTTGCTTTGAAAACATTCTGCAGGTACCCAATCCACTCTCCTCTTACAGGCAGGTGCAAAGGTCCATTTTGGTGCCACAAACTGTTGAAAACTGTACCTATTGTGTACTTCCTGTAATACTTTCTAGTCTAAATGTTTGAGTAAAGGAAACCTGTTGCTTAAAGAGAAGTATATATTTGCATGTCTGAAATATTAGTTTCACTTTTCAAAAGCGTATTTAATTTATAAGAATGGGATGTAGGATAAGCGTCTACACTGAATGAAAAACATCCTACTGTGAGTTTATTCTAAAAAATTATGCCATTCAAATGAATTTTAGTTATATGCTAAGTTGATTAAAAAACTTTATCTGACTCAAGAAGGCTTTTTCAGTTCATTTTGATAGAATTTTAAACAGAATGTACTAATCATATCTGGTTTTAAGCTCTTATATTTCCAGATGAGAGAAGATTCTAGAAAGGAGTAATTTACTAAGTGGAATAAAACTAAAGGGAAAAGCTAAGTCAGAATTGTAGGTCAATGTCTTATTCAGAATACTGTATGAGGAGCCCTGTGATGCTTTTTGAGTCAGAGATTCAGTAATTCTAATTTCCATTACAATAGCATAAACCTTAATCATTAAATTGTAAGTTATTTTTGAGCAGCTTGGGGAGATCATTTCGTCATTCTTGAAAGTATAACCGCAAAATAAATGAGAATTTATTGAGAATTTATGAGAATCCACTCTTGACTGGAGTGGATGAGGATGTTTTTGTAGGCAGTGTGTTGTGTACTCAAGCGTGTGCAGCTCCTCTCAACAAACCTGCAGCTCTTTGAAGCAGTCGAAATCCACGGTGATGATGGATGGATTGCCCCGCTGCCAGGTAATTCTGTTTTTCCTCCTGAACCTTAAGGCTCATTCATCACTCATGGTCACTGAAGTCAATGGGAATATAAGTCAGATTTTTGAAAGAGGAGTGAGGAATAATGTACCCTGATCAAACTGGGCTTGGAATAGTCTTGGACATCTCTTGGACCATTACTGGGAAAATCTAAGGTGAAAGTGGAATCTGACTCCTTGAATTCTGGCTAGGTTCCCATTACAGCCAGTGGAAAACTGGAGGTGATGATTCATCCCACGTATCTTGGATACCTATTCTAGCCTAGAGTTGCATCAAATCCATTAATTAATTTTATTAATAACTGCCACACAAATTCTAACAAGGGAAGTTCTTTTGGAGACATGCTGCTTCTATTCAGGCAAGGATGTGCATAGCTGTAGAATTTCAGGATTTTAGATTTAGATTTCAGGATTCTAGAATTTTTGTGGATTCCTTATATAATAGCAGTAAATAGTGTGTAAGGTCTAGATATTGCCTATCAGACAGGTTATAAATATGCTGTTAAGGATGTAGACTGTTTCTAAATCCTTATCTCCTTTGAATATAGTTCTCAATTTTGATATTAGCTAGAATATGTTTTTAATAATCATCACTTGAAGAAGTCAAAGTATTTTAGTAGTGAGAGATTGTTTTACCCCAATACCCATTTGAGTGGCAAAGCAAGTATGAACTGCTAAGAATATTTCTAGGTGCTTTAAGCTAAAATAAATTGTTCACCAAGATGAAAGCCTCTACTCAGGATGATAGGTACTTTCACAAATAAAATAAAATATAGGCAGAGCTTTTAAAATTCCTGTTCCACCCTTTTTCTGGACAGTGGTGGTATATGGCTTTACCCTCAATGTAATTGATATGATATTTTGAGTTTCCATGTACAGGCTGTGGGAATCTTATTCTTATGTTAACAGCATACAATGCAATTAGGAGTTTTTTTGAAAATAATACGAATGTAATATTCGCTTCCAAGGGAATTTCACTGTTATTTGGCATCAACTAATTTGACATAAAAATCACTTGTTACAATTCCCATGTAAAGTAGAAATATTTATCTTATGTGGCAAATTACGCTTAGCTCCTTTGATTTTCGTGTTGATGTAATTTCATTCCACTGTAACTAATTTAGCATTAATTAATGTCCAGATTAGCATTTCAGTGCTACTACATCAACATTGGGAATTGCTAGGATTTTCCTCTCACACAATTTAGCTGGCATATTTAGCTGGGACTGGGAGAACACTGTTATAGGAAAGCTGATGGAAGTTCCTCTCTGTCACACTCTCTTCCCAGTGACAAATGGATGGGTTCCTCCATGGCCCATTGCTGTGCTGGAAAGGAGTGGGAGTGTCTTCTCTTCTTGAATGAAACTTGAATGAACACAAATGTGTGATTCTTTGCGAAGACCTTTCAAAAATTCAGTGTTCACCAAACACATAGTGTTTATGTGAATACCGAATTTCTGTCATTCTCTCTTGTTATTGCCACTAAGCTTAGTGATTCTGCATGAAGATTTTTGTTCTTAAAGGAAATGTTTCTGTAGTCTTGCTCGATTGAATAGTAGCCATCTGGGGACTTGCATGAATGTAGATAATAGAAAAGTGACTGAGGAAAAGATGTGTTCTATCAGCCTCAAAGTCTTTAACCATTTAACTTCCTTTGTGTTATGGACGAAGATATCTAACATGTATAAATACACATTAACTTAATTCAGGAATATTTTATTAAAAGTCTACCCTGATTGTGCATCTTCAAGCAGTGGAACTCACAATGACTTTGCGGAACCAAACTGGACGTAGTACTGATGTGTGCTCTTAATTGCAGAGAATGTAATTCTTGTTTCCATACATTATGCCAATTCTGGGCTTATTATTTTCAATTTGCATTTTGTTTCATGGTAAAGCAAGTACAGGCCACTGCAAAAGGACCTGAGACATTGACCCTGGGGTTCTTGGAAATGCAGGAAATATTTTATTTATTGGTGAAATAGTGAAAACAGTCTCCACACATGCCCTTTGATGCACAGCTGCTTGGACAAGCTGTGGTGGCCAGTTGTCCTTGTCCTAGTTGTGAACCTACTCTTTGTCTTGACTAAGAAGAGCTTGTGAACATGCTGCTGCTTTTGAGGCTGTGTTTGCCATTCAATAAATTTTTTATGCAGTCAGTCAGTTTTTACCTTTAGACTGTTCACTGTTTGTCCAAGGAATGACTTAGGGTGTAGATAAAATCCCCTGGGAATTTACTTCCCAGTGATTCGAAGGATAGGGGTGAAGAAAGCAATATACAAGCTCACACATTCCTTATTTATAATACAGACCCATAGGTAAGGCCCTAATTTATGAAGTAAAAATTGCTTTCCATTCTTACATTGATGGCTGCCTGCAATACCAGGAAATGTGAGGCTAAATTATCAGAAAGGGGGCTGATGGCAAAGGGACTCATGTTCTGAAGGAGTAGAACCTTCCTGTTAGTTTCAAGTGTTCATTTGAGGAATATTTCACATCTTTCATAAAATGGAGTCATAGGAATCCCTCTCTGACCTCCCTCTGAAGGTCTGTCCTTAGAAGGCCACCCTTCAAGCTGCAGTCCCCAAAATCCACCCAACAGCTTGGGAGCAATTGCAGTGAGTTCATGGATGTGGTGGTGCAGAATTCCACTCCATAAACTATGGCAGAGTTCTTTAGAACTGGTTAACCACAGCATCACTTGGTGGGAATTAAATGGGACTCAGGGCCTGGATGTCTGAGGAAGGAGTAGAAAATTACAACATCCCAGCAAGGCAAATTTCAGCCATCTGGGACTTATAGACCAAACAACCTCTCTGGGCAAAATGAAGTTTTACAAAGAACTATGAAGAGCAAAAAAAGACCTTAAAAGAAGAAAGCAGTCTTTGTGAAATCTTTCAAGATTAACAATTGAAAAAATATTCAAAAGAGAAAGGCACATAAGGGATGGCTGTCACTCATAACTTGATTTAAACCCAGAAGTTGGTAGTGAGACTTGAGTTTGAAACTTGTTCTCCTGAGTAGAAAATGTCACTATCTGAAACAAAATGTGTTCCTCCTAAGCAGGATCCCAGTACTTGGCTCAAATGGGAATTTTCCACTCATCTCTAAATAATAGTTTGTTTTGCATTGTTACCTAGTGCTTCTCCAAAATAATCAGAGCAATTAAAAAAAAAAGTCCTCTTATTAATTACTTTTACATCTTTTGTTATTACTTCAATGATGGCAAATTTTGAAATGGCCACAGAGACTCAGAATTTGCCATGTAGTGCAGTTTGAAGTCAGTGGAATTGTGGCTTTGTTTACATTAGCATTTGATAGCAGTATTGTAAGTACATCGAGGCAGTCACTGCTGGGACTGTGCATGTCTTTATTATATGTGATACAAGTGTTTATTGTGATTGCTGTCAGCCCTGTCCCACTGTCACCACATGAACATACGGCTTGAGGGAAGGGAAAAGGCATTTCCTGAAGGGAAAAGGCATTAGGTGCACAGTGGCTGACTCAATGCTAGTCAGGCATATGCTGGGGTGCTTTAAGGGAAGCTGCTGGTTTAGCCCCCTTCAGGAGGAATCCAATTGCATGCACCCAGAGAGCCATGGAAGCTGAACACTCACATGGAGACATTTGGGGAACCTCTTATCTCCTGTGTGTAGGAGACTTTGAGAACTGCAGTGCTGCCCCAGTGCCCTGGGAATGGCACCAGCTGCATGTTCCTTCTGGTGACGCTGTGCTGTCAGCCCAGCACCAGCTGTGTGCTGGCATTTTCACTGGGACCAGCTGAGGAGCGGCCCAGTCGGTGGGCAGCATCCTTGTGCTTTGCCCTCCTACCAAGAGCTCCCACTTTTTCTCTCAGTGGTGTTTAGCAGAGGTGGCTGTGCCCCACCAGGTACTGCTGGTGACAGACTTGATGGCTGAACCGCTGAATGACAAAAAATTTCTTACAGAATTGTAAGTACTGGCATACAGTGGCTGGGGAAGGAATCCAGCTCTGCAGCTACGTGCGTTCCTTGAGTTTGCTCCACTGGGATATAACTGCTGCTACTCAAGGAGTAAATTACTCATTGTCCTCAGTCCTGCTGTCAGGTACTGCACAAGCACTGGAGGAGTCAGGGAAATGCAAAAGGGATTTCCGTGCTATTTCAAAACCAACCAGTAGCAAAAGGAAGAAATAAATTCCAAGCTCTCCCCTTTTTGTTCGCAGCCTCAATCAATAGCTATTCCATGCAGACTTTCCCTGCAGTGCTGTATATCTTCTGTTATAAAGCTGTTACATAAAGATTTTTTGGTAGCCAGACCTTTTGTCAGCCTGTGCATCAGCAGAGTTCTGGGACGCACCCATGGGACTGCTCTGCCGTGAAAGCCACGTGGTATCATGTGTTAATGATATTTTTGCAGTTGCTAGACACCTTGAGGAAGAAGTAGCTTTGTCTTTCTTCAGTGTAATATCTTGTATTAAGAAGTAAACTGCCCGTGCAAGCTATCATTCTGTGACAACTTGAGAGCTTTGACCTGCAGCAAAGTAAATTGTGTAGCTAAGTAAAAGCCAGTCCTGCTAAATGGGCATTTATTTACCTCGAAATAAGATCTGTTGGAAATGCAGGCTGTTCCAGAAAATAGGCATTTAGCCCTCTGTGGTTTGGTCTTTTTGTACAAAAGAGTTGCATTATGCCATGAGAGATGTGACAGTGAGAATCAGTTTGTGTGATATTGCAAATAAAAAAATACAAAACCAGCTTAGATTATTTTAAATAAAATTAATATAGTGTAACACATTTAATGACTGAAATAAGTAGGACAAGCTAGCAAATGCTAGGGAATTCAACATGAAAATTTGATTCAGATCACATGGATAATTCATGCTTCACATTCCTTTTCTTTCTAGTTCCGGATAAAAGTCATGCTAAAATTCTAATCAGGACTACTACGAATTATGGAATTCAGTTCACTCTTACTGGAAATAGTTTTGTGTTTCTTTTTACCTTATCTTTTATCTGTAACTATCTTTCCACAAGGACATTTTTTAAACTGCTAAAACCTCCCTTGTGCCGCTCAACTGTTGTGCTCTTCTGGTGTTGGTTTTCAAATTTCTCTTGTTCTTATCTCCCCTTAAAAACAGCAATATGGTAATTTTTTTTTTTCATTCAAGTCTTCTGTCATCCTTGAGGCTTTCCAGTCTTCCTTGCAGCTCGGTTCAAGGTGCTTTGAAGTCAATGGGAGCGATCCCATTTCCCCCACTGCTAGTTTTTGGAAGAGGCATAACCAGAAAACTCTTGGTGTCTTGAGGAGCAGGTCTGGTCTCTGCCCTTGAATACTTATGTAATTTGAATAAAGTGAATTTACTCTCCTTGAAGTTGAATAATTCACTCCACATCAGTGTTTTCCCTCTTCTCCACAGCCGTGGTTTGTTTTAGAAAGGAGAAGGATGTGACTTTTACAAGGTGTTGTATGTGAATATGCGGCACTGAGATGTGGCACAAAAAGTGTGAGTTGTGTGAATTTGAATGACTTGTTAATTATCCTAGAAAAGGTCCTGTAGATCTTTTGTTCTGCCCACTGCAACAGGATGTTCTGTTAAGCCACAGAATATCTTTTGTGAAATATTTTGCACAACTACAATCCCAAACAACCAGACAATTTATTTCCCAGATGACCCTATATCTGCAAATATCAGTTCTCCTTCCTCATAATTTCAACACTGGATATACACTGGCCTAGTAGACAACTGGTATGTGGATTTGAGGGCAGTTTCTGTCCTCAAACTCTGCTTCAAATTCCGTCAGTGTTTGAAGTAAAATTAATTGTGTAGCCTTGTATCATTCTTGTTCAACACCTTCACACAATGCTTAAGCTTAGGAGGAAAGTTCCTCGGTGTGTTTAAAATAATAAATAATTCAGTAGAATCAATTTACCCCCTCCCCCACCCTGCCATTTTCTAAGCAAGAAAAAGTGAAGTGAGTCAAAGTCAATCCAGAAAATATACAGCACATACAGTAAAAAGCAGTTATCTACAAAAACACCTGGGGAATGAACCTTGCAACACTTCTTCAATATCACTTTTGAGTAAATTCCTATTCTGGAGCATGATTTGAAATATATTCATTATCTTGCTTTTCACAGTTCTTTAGACTGAAGTTTGTTCTGTTGCTGTACACTATTAACCTAACTCTTGTTTGTTTATTCCTTTCAGTTATGCTTTATGCTCTAAAAGAAATAAAATTTTAGGGTTGGTGATAAATTTTTAATGGACAATATGGGATTTCTGTTAGTGCTTATAAAACAGTTTTATAGCCCATACAGTGTTCAGGTTAATATTGCTTTTTTGGCTGCACAAATTATTTCAAAACTTTCTTGTAATTTCTCTTATTACATACATCTTTCTTACCTTATGTAAGAAGGAGGTCTTTGGAAAATGTCATTCAGATTCTAGGGTTTCTACAGAAGTTTACTTTGCTGGGATCTGTGATATTAATCTGTGGGGCTCGCTTTACAGTCAGCCTCTAAGGTGTAGAGCTGTAAACATGACCCATGCCTTGGCAGTGAACAATCAGAATTTGTTATCTGCATGTAGGTGTCCAGAGTATTGTGCATTGCTGGCTCAGTTTCCAGAGCACCATCTATCTCCTCCACTTGAAATATTATATATTGATCATGGGATTACTTCGAGCCAGTATATATTTCTCTCAGAACAATAAGAAGGGACTGGCAGTTTCCTCTGACAAATTCAATCCCTGCCAAGGTTACCCAAGAGGAATTAAACCAGAGCTTAGTTTCATGGAGAAGCCCTTTGGTAGACAGGAGGTGCTTCAGCACCAAGGGGCAATGGAGTGAAATTGGTGGAACGAAAGGAAACACATTCTAGTGAGCTGCCTGGATTATCTGTCTGTTAAAAGCTATTTCTGACATGCATTCAAACTCAGCATGAGCTTCAGGCACTGCCTAGTCTTGGAGCTGTCCTGGTTTAACCCCAGCAGGAAACTCGGCCCCACAGAGCCTCTCCCTCACTCCATCCTGGTGGGGTGGTGGAGAGGGTCAGAGGAGCAAGAGGGAGAGCTTGTGGGTTGAGGTAAAGACAGCTTAGTTAGTAAAGCAAAAGCTGCACCCAGGAATGAAGCAAACTGAGGAATCCATTCAACACTTGCCACGGGCAGGCAGGTGTTCTGCTGTCCTGAGGGAAGCAGGGCTCCATCCCATGCAATGGTGGCTTGGGAAGAGAAGTGCCATTGCTCTGAATGTTCTTCCTCCAGCTCTGTGCACAGAACAGGTTGCCTTGTGCTGTGGAATATCCCTTGGGTCGCTGGGGTCTGCTGTGTCCCCTCCCAGTTTGTTGTGCTCTGTCAGCTTCTCACTGTTGTGGCCGTGTGAGCAGCAGGAAAGGCCTTGGCTCTGTAAGTGCTGCTCAGCAATAACTGAAACACCTCCAAATTATCCAAAACAAGCACCATACCACTACGAATAAAATGAATTCTACCTCAGCCAAAACCAGCACTAGAGTCCACCTAAAAAATAGCGTGGTATGTTTTGTGGTGGCTGTACTTCAGGTTTGTTTAATGCTGTAGACAAACTCATCTATGAAAAGAAGCACAGCTGAGGAAACAGGAGCAGGACTCACAAGGACCAAGGAGATATTCTTGGTTTGGCTTGACCTGTTAGCAAACCCTCCTGTCTGTTTGCTTCTGCTTTAGTAGGCTCATCTGGGGAAAGCTCTCACTGATGTATGATAAAAATACTGGGTTTGATGCTGCTGATAACATAGACAGTTAAATCTGTCAGATTTAGTAGTCACTATTGCTACCTTGATCTCTATTTACTCCTCCATTTGGCTGTTCAAGCTGGCAGTCTTTAACATGTCTTTTTAAGATGTATTTGAAAATGTTTCTTATTTTGTACACAGAGGTCCATCAAATTGACATGAAAATGAAGGAGGTATTGCTAGAAATTTAGGGGTGTCTCTTGAAAACTGTTTGCTATCAGAGAGCTAACACTTACTGTCAGTAACATAATGGGGTTTTGCATACTAATAGCAAGTCCTTGAAATATTGTTCATGTTCAATTGTGACTTCACGTAATGATATGATACTGACAGCTGACTTTTCAGAAGTGAAATATTACAATAGTTTTGCTCTAAGCCCTAAGGACAAATCAAACAGTTAAATTACTGATTCTGTTAATTCTTGTAGAAATTTGTAAATGAAAACTCTTTCACTTTGGCCCTTTTTGTCTTCTCTGTCCTAAATAGACTGGCTTTTCAAAGAGATCTCAGCAATCATATTGCACAAAATGTTACAGAAAAAAAAAAAGAACCCTCAAAAACTCAGCAACATTTTCAAGGCTAAAAGTAAAAGTGTATTCCATGTACACTACTTTTCCAGGTTGCTTTTTGCATAAGTCATTGGCTAAGAATTTTCCCTGAATAGTCTGGTATCTGTTGCCTTACTGGGGCAATTAAGTAATTTTGAATAAATTTCAATTTCAAGAAAGTAATTTTTATTAGTATTTCCCACAAAGATCCTGGAAACAGTAATTTCAGATCTATCAACATGTAAGTCATTAAATAAAGGGTAGGGAAATTATCTCTACTAGTGCAGGGTTTGATTCTGAATTCTTTTCCTGTTTGGTTGTTTATAAGCCTGTGCTCTTCATCTGGGGATAGAGTGGTCTTAAAATGATGTGAAGTTTCATGGGTAAAACTCTCCTGTGTTTCACAGTTAAAGTGTAATTTAGAGTGAGGCTGGCTTCTCTTCAGATTTCATCCTGAAGTATTTCGCCATTGAGTGGATGTTTCATCACCTTCCCATGGTTTAAGCCACAAGCAGAGTCTGAAGCCTATTTCCTCATGTACAACCTGCTGGGAAACACATTGGACAGCAGGAGAAAATGGTTCTGGTTTCAGGTGTTTTTCCCTGGTATTTAGGAGTCAGGCTCCTAGCAAACTCTGGAATATTTTCCACTGCTTGAATATGCCACTTCTCTTCCTTAAAGCCTTTTGAAAACTCAGTCTTGCCAGCATGTGTGTCTGAGGGGGCACAGCATCTGCACAGAGGCACAGCAAAATGAATATGGATGGTTTCAAACTGCAGCGGGCAGCATCTTTTCCCCAAGTTTATTTCCCACTCCAGGAACTTCATACAGACAGGAGCACATATCCATAAATGTTGCCAAAGCCAACTGGCAACCCTTTGGAGCTGGCAAACTGGCAATGAACTTTTACGTGGAGTGTCCATTTTATATAATTGCCTACCATCATTTCAGTGGCAAGCTGCCACTGGGTGAAACTCCTTCTGCACTGCAGCTTCTTCTGTTCCCTGTTGTATACAGAGTTTTACTTCTCTCACTTTATCAGTTTATTGTAGTGTGAGTGTTTTAAAAAATAATAAAAATTCTCACATACAATTTCTTTTTACATGTACAAAGAGCTGTTTACAGCAAGATGTTCAGCAAAGGCAAAAATTGTGTTTTGGATATTTGACTGCTCTGATGCAGTGCTGTGACAGAATGAGCCCTCCCTTTCAGTGCAGTTTGGCTAATCTGAAGTTTCAAGATGGGGAACAGTCAGAAGATGTCACTGCAATCTGCAGCTGGTGTTAAACAGGCAAAGTGTAAGAAGTGCTTAAATCATCTGATCAAGGATCACCAATTTTCTTTGTCTCTTCAGCATTCAGCAGTTTGTCCCTGTTCTTGTCCTAGGTGCTATGACAATTTAACTTTGCCTTAGCAGTAAACATGTCATGAACTGCAGCTTGCAAACTGGCTAGGAGGAAGATCATGGCTAATTGCAGTGGTGAATAATTCCTCATTTTGCTTTTCTTGTTATAAGCATTTAGAGTCTCTGTTCTTTTTAGGCAGTTATCTAGACAAGGAAATCCCATTAAGATTCCCCAAATCTGGGCAGTCAACTTAGGCTGGCAACTCTGAAAGTCACTTAAATAATTTAAATGCCTGTAATCACAGACACTCCTGAATGGCAATGCATTTTCCTTCTTCTGAGTAATTTTCCGTAATTTTGAAACTTGAAATGTCTCTAAGTTATCCAGTCCTCGTATTGCTTGATTATTTTATCTGCTGTATTTATTATTAGGCAACCATAATCATAACTAAGCATAATTCCTCACTGCAAAGTAGGTAATAAAAGCAGGATTGGCCACAAAGCTGATCAGTCAGAGAAAGCTGCCAGAGCACCAGTCTGGGGTCCAGCATTTCAGAATTCATTCTGCTTCTCCTCAGCCTGGGCAGGGTGGAATGACAGGTGCTGGTAGCTGTGGTTTGAAATGAGACCCCTCTGTGTTTCCTGGCAGTCTGCATTTCTGCTGCTTTCTTTATCGTTTTTTCCAAATGCAGATAGGTTTCCAGGGAAAATATGAAATATGTTCTTAGCTCTATGTTCTTGCAGGTTTCCATGGCACTACATAGCAATAAGAAATGAGTTTTTATTTCACCTTTAATTCACGGCTACTTGGAATAACTTCTTCAGAAACAACCCAGTTTTCCAAATCAAGGTTGAAGAAACCTAATTCTTCTCAAATAGACATTGTTCTGTCTTGTGTTTTGTGGCATGACAGTCTTTTACCAGTTTTTGACAGCATTATTCTGCATCTCATATTGAAACTCATAAAAGGTTTGTATGGTGTTGTCTACAGCAGATAACTTAGAAGCAAGTCTTCTTTATATATATTATTTCTGGATCAATTGATCTCCATCCTATTTCCATGTAAGAATTTGAAAAATAATAATTTAAAGTACCAGTTCTTAATTTGGAATGCATCAAAGACCGGAAAATAAGTGATTCTCTCTTCAGCCAGGTTAAACACTTCAAATATTATGCAGGTGATAAAGCTTGGTGAAGGTGTGGTCTCTGAAAAAAAAAAAAGTATGGTGGTTTAATAAATGGTGTCTCTGGAAAACATGAAGTGACCAATTGCCATATGGATTTACTGTGCTATGGCACTAACAGCCCATTTTAAATCACATGAACATATATGAATATATTCTCAATACCAAGCATAGTGGTTTTGAAAGAGTCTTTCTTTTTCTGCTGCTAACTCACACAGAACATATTGCACAAACAAGACATACTTTTTGTTGAAAGGCAGATATTAGGAGCTGTATCTGAGAGTATAAAACTCAAACTGAATATTAACAGAATGGCACTGAAATTGCAAAACCTAACAACCCTGACTGAACTCTTTGATAAGACTCCTATGTCTGGAAAATTATGAGTCTAGTGATGAAATTACAGCATAGCTAATTATTGTTTCTGATTTTCCTGAAGGAACTGATAGGTTCAGAGTTTAATTTTTCCCCTCAATTATAAAATGCCCACGATTATTTTAAAATTAGTATCCCTAAAATTAGAATTCTAAACAAAACAGTTAAATTGAGTATTGTTGGGTGGAGTTATGAGTTAACACTGGATGGAGATTTTCCACAGGGAACAATTAAGGTTGCAAAGTCTCTGTGACATTCATCTTGTCAAACTTCTAAACTGAATCTGGTTAGCAGGGCTCTGCTTTTCCATGTTCTGAGTATCTCCAAGGCCACTTGTCTCTGGGCAAATATTTATGGGAATTGAGTGAGATCACTGTGAGCGTGACTCCCAAGTTTTACGTAGATTTGCCCACCCTACCTGATCCCACAAGGGGCCTGCAAACCATTGTTAGGCACACCATGACCTGTAACACCTTGAGCATGTGAAAGGGACATTCTGAACCAGGTCACACGTGGATGTTCCACTCCTGACACTTCCCATTGGGATGGCTGGATACATGTGTACCAGGATAACTCCACAGTCCTCAAGAGCTGCTGCTAACTGCTGATTTTCCCAGCTGGTATTTTCTTTACCAAGAATCCAAACCTGTGCCAGGGAGCTCAAGGCTGCAAGAGCAGATTTTTAGCTGTGTAATATTTAAATTGAGAACCTTATGCCTGTTTGTGTAATTGTTTAAATTAAAGGTCTCAGTGCTTTAAATGGCAAGAAAAACAAAAATGTGTAGGATGAGGTTTTGGCCTCATTAAAATAAGTTGGAATTGTCTATTAACATGCTTCTAGTGTTTTCTGGGTTTTTATCTGTAATACTGGAATAAAGCACAATCCTGAGGCATAAAATCCAGTCTCTAGGAGTTTACCTTTGGGGTAAAGAAAAATTGAAAAACAAAGTCAAGGATAATCAACGGTAGGACTCTGTTAGTATTAAAAAAGAAGGAGATACTTACTGAGCAGCAAGGACCATAATAATCAAAGGCAGGTTCTTTCCATCTCCAGTGAGCCTTAAAGCCAGCCTCCTTTCCAATTTAGAGAGTGCACATTATGTGTAGACAAGGATTCCAGGAACTTGCTTTGAATAAAATCCTAAGCCCCCTTTCTCCAAAAAGCATTAAGTACAAGGTATTAAAAAGAAAGTGCAATTTTCAAATGGAAAAAGCCCTTTACAGACAGGTACCTTAAAAGAAAGTAAGTCCATTATGAGCTGGAAAAGAAGTAGCAATTATTTATGGATCTGAGAGTGTCTGTAATGCTGTTATTAGAAATGACTTTGTAGAAAGGAAAGTCTTTTGAAATACAATTATGAAAAAGACAAAATTAAAATGCAGGTCAGGTGTATTTTTGGGCTTGTACCTGTCATATTTTGAGCCACCCTGCAGCAATGTATATATAGAGTGAAATAGTTCATGAGAGAATGTTTTTGAATTTTAATGACAGCTTCAGGGGTTTCATGACCTATCAGCTCTGGAAATAATACTGCTGGTTTGTAAGAATTTTCAGTAAAAATCTTATGACAATAACAATGGTGGGCTCTCTGTAGAAAGAGAAAATTGATTAGAGAATTATGAAATGTTAAGCACACTCCTTGGTAAGACTCATGCTTCTGGCCCCAAATCATGGAGATTTGCTGCAATTCAAAGCAGTAACTGTTGGGCAAATATAGTGTATTTTACAGCTGTAATTTGAAAGCAGCATGTGGCAGACTGGTGTAATTTATGCCAAAGTGTATTTTTATTGCATAACTCATTGCTCTTTCCAGTGGGAGCCAAGAATGTAACCTGTACAGCTACTACTGAAAATCCAAATTGTTTGCTAACAATTGCCTTAGGTACATAAATAGCCACACAGTCTAAGCTGTTGGATGCTATTTTCGTGTGACAAGGAAAACACTCTTTTCTTTTGGAGCATGGGTGGGTATGTGCACATTAATGACAAAAATAAATGAGAAGGGTGAGGGGACAATTTCCTCCCAGAAAAGTTTTGGCAGGTGTTTGGGTGCTTTCCAAGTTGTGAGGGGTTTTCTGGTTGTTGGTGTTACATGGGCTTTTTGTTGTTGTTGTTTTTTTCCTATAAGGGAACCAGCAGAATTGAACTGTCCATTTTGAAAGGTAAGATTTGACGTGCCAGACAATTATTTTTCTGCATTAATTATAAGGAAAGCACTTGTCTTCAGAGAGATAACTGGTGCCAAGAGTGTTTTGAAATCAGTCCTAGATCATGGCTGGCATCAGGTTAGGGAGTGAGATGGAGCAGTTAGACATTGGAACAGCTGTCCAGGGAAGTGCTGGAGCTGCCATCCCTGGAGGTGTTCAGGCAGTGACTGAAGGTGGCACTCAGGGCCGTGCTCTAGGTGACAAGGTGGGTGTTCAGCTGAAGGTTCAACTTGATCCTGAAGGTCTTTTCCATCCTTTATGATTCTGTGGATGAACCTGCACTTCTTGATCAATGGCAAGCGTCAGAAGACCACCACACAATGGTGTTGGCTCTTTAAAATCGTCATCTGATTTCTTGCAAGCAAGCTCTCCATTGAGCCTTATTAATTCTTTAGAGTTATCCTTTTTTTTTTTTTTTTTAATAGGAAGGAGAATTTGGCTCAAGCGAAGTTGGTCTTGAATTGAGCTGAATAGTCAAAATGTTTTCTTTGCCAGTCACTAAAGTTTGTAGGTCGTAGACTGAAAAAAACCAGTCTGTCTGGTAAATATAACCTTTCTCAATAACCAATGGTATGAAAAAGGACTTTGCTAATCAGAGATGTAACAAATTCATAGTTTTCTGCACACTGCTGTCAAGAAGCAGCTGCAGTTCAATGCATTGGTGTGCTCATTAATGCTCTGTAACATGTTTTCAAATAAAATCCAGTCAATTACTCTCGACAGACTTACCATGATATTGGAAATATCCAACAAGATGTTTTCTCTCAGATGAATGAACAGACTTTAACTTACTTGAAAATCTGTATTTTTGTCAGGAGAAAAGAATGATCAGAGGTACTTTGCTTATGTAATACTACGTATTTAATTTCTTTTGAAATTAATAGAGTGTCTTTGAACATAATGATTTAAAATTATGCTTGAGGTATTCAGTGGCAACAAAATGCAACCCTGATTTTATGATGGCAGTTACTTCTGGAAATGTAAATTAATGTTTCCATGAAACTGGGACTTAATATGGCCCTTTTAAATCGACTGATAGTAGAAATTCATCTATGTGTATTTCTGTCTAGAACAAGTGATTGAATTCACACATTCAGGAAAATAAGAAAGTCAACGGCACAAATTAGAATTGAACCTAGATTCAGGACAATGTACTAATTAATTACCTGGTAGTCTCTTGAAGCCTCTTTGTGCACTGATCCTGAGTTTGGGATAGAAGAGTTTTGATGATCATTCACAGAGAGTCAGCCCAGTTCCCTTTCCCTGGTCTCGTCACTGTCCTGTGATGAATGGACTCTTTGAGCTCCAGTGGGTCAGTGCAACTTTAGAGGTGTTTGCATGCAACTTGCAAACCCAAAAAGGAGGCAAAGAAAGGAACAGATGAAAAAAGTTGGAGTTGTGTGGAAAAACCCCAAAGCTGTCTCTTAGAAGGTAACTGAGTAATTGTCTGTTCTTTAGTTGTCTTTCTTCAAATACTCTGAAAATGTGCTTTCCGGTATTTGCTGGCTTTTCTCAAAAAACTTAGTTAGTTACATCCTTCAAAGTTTCCTTTTCTCTACTCCACACTTTGCTAAAACAAAGTTAAAACACCTTTTCAAGGCAAAGGGCTTCTGCTGCCATGACCTTAAGTTCAATCTAATGCAGGTACTGCATGTGGAAATCTACTGCAAATAAGAACTTTTAAAGAAACTGAAGGAGTAAACTGGGAAACTATTGAACCTTCAATTCTGAGATGTGGTGTAGTAGATATTGTTTCCTATCACCAGCTAACAGAATGGTTCTGTGATGCCTGACACTTGCAGAATATTTATTCATTTTAGTTCTTCCCCCCCAGGGGCTTCTAATCAGCTTGTCAGTGCAGCAGCCACGGAATCCTGGAGAAAACTGAAGCACAATTCATGTGGGTTTAATAAGAGTTCTTAAATGGTGAGATCCCGTGAGCCCTGTTCTCTTCAGGTGCAGCAAGATCAATTAAATAACTCTGTGTACAATTCGCTCCAGTGGGCTGCTTTGATCTATTCCAGAAAATACATTTTTCCAGTCTCCTTTCTTTTCTTTGCAAGGCCCATCTCTCTGTAGGCATTTTTCTCATCTTTTCAAGGGAATCACATTCATCAATGATGCAAGATCAAGAAATCAATATATCAGTACACAGCTGGGCTAAGTATTGTAAATTATCCATTAAGTTGTACCAGCTTGCAAACAATTTTAACAAAGAGTAAAAGACATCTGAACAAAAGTTAATTTTGTCCAAGTTTCTAACTTTGCCTCTTCAGTGAAAAATCAGGCCATAATTAAAGCTTGAAAAGCATTTATCCTCAATGGTTAGGACAAGAAAGATAATATTTTTCCTCAGAAAACTTCAACTTTTTGGCTAATATCCAACAATGAGAATGGTTTGAATATTTTATTTCAGGTATCTTGGGAAATCTGTACCTGCCCTTTAATGTTTTCATGGTGTGGGACAAAACAAATCTACAGAATTACATTTATATCAGTACATTAAGTATGGATGTATCTTACATATCTGTATTCCATTGAGTTGGAGTGGGGGCGTCTTAGGATATTTGCAGCTTACACTGAAAACAGAGACAGTGTTTTCATGGACTTTTCTGGGAGTTCACCACAAATATTTAGGCTTAGTGTACTTTTAACTAGTTACCCTGACTGGCATTTTTTGGGAGGCTGTTCCTGAAGTGATTTAATTACTGGTAAGAAAGATTATAAAAAGGTCTTTGCTAAGTGATCAGCTAAGGCAATCAATCTCTGACAAATGCACGGCGGTGATTTTGCAGAGCTCTATCTGTTAGTGCAAGAATTAGGAGACTGCAAACTCAGCAGCTGAACAGGCTTAGAGCAACTTTATTAAATGGAAGTCAAAAACCTCGTGCTGATTACAAGGACAAATAAAACTCAGAGCATCAGAAGGCAAAGCAGGACAAGCTGTGACCACAAGTGGCCCAAAATCTTGCTGCTCTCGCTCCTGTCCTCAAAGTCAACCTGTTCCTATTCATGTCTGAAAACAGTGATGTCTTGGCCATTGAAATTGCACTGACTTCTGTCCAAGGGGGCACGTTCATCTTGAAATCAATTTCATGTCAATTGATGAGTATTCTTAATAATATTAATAAATTGTAATTAACATTGATTAATCCTAAAATTAATTTTATTTACTTACTGTAAGTTTTAGGTCTTACCAGGATGACAAATACAATAAGGCCCAAAATTTATGTTATTATCAAAGCAATAATGCAGGACATTTGCAATATCTCCAGATCTCATTTTCATCAGGAAGCGACCTAGCAAATACACACTTACTAAGATTGCAGCACTCTGCTTTAATCTGTCTATAATGTAAAGTATGAAGAAATTCTTGTAGAGAAACAGCGCACAGGATATGTTTGCTTCAGAAGATGTGTCCCTCATTGTGAGGTCTCTGTTCTGAATTTCTGACTTGCTCTAGATCATGCACCAAAAAGAGCAAAACAGAGATGCCCACTATGCATCAGAAGTTGCTTATTAATTTTCTTATCAAAGAAAAGCTTGAAAACTTATCAAGAGCACTTCTGAGAGGGCTTTGTTTTAACATGGTTTCCATCACTATTTTGTAGGGTGATACAATTTCCTTCTCATTGTTGGTAAATGTACTGATTGATCAGCTTTGTTTAGAAAGTCCTTCATATTGTCTACTCTGTGGCTTTGAATATGTATTCTTTTTCTGATATTTTTGGAGAAAAGCAAAAGTAATAACAAACACTTGCACTAAATGGATTTATTTTTCTTCTTATAATGTGCATGCCAGCTGGTCACTGTATTTCTAGACAGACTGTTCAGGACAGCAGAAAAGGAAGACAAAAAATCCTAGACCTGACAAGTATCAAACCTATCAAAACAAAATTGAAATACTGAAACGTGCTTTGTTAGGTATCGTATGTCCTAAAACTTTCGAAAAACACACGAGAGTGTTGCAGCCACAGGCATTGAGGCATGGTCTATTCCAGTGTTATACAATCTTGTATGGATCTTTCCATAATTTCAGAGCAGGCTATTACCTGCTGGTGGAGAGAATACCAAGAACTGTGCCATGTCTGTCCAGCACATCATTAAGGCTGGACACTGTGCACAGTACTTTTTTGCAAGCTGGTTTTGCAGGGATCTGATTCCCTCTCCATGGTCCTGAGCATAGGGATGTAGCAAGAGACCTTCAGAAGTCAGCATTCCACAAACTTTCCTCTTTTTGTTTTGTATAGAGCTTTAAGTACTGCAACCCTTTTTGGTAATGAAGGCCCTTAGGCACTTTGGCAGTCAGTGGAATTAAGGTTAAGCACACAAGCAGATTTTCAAGTGGGTTCAGTGTTGTGTTTGCACAAGCACTTGGTAATGTTATTTTGAAAATAGCTTGCCTTGGTATCTCTAAGCTGTGTTGTAGTCTGTGTGTTTGTATCACTAGAACTTCCTAAAACCATACAAGTGATTTTAAACTTTTTTTCTAAGTTTTATTTTGTGTATATCATGGGGTAAATATAAACTAAGATAAAGTGTACCTATGATAGATCAAGCCCTTACCTGTCTGATTGACACACTTCCATGAGAATGAGTCAGTGGCTCTTTGCCAGTTTCCACAGGGGGAATAGCAGGGCAAGGCAAGGTTAGGGAACTCTTCCTGTTGATTGCTCCCTTAATCCTCTTATCTTTCCATTTGCTTTGTTGTTGTTGGAGTTTCTTGGCTGACGGTATTTATATTCTCTATACTTACATAATAGCATTTCTCAAAAAATCCACTAGAAGTAATCTAGCTACTTTTATCCTCTTTGTTTCCAACAAAATCCTAATTCAATCTGTAACGAGCTGCCTTCTGGAGACATGAGTTTATGGAAGACATTTAAACCTTGCAAGCTCTTTTACATTTTACTACTCACCAGACAAGAAGGAAGCAGAAGAAAGTCAGCAGTCACCAAGCTGGAAAAAAGCTTTCTTTAGAACATCACCAGAGGTGTAACAGTGGGCTGTGGTTACACTGTGAGAGGGATCCTTAAAATGATTTTTTATGTAGAGTTTAAACTGGTAGGAAAATCCATCACCTTGATCACACTGAATGTGCAGGGAAAGTTTATGCAGTTTATCATGAATATGTTTGGAGCACATGGAAAGGCTGAAGTCCCCCCTTTCTAGATGATTACAGGAGTACAGCTCAGTCTGTGTCCCAAGGCAGGGTCAGTTCTGGGCACCTCAACCAGCCAGGCCCACCATGGTTTTTTTTTTTTAAATAGGCACTGTGATAGAAAGGGAAGAAAATGAGTAATAAATGTGACATTTTGATTTTGTTTTTTAATAGACTATTTTCAGGAAAACTAAAATAAAGATGATTGAGCAGCATTGTACGCAGTTTAAATCCTCCTTAAGATGAAGGTCAACACAGGATTCTGAGATAAAAAAGACAGATTAAATATTTTGAACATAAAATGCAGTTGATAACGAAATCTATAAATGGAAACCTTTTCTGTGTTGTATAATGATAACACATGACATTTTGCTGTCCATATAACCTTTGGCTTTTCTGTCAATATTATTGTGCTGCACTGATTTCAGAAAAGGCATTAAACACTGTCAGAATGAAAGCCATGTTTTAATAATAAAGCAATTATTATCCACTTATGATGTAGGAATATAATTGGATTTTAATGTATTGAATCAAACACTATCTGCTTCAATAACAGTGTTGCTAAAACTATCATCTATAATTTATTAGGAATGGAACAAACTTTGACATCATGAATGTAAACTATGCCCTGCAACAAACCATTTGTTGCAGAGATGCACAGATATCCAGCAAATTATTGCTGAAGGGGCCAAGTATTAGCAAACCTAAGGTTTGATGTGTATTTTATTTTTCAGATGAAAGCAAGCCAAACTTCTAGATTATGAAAAATAATTGGCCAAACAGCAGCAGCAGAAACCACATACTAGTGGTTGCATAAGCATTATTTAAGAGACATTTTGTTTAACAATCTCTGTTCCACTTAGAAAAGAACTTGTGATATAATTTCCAAACACAAGGCATGGTCTCTGAATAATTGAACAAAATCTTTCCAAGACTGAGTCATTTTGTCTTGTAGTTTTCCTATTTTTTTTTTTTTCCTTTTTTGAAATCTTAGCTTCCAATTCATCATTTGTATGCCAGTTTGTGAAAGGATATTAAATATTTTTGGACTTGTAGGGCTAACTTTGCCTAAGCAAATCCTTGTGGCTACACCTTTTATTATTAAGGAGTTATATGACTGTTCATGTCTGCAACTGTGTATTGTGTAGCTTGTCTGATATGTTTTGAGTTTTAATAAGAAATGTGGTAAACAGAGGAGAAAAAAATATTTCTTGCCATTTTAGATGCCTTTTAAGAAAACTTGTTTCTGTGTTGCTGATGCCTCAGTCAAAATATAGAAGTATAGTAATGGAAAGTGTTATTTAAAAGACTGACTGCAATGATTAGAGGAATCAGGAGTTTTGAAAGCCGTGTATTTGTACACAGCAAACTTCAGCTTTGCTGTAAAACCAACAACGCTGGCATTCTGTGTTGGTTAAGCTATTGAGGCACCACAGAATTCTTCTGGAAAATAAAGATCCAGACTGTGCAGTGACCCAAATCTGTGCTGCAGAAAAGCCAGACCAATTTCTGCTTCTTGCTCCCAGCCTGGTTTTTGTAAAAGGGTAGAATATTAAGGCATTATTTTTAACAAACACACATTTTGTATTGTTTTTCATCATTGAGGGATATACTGAACAAAGGGTCTAACAGGTTTTAGAGTAACGCTCCAAAAGTAAGGATAAAATCACAACAGGAGGCCCTCTCTTGCCAGGTGCTCTGATAGCAAGAGGAGGGTGTAAAAAGCAGTGGCAGAAAATCACTCCAAGGGTTTGCACTAACTTTCTATCAGGGCTGTTCTTACACTGCAGGATGAGATACAGTGACCTTGTTGGGTTCCCCTCTCATTCCTGCTCTCATGTTTATTTGAACATATTGGTCAGAAATGGAGCTTGCAAAGACACAAGAGTAAGTCCTGGTTTTGTCATCTAAGCTGTGCAGAGACAAGAATGTGCCAGGGCAGATCATCTCCCAGAATGAAGCTCTCTGATAAAACATCTGAGAGTGTTTGCACTGTAATGTACCGGAGAAAAAACTAAGCTAGTGTTAAATGACTTTCTAATGAGAAATAGTCCAGCTGTGGCACGATGGTAAATCATCCTCACTCAGAGCTGGGCTCTTACAACAGGTTTCTACTCCCAAACCCAACCGTTGATTATCTGTGCAAAGGGGCAGGATGCTGCATCTGATTTTGGGGCAGGGTCACAGTGGTAAAATGTCTTGTTCTGTCCTTTGCTTCAGCACAACCCTAAAGTCGGATTTTCTGAGCCAGAGCTTCAGATTTATCTGTGTTTAGGCATTATATGGAGTCCATACCTTGTTGAAAGCTTAGTCCCTCCTGTTTTCTTTAGTTAGGTTTGAAAAGTGTCATTGTTTTGATTCATCTTTTTTACAAAATTGATGCAACTTGCTATTTTGTGAAGCAGTTTGGAAGATTAGTAAAGTATAAGACATTCTTCAGTGCTCATTAAGTTCCAATTATTCATCCTTGTCATTAACAATCTATTGTAGAAAGTGACCTTCCCTGCTTCCAGGCCTTGGTTCCACGAGTGGCTGATGCCACCAGCCATGGCTGTAATTCATGTACCAATTCAAATGTGTGAAATTCATTTTCAACTTCAGCCGGCAGCTGGGGCTCAAAGCTGCAAAAACAGATGCTGCAAGGGCAAAGAAGCAAAAGCAATTTTCCAGGATCATATAACACTCAATAGGCTAAAAAAACATGTATTATCAATGAGCTGATTTCAGAAAGTCTGTTCTTCCTCTTTTATAAAGAGGTATCTTTAAGGAATTCTAATACAGTCAAATTTAGTAGGCTGGAATTGACTGAGCACTGACTATGCCTCAGAAGGAAAAGATGATAAACCAAATCTTTACTATACAATTACAAATATTAAATGGAAATACTTCAGAAGATACATGAGTCATGCTTTCATTAACCTGTTAGTTACAATGTAAATGGAATTTAATCCTGTGCAACAAGATTGCTGTGCTAATTTATTTTCCTGTTTTTATTAAAATCAGGTCAGAGTATTTGCAATAAAATTCGTTTTTGCAAGTTGCTGTGATAGCACCTGCAATAAAAGTGTTAGTGCTGGCCTTTAACCTGACCTCATGGGCATCAGAAAATGTACAGGTATTGTGTGTACTCTCTTTAGTACACCAAACACAGCTTGGTCTTAACCTGGAGAAACCCTGCTAGGAGAAGTCTCCAATAGCCAGCTCAGATTTACTTCTAGGAACAATTTTTAAAATTGTCCCTGATTAATTTGTGTACAACCTGCTAAAATTTCTTGCTAATCCATGCAATAAGCCTTTAAATTCTCTGAACATCCTGTTTTTTAAAGAGAACACTGCCTAGCTCCTTTCTTCTTCTAATCGACTTTGCCTCTGGAACATGCCCACTAGAAATTATAGGGCCCTAAACATTCTCCTTCCTTCATAAAATACTAAAATATGAAATGTTGGAAAATTCAGGCTTGCAGCCAGCATAGCTTACAGCATCACAAAGTCCAAGGATTCACAGTAATACCCTTCCTAAACATGAATAGAGGAGATGCATATTCAGATGATTAAATGATTAGAGATGAGGAAAGTGCTCCATAGGAAGGGGATTTAAAAGATTGAAAGTGCTTACTTGGAGAAAAAATGCAGAGGATAAAAATATATATAAATAAAAAAGTAATGCTGCAGAAGAAGTAATTACTTTTGTTATGTACCAGTGATCTGTATTGCCAGACTAGAAGGGGGATTTAATGAACTTTAGAAAGGGACATGCTTAAAATGTTAAATGCAAATCCATATTCTTTTTTTTTAAAAAGGTCTAAGAATAGTTGGTATTAGGATTGTCATACCCTTACCGTATTCTGTGCATAAGTTGGTGTGAAAAAGCCTGCAAGGCTGAAGTCATTCACAAATGGGCTTGGGTTTTTATTTTGGTTTGAAGTGGGATATTCTCCCTTGGATTTTAAGATAAACACCATTTATTGGACAGGGGTTTTTTTTCCACCCAAGTGTTACCATTGGAGGCAAATCACAGCATGTTGTTTTGTTCTGGGAAAATAAATGTTGTCTTCCAAAGATATGCCTGTGCTACCCCTGATGAGGAGTAATTTCTCTGTGTATGCAGCTTGGCCAGTTAGCACAGAGAGCAATGTCACAGGGGTCATATTGCAGCCCCTTTTCATCTTAAAACTTTCTCTTGTTCGAGTCCTCATGGTCCAGGCAGCCTGAGCAATTTTTGTCTTTTCTTGCTAATTGCTATGCACCTCAGACCTGAGCACATGCACAATGAATCACTGCAAATGTTACTGGAAGGTCAGCTGAAGGTGGAACTGCACCTTGTAGGAGTTTGGAGGTAGCACCTGAGTGGCAAAGACTTGTATCTGTAACAGTCTGTTTGAGAGCAATATCCACCGGAAAGAAAACCCCAACTATTTCCAAGTGACAGCTGTAACAAAGGTAAACTTGAGCTTTTTGAGCTGTTTCAGTTGTAGCACTGTCAAAAAAAAAAAAAAAAAAAAAGACAACCCACAGAAATCCCCAGAGGTAGAATATTATTATAAAGACATATATTTGTCTCAACTCTAAGGTGTGGTTATTTTTGGTCGAATGAATAAAATATTCACTTTCAAGCTCATGCTGATCACAGGAAATATCATGCCTTTTATTCAAAGTCTGAGGAAAGAGAAAATAAAACTAGTTCTGTAATCTCAACTATAGTGTTCACTGTTGCTCCTTCTATATTTAAATACAGACCTTTGTGTGAAAGAGAGCAATCTGATTAACAAAAGAAGGTATGTTAGTAATAACCTAAATGACTCGGGCTTTAAAATAAGTGGATGTAGTCACAAGATGAAATTTAATTAAAGCTGACATTATTGCTAGCTGCTATAATTCCATGTGTTAGCAGGAAAACATTAAGGAACTCCATATAGCCAGATCAAGAAGATGTTTTATATAATCGTGCCACATGTTTAGTTGAAAGGTATAATCAGAATTCACATTAGACATTGAAATGTCGTATCCTATAGCTGGGGATAAGTGAAGCAAGACAAGAGCCCTTTTCTGCTTCAGAGCCAAAACTGGGTATCTCCCAGAGGTGCTGCAGATGTTCAGGATATGCCCAAGAAGGAGCCCATGCCTGGGGAACACACTCTGCTCTCCCCAGTGCCTGGGAGCCAACAACTCCAGATTCCTTACTCTGCCTTCTCCTCCTCTTGTGGGCAAATCTCAGCTTGATAAATCATTTTCTCCTCTCCAATTAGTAAAGTAGTATTTAAAAAGAAAAAAAGACTTGAAATGTCTCTGATAAACCTGCCAGGATGCAGTAATGGATGGTCACTAAAATAAAAAATGCATTCAGTACCTAATTTTAGGTTTTCTGCAGCCTTAAGACAAACAAAAATTGGTTGCTACCAACTGGTTCCCAAATCTGTTCCCTGAAGAGCTGACATTTTGAAGTGTAGTCTTTCCAGAACAACCAATTATCTTTTCTCCAAAATTTCACTTTCGAAGGAAATAAATTTTAAGGGTTTCAAAATTCTCAAAAGTAACTGAATTTAGGAGTCCAAATTGTAAAGTTTCTGGCTCCAAAAGACCAAGTCTCAGATCTTGCAGCCTGGTAAAGCCAGCAAGGTTTTATAGGCGTGGCTGGACAGAAAGATTAATAGCTTGGGAAGATTCTCAGATGCAATTCTGCAAAGCCAGGGACAAATCCTGTGAATCCTTGGAACAGAGGAGACGGTGGGAGCTAATGAGTTCACACCTGCACAGCAGGGCTGCTGAGTGCTGGGAATTCCCTCCACGCTTTCCATCTCTAAAGCCTTACGTTTCCAGGGCTTCCAGGCAACATGGAACTTTTGAAGGTCCATCAGCTAAAGGCTGGGACAGAAAGGGGAGATATTTTGTGCCATGGATCTCCAGAGAAATGCTTTTTCCAACCCAAATTCTGTATATTTTTTTTGTCAGGACCACAGGAGCTCGTTCCTGTCTCTGTGTGGGTGCATGAGGGACCTGAGTGGTTGGTTGGGCATTCAATAGTGTGGCTGTTCAATGCTGCTGCCTGTTACAGTCACACTCTCTTTACTGATGTCTAAGGATTTTAGCTTTCATATTTTTCATATATTTCTAATCCTACAATTCGTTAGTGTATAGCTCTAAAGTCCACACACAGTGTCAGCTGCTGCTCTCCCATTTTGGGCAGACACAACAATTCCTCTCCAGGCCTGGGAATCCAGGACACCTCACTGCCTCAGGTCCCCTGAGATGGAAACAGAAGTGAGTTTTGGGGGGGAGCAAACTGGGGGCAAATTCCTTCATTACCTGAAGGTGTAAGTGGAAGATGAACCCCCAATATGCAAATGGACCAAACTTATAAAAGTGTGAACACCCATGACCCATCATCTATTTTTGGGTGTAGCCCATGGGTGGGCTTCGTGTGCCTGGAATGTACCCAAAGGCCCTTCAATAAATATAACTGCTTTTTATTCCCTGGATTTTGTCTGGCCTCTGGTTTTAGGTACTCCCAACAAAGCATCATTACCATATCAGTCTTTGAGGTACTTGCACTTGTTTGATTTACTTATCAGTTTTGAAAAGGGTGTGTTTTGGCATAGAAATTTCAAATGTTACCACCATGCTTCCAAGGCTAACAGGTTAGAGACATCCCATCAGAGAAAATACATAAAACTTGATTTAATTTTTTCTTAGGAGTTTAAATGTCAGGCTTCATGGCTTGCTAGAGAAACTGTCTAGGCTCTGAAATCCTTGATGCAGTGCTGGTTTTCAACCAGGCAATGAGATGAGCTTCAAGGCTAGATGAACTGAAAACTCTGTAAATTCCTGAAAAGTTAGTATTATTAGTAGAATGAATTGTGTTACAATAACTCTTACAGGTCTCATTCGAATATCTTTGAAGCTGATGGGATTTGCATATAAATCCATATTCTTAAAGTAACGTGGGAGCTGATTTTAGAACTCCAAACAGACTTTGTGATAAAACTTTCTCTGAGTTTGAAAATTTAAATGGTAATTGTGTCCACATGATCCACTTAATCCCCACAATATGGAGTGCTAGAGGCACTCTCTGGACCTGTAATTACTTCAGGGGTGTGAAACAGTCTTAAGATAAATATAAAAATGTTGTAATTTTAGTAATTATCCCAAACAGTGTAATTTAGTATTGTAAATGGCCTTATTGTGGAGCACCCCTTCCTTCCTGCAGCCCCTGAAGGTGGCAGCCCTAAATGGGGCTGGGGGCACCAGCAAGGACAGCTTTCCTCCCAGGGCAGCCACAGTGCTCTCCTCAGCAGAATTCCCCCCTTTCTCCTTGTCCAAGGCTTGCTCCTGGAGCTCACTGCACCTCTTGGCAGAGAAAGCTTTGCCCCCAGAGCCTGCAGCCCCCAGTGCAATCCCATTTTCTGCCTGGTGTGCCTCCTCCTTGTTAATGCTGCTGTGACCTGGTATGAGCCACTTGGCTCAGTGCTCTACGTCTCAACTGGAATTTTCTATTTATAGCTGAATTCCCTCAAGGTTTCTAAAGACCTTTTTCATTCGAACACCATTCATACATTTTAAAGAAATAAGTTTTTCTTTGTATTTCTGTGATAATGGTGATCTGTATCATGTTTCTGTTTGAAAAGGGTTCCATGCTAAAATACAGGACAACCAAGAATATTAAAAATGAATGCTTTTCTGAGTGGAAAAACCAGTTGATGCAAGATTTTACACTTTTTCTTTCTGTTTTCTAGCCATGTTCTTTTAGATGCAACTTGAAAAAATCTCCAGGGGCTCCTCAGGAGTTAGGCCTTTTCCTGTTTTCCTGCCATTATTAACTCCTGCATCCTGGCAGCTCTTGCTTGAGAATTTATCACTAACAATCACTGTCATCGTTAGGAGACAACTTTAAACTGATTGGAGTATTTATCAAAAGGTGTTGTTGGCACTCTCAGCTGAACTATAAATCATCCCCATTGACTCATGCTTTGTCACTCTCTGAAGCCTGATCCTTATTTTATTAATCCACAAGAGAAAATACATTAGAGAGGAGTCTATTGAAAGAACAATAAATTAGCTGAATGGTCTTTAACAGACATTGCTGTCTGCAGAGAACTGGGTAAATCTCAACAGTAAAAAAACCAGAAGTTTTGCATGTGGAGGCTAAGGAAATAATTCTTTCAAATTGTAATGTCTTGTTTCATAAATTATATTATTTAATCTACATAATTTTGTAAAGTGACTTAGGCTGTCCCCCCAGTAATCAATTTGATCATATTCCCAAATATACAAATTGGTTTTAGGCCATCAGTTGTCCCATTGCAATTAGGAAGGTAGATTTGCATTCTTCCTCTGACTCTGTGCTCCTACTTAAAATGCTATTCCACATAAATACAGAATTTTTTTGTGAAAAAGAGCACAAAATTTAGGAAGGTCTACTGTTAGAAATCTCTGATCCCAGAATAAGAATAGGAATAGAAAACTTTGCAATCTGTCTTGCGTCTTTTTAAGACACCTGAAATATATCCTCAGTTCCTAAAGGAAACTTTATGGAAGTGATGGGTGGCTGTACTTAAAATTCTAAAATTTCATGGAATTACAATGGTAACTACACGTACAAACCATCAGTTGAATTGCTTTGTTCAATCATTCCATTGGGAAAAAAGATGAACACTGAAATGAAGGTAATTTAGGTTTCATCTTCCCAATATCCTCCTGTGAAAAACCTTCTAAACCCAACAGCAAAGCAACATCAAGGCAGAAAACTGGCATTTGTTTCAGCATGTATATGACCAAAAAAACCCCAACTCAATCTATAATGAACAAGTGAACAAGAAAATGTGAAATGTTTTTAGCTGCAGAACTGTGCTACTGGAATATACAACCCTGAGCTGGCTGGTAAGGAAGGCAGTGCCTGCAGGTGACAGCTCCTAAGGGTCACTGCTGCCCCATAGACATGGTCTCACTGAGGTCATTGGCCAGGGAATGGAGAGGGGCAGGGAATAATGGGGCAGGGAGGAGTTGGTGAGCTGCCTGCTGGCAGGAGAAGTGGCACTGTGTGGATGCAGGCTGGAAATTTAAACTTGTACCTTTCAATTAACTCAGTTGGGTTCTTTCAATGGAGTTACAAACACAATCTGTTAGAACTTCTCTGGTGAGAGCATAATATCATGAAGTGCAGTAATTTGATCATTTGTGGTCATCTGAACAGCACTAAGTTTATCCCTTGGGCGATTCCCTTGACTTCCCTGGAACTACTGCAGGGAGCATTTGAGCCCTGTGCTCAGGAAGGAACAAACAACTCATTATGCAGGTTTGCTTACACTGAGTTGGTAGCAGAGCAGCTCTGATATTTAGAAACCATATTTTAAACATCTTCATTCCAGTAATTTTCAGCTATTTACTTACCTGCTGATTTCAGAGGCAGAATTGGAATATGTAGACTTGGAGTACATGTATTGCATGGTTACAGACAGCTGAAACAGCAGCTTCAGAAAATGCCTGTGTTTTCAACCAAAGACAATATTTCTTATGTTCTTTTGTGTTTAACTGGGCTTAATTAGTGTTCTCGTGCTGGATGAAAACAATAATTTATAATAATTACTGTTGTCGTCCGATAAAGGTTTCCTTTCACCTGCAAATCATTTGTGTAGACGAGACCAGTTCTGGAAAAGTGAGGGGCTGCCTTGGGTGGTGCTGTGGAAGAGTTTGCTGGGGGAATGGGGCAGGGTGGGATGTGGGGTGGCAGGGAAGGCAGCACAGCAGCAGCAGCAGCCACAGGAGCCTGCAGACCACCAGAGGACACTGCAGCAGGGTAGAACTGATGGTAAACACGTCCACTCTGAGCTTTGCAGGTTTCTAATGAACCTTAATTAACCCCAAATAGCTTAAAAGATTGTGGCATGAATTACTCTTTTGTAGTACAGGTATTCTAACCTGCCCCATCCAGTCGTGTTTTGACTGAGATAAGCAAGAGTCTCCTCGGACTTTTAAACTGCTGCCAAGTAAACATGGTTCTTTGTAGTAATAATAAGTTTATCATTGGTAATGGGCAATGAGGCTGAACATTTTAAGATATAGTTGCACCAAAACCAGTTAAACTCTAATCATTTAGCAGGGATTTTAATTAAAAGATGAGTGAAACTGGCACAAAGTGCCCTGAGAGAAGAGCATGAAAGTGCAATTTAACAGAGTAGGTCTGAACAGTTAAACTGAGTCTTTCAACTACCTGTATAAAATATTTTGGGCAGATATGCTGGCAGGTAATGCAGCATTTCCAGGGAACAGCTTTTGGAATCTGCTTCATTTCATCTAATTTAGCAGATAAAACTTTTGATGTGGAAACAGTGGAAAGTTTATGTTCCCCTAAAGGAATGAAGTTTTACTTTGGGAAATATGGGATACAGACTGGATAGATTGAATAGAGTTTGGTCAGTGCCCAGGACACTTGTTGGTGCAAATTTGGTGAGGTGTTGGACTGCAGCTAATCAATTATTCAACACACAAACAACCCTGATAAAAAGGGGGCTGCAGCAGCAGCCTCACTGCTTCAGAAAGGTGTCAGTGCACCTCACAAAAATTCAGCAAGCAGCCTTTGGTAGTCTGTGTCAATGAAAGTTATGTTCTTTTTAAAATAATTCATAGAATCTAGCAGCAGTTAGGGTCCCTTTGTACACCCAAGATGAAGACAGCAGTCAACATGAGAATACTGACTGTTTATGATGAAACATAAAATCAGGTTTTAAAAAGCCAGGTCAATGTACAGAGCTTGATGCTGCAAGCAGTGCTGGAGTCCTCTTTGCCTTGAATTCCTGTTTGCTATGCAGCAGGAAGGGTTCTACCAGCGAGAACTGAAAGACAAGGTGCACACAGATGCTTCAGCAGTTCCAGCCTGCTAAGTGTGTGCTCAAGACCTCCTTTTTATTCATGAAAACATGGATTTAAGTAGAACAAAAGCAAGTTTTGCTGTATCTGTTTAGATCACCTTCCCAGCTGGTTCTGCTAAGACATGAGGGAAGGGAGCAATTATCCATGTTAAAAAACACTTGCACACCAAGTGATCTCTCACATTTCTCTTAGTGAATCTAAAGCACACATCTCTCTCTTAGTGAATCTAAAATCAAGGATTTAGAAATTGATGTCTCAGGTTTCTAGCCTGGGAAGTTAAATGCCCAAATCCTGCTTGCCTGAAAAGAAAATTAGGATCTCAGGAGATGGAGTGCCCTGAAAATGGTACTTAGATGTGTAAGTTAGATTATATTTGCAAAGCACTTTACCTCATGATAATTTACCTTAAAGTAAATTTATTGTCTAAGCATGAGATTAGAAAAGATTCAAAGATGGTAACTAAGAAGTCATGAGAACTGACATACATTTAAACCATTTTAAACTAAACTATATATGCCCTGACTTAGATTTCTTCAAAATTTATTCACAATTACAAATCACTGCTGGAAGACATTGAATCTCTTCTATCTGTACTAAATCCCATAAAGCATGTAGTAAATTGTGAATGCCTAGGTATTTATTTAGAAATGATTTTCTTGATGTCATGCTCAGAAAGGCTATAAGGAATGAAATAGAAGGCAGACACACACACACCTAGGGGTTGAGCAGGCAACGCTATTGGCTGTAAAGGAGGAGAAAGTGAAATGTTGTGATTTCCTCTGAAATATTATCACCACTTCCAGTGAAGGACATACACCGATTTAGCAGTTCAGGAGTTCAGCCACCAAGTGGGACCTGGGTGACCAGGGTTCAGTGGGCACTCCAGATGATAAAGGAAAAGGTTAAAAGTTACTCTCAGTGGTGTTCAGGACTGCTATTTGTGGCTTGCTTTTCCCTTTCAAAGATTGGCAGCTTCACAGCATCTGGAGCAGTGGCACTATAGACTGCACTACTATGAAATACATAAATTGAATCATAAGGGAATTTTTCACTGCATATGGTTTGCCAGAGGAAATTTTCTCAGTCAATGATCCACAGTTTATTTCAGAAAAATTTGACATGTTGCTAGGTCTAAAGGCAGTGAAGTATGACAAAGTTGCTTCATTTCATGAAGCATCAAATGGAGCACTGGAACTTTTTTTTTCAAACCATTAACCAGACAATCTCACTAACAATACATTATCAGAAAACTGCAGTCAGTTTTGTTTGTTTTCATTTGGTGGTATTTTTGCCTTTTTTTTCTCGCTCTTTTTTTTTTTTTTTTTCCCCAGTACAAAACCAATCTTTTGTATGTCACAACAAAAGAAACATTTAGTTTTTAGTTTTGAAATCTACTGAGAAGTCCTAAGGCTTGTGCTGCTCCCTTAACACACTGCTGGGGGCTATTGCAGCTGTGTGAGCCCCAGCCTCCAGAGCCTTTCTGGCTGGAGCCACAAAAGCTGCCCTTCTCCTCAAAGCTCAGCCCTTGGCCTGCAGGAGAAGGGCTGTTTTTCTTCCCTTTGTCCTCTCAGCCAGATCAGAAAGTTTTCAAGAATCTGAAATTCTGAGTATGAGAACAACAAACGTAATGAGCAAGTGTGTCAGACAAGTTATTTCTTACAAGGCTCTGAAGAGTTTGTTTTCCTGCTTTTTGTTCTGACCTGGGGAAGTTCATGGCATTGCTGTCCAAAGTTATCACAGAGCCTAAAATAAATGAGGAATAGTGATTCCTATTGAGAACAATGGGGTTTTGGTGTCCTGTAGGAACGAATTCCTCAGCTGACAATCAAGTTAGCAATACTCGACTGGTTTCTCCACCACTGATTTATTATGGGCCAGTTCTATTGTATTTTTTGTTTAATATTGTTATTTTTCTTTTTCTTTTCCTTTTTTTTTTTTTTTTTTTTTTTTTTTTTTTTTTGTTTTTTTTTTTTTTTTTTTCTTTTTTTTTTTTTTTTTTTTTTTTTTTTCTGGTGAATGCTTTGCCTCTTAAATAAACAGTTTTTTCTACTTTTCTCCAAGGAAATCTTTTTCCTGAAGCAGGTGGGGGAGGGGCTGCTTGAATTTGCTTTCTAGAGGAAACCCTTTTAGAGATTTTATCCCAAAATTGCCCTAAACCAGCACAATATACAACAAATATTTTGATGTGTCTTACAATTGGTACTATTTAATTAAATAGAATGGCAGAAAAAGATTGGTTCTTATTATTTGCCCGTGTGGTGTCCAGAACCATGGCCTTACAAAAAGATCCTATTAATAGAGTATACAAGAGAAATTAATGCTCTGTCCAAACATGCATGCAAAGTGTGAGGAAATTTTAATCAACCCACTTAAGGCCTTGTAAATTGTAAATTTGCTTGAATGGATCTAGTAGAGCTGAGAAAATGATACTTCTGAAAAGGAGAAAGTAGGGCTCACAATGTGAATGATAATAAATGCTCTATGAATATTTCAGAGGTACAGTTTAAAATGTGAGGGTTTATTTTATTTTCAGGGAGCGTTTTCATTATTTTTTAATCTTATTCTTTTGGCTTTTACTTGTGATTTTTCTTCTTGTATTTTGGAATTGCTAATGACTTGCATGAGTCAGCAGTGAAAGGAAAAAGCTGGCAATCAATTTTAGAACGTTGCAGGTGGGAGACTCATCTGGTTTAGTTTATCCTAACCACACAGAAGTGAACTTATCTGAAATAACCTTTGAAACACGGGGGGTAGGTCTCAGTGTAAGTTATGTTTTCCTGTGTATGAAGGGGTAGATCTGCTCAGGGAGGGTTTCATAGAGGCCAAATCCAACCTCCTCTCTGTTTCTCCCAGAGACATCTGTTCTCTACCAGGGTACATCTGTTCCCCACCACACAGTGTGGCTGCTCAGCTCTGCACAAACCCCTTCTCCTCTGCCCCCACTCCTGTTACTCACTCTGTGCCCACATCTGTGCGAGCACAGACATCACTGAACAGCTCAGAGCATTTTTAATAGCGGTTTGCCACATGATGGCTTTGAAAATCATCTGGGTCTGTCTGTGTTTGACAACAGACAGCTCAAGGAGCAGTGTGAGCTCACTGGGGAGAGCTCTCCCTGTCAGAGCAGTGCCCGTGGTCAGGGCAGAGGAGAGGCTGTGCAATGACAGTGCCACGAACTTGCCAAGGGATTCCTGCCAGCTGGCTGGGCTCTGGCCACAGCCCTCAGCGTGATGGACAGCACAAGGACAGAGGAAGCCTTTGCCCTGTGGCAGCTCAAGGATGGCTGATGGCGAGTGGAAACGGCTCCAGTGCAGTGGAGTGCATTGCATCCCATAAACACAGCTGAGCTGCCTCCAAATTACCTGTGGGCCTGAATGACTTTCCTTTAAATAAGTGTTCCTAACATGCACACCAGCAGTGTTTGGGTGGTTTGGGGTTTTTCCCCACTGCCTCCTACTCCCAGATACGGAGATTCTGTGTTGGCTTTTTGTGTGGATTGTTGTCTTTGGGTTTTTTTTTCATACTCATTACATCATTCTTTGAGGCAACTTCAGCTTTTAGTTCTATGGGATTTTCTGTTTTCACACTACACGGTTTTCCCCACATTTTTTGTCTCTGTATTTTGCATCTAGAAATAAATCAAGTTTACACAGATCATTTCAGCATACGCTTACTCAGGTCAAACAGTTCTAAAATTGAATCACAACATTTCAAAGGAAATCTTGTTCTCCATTTTTGTAGTCCATGTAAATAAACTCAGAAGAATACAGGCCTGCTACAGAATAACATATCAGAACTTGTAGAGTGATAACTTTACAGTGCATTTTGATCTCATTTTAACTGAAGTAATTCTTTGGGGAAAATTATGGACACGCATACTCCAGAGATTTCTGTTTAGATAAAATAATTTAATAAAATGGTGAAGTTAAAGCCATCTCTCTCTTAGTCTAGGCATGTAATTTTTGTTACTATTAAATTGTGTGTGCAGGAACTGAGGACTCCTGTATCCCACAGTGTATAGTTGCTGTATTCAGAGTCATTCTTCTTGCAAAGGGTTGAATATTAGGATTGTTCAGAATTATGGCTTGACTTTAGCAAATGTTGGGTATCAATTGGGCATTACTTGGAAAGTTACAATAAAAGGTTGAATAAATAAAAGATAGTAATTTTTGTAAGATACCTCTCAGTTTCCTTCCTTGAGATAATTCTCTAAAATTCTCTTCCATTCTTACAATAAATGGAAGAATCAGTTTATCCATGTTTTCTCTATTTTTTCAGGAATTATATTTTTAATGTTTTCCTATTACTCTCCAATACTGAAAAGTCAGCAGATAATTCAAGTCAGAAAGGACATTTTGATGTCTCTTGTCCAAGCCCTTGCTCAAAGCAGGGTCAGCTTTGGGCTCAGACTCAAATTCCTGGGACTTCATCCAGACACATTTAGAATATTTCCAAGGATGGACGCTGTGACAGTGTGCTCGGAACTGTCCCCATGACAGAACTTCAGTTTGACAAACAGGAGCTCTGACTGCTCCAGACTCCTCAGATGAGCTGTGTCCTTGGAGCTGCACCCTGGAAGGGTCCTGGGGAAGATCTGTTGGAGAGTGGATGCCCAGTCCTTGTCTCCCAGGGGGCTCCAAGTGATGAGGGCAGTGTGAGTCGCTGGCCACTTGGCTGGGTCCTCTCAGCTAATGACCAGGGATGTGGCTGTGCTGAAATGAAAGCAACCAGACCTCTCTTGCCCCTGAAGTTCAGGTCCATTAGCATGTGCGTGGGCTTTTCAGTCATGAGCTATTTGCAATTTAGCAAAGTGTCAAGTGGTTAAATGGATTGGGTTTGGCACTTAAGCTGCCAGGAGGAAGAGATGATTTTCTTCTGTGCCTGATGAGGGCATATTATACTTGACAAGCAAATATCAATACTATTAGAACTACCAAAACAATCCTTATACAGAAGATGTTTATAAAATATATTTACATTAGTGCCAATAACAGTAAAGATGAGGAGGGTGATGAACACAAACTCCATCTGTAGCTGTGAAAGAGTAGCTATATAGACTGGCACTAGTTCAGCTATCTTCAGAAATTTTAGTCCTTTCATTAAGGATGCCAGAAGCAGACTCAGTAGAAATATTTACGTTTTTATTTCAGAACAAGATAGCCTCGCTTTGAAGATGCTTTTGTTTCCACTGAAGTGTGAGGATCAGCAGAAGTTATTTAAACTTGTTCATTTCTAGAAATTAAAGACCTGATTATATTGGAGATATTTTAAGCTCTTTTTAGAGTAAGTTCTCAAGCTAGACATTCCAGTAGTGAGTTCTGCAAATCTTTGTATATTGTCATTCTCTTACTGCTTAACTTGATAGAGAGCTGGGTCAGACATTTGTCTCATTTATGGTAATAGAGTTCATGACTGTTTGCTTTATAGGGATCTAGCAAAGCCCTGGTATAGCATCCAAAATGCAAATTAAATAGCCATAAATAACACCAAAGGAAAATACCTGCTCTGTGCTGCACTGCAAAGATACAGAGCAGTGCTGTAGAGTTCTGACTGGATTATGAACAGCAGGCATTACAGCACATTGTTACACTGCCCTTTGCAGCAACCAGGGATTTTTCAAGCTCTGTTTATTTTGCTTTTATTGTTATGGAACCTGCAGCCCAGTTGAAAGTAAATAAAATTATGAAATATATTTTCTGTAAGGAGGAGAAAGCCAGAATGCAATCAGCAGTACCTGAAACACACGCACTCTGTGTTCCTTAGCAGATGTGTTACTGAATAGAATGCCCAGGCATTAGCATCTTTAATGTCCTCTTAACAGCATATGATAGATGTGTCATGAATAATTAGATATTATTAACTACTGAGCAGTGCTTAATTCACCTACCTGCCGGTACATTTGCCCTTTCTATCTGACAGCTCAAGTTGAATAAATGCTATCTGTGGCTCTGAACCACCAGCTGTACAGGGCACAAAGGTCAGCCTTTCACATCACAGAGTGAGAGCTTTTACACTGAACAGTGACGCAGCTCCTGACTCTGAGCTATTTGAACGGCCAGGGGTACAGCTGGTGCTGGACCTTGCTCCCTGGCTGCATTAGCACATCATTTCAGTCCTGCTCAGGGAGGAATTAATGCAAATCAGCCAAGCAAATAGCTCCTTGGGACTGTACATCCATTTCTGTAACTGCATGCCAGCAAACCTCTTCTTACACCACAACCAGTGTGATGGCCAGGTCCTCACCTAATGACAACTCCATTCCATGGAAGAAAGCCCTTGACTTACTGGACAGCATTGTGTGGAAGAATGTACTGATCTTCAAATCTGTAACTCTACAAATTCCTATGAACTACCTTAAAATATTGATGGGAATCTTGGGTGGGTGGGTGTGGTTTTTGAAGATTTTGCTGCATTAGTTTTAAGTTTGTAAGGCCAGGTTTATAATACTGTAGTGCTTAGAATATTCTCCACACAGTTCTGTAGGGCTACACTAGCCAATAAGATAAAATTTACAGCTGGAATAAAATTTATTACCTTTGTTAATGTTGTCAACAATTTACATTTTAGGCAGAAAAAAAGGTCACACTAAGGGCCAAGGCCCTGCTGCAAATGCCATTGAAATCAATGGAAACTTTGACACTGACTGCAGAGTACTTAAAGGTCAGGCTCTGAAGTCCAGATTCTCCTGCTGGACAGCTGCCCAGTCCTGGGGGTTGGCCACTGAACAAACAGGCATGGAAAGAAACTCATCTCCTGTAACAGGCAGGGTTCTTCCACTCAAAGGTTTAAAAGGAGGCAGGGAAAGAGGCAGTGGGACAAAATACAAGGAAAGCTTCTTTTATTAAAAAAGTATAGAGATTAATGCCAATTAAAAAAAAACCCCAATGAAACAATGTGCTTGCTGTGATTAAAGAGAAAACTGTAAAGAAACCTTTTAGGGAAAAAAATAGCTGGCATGACTTAGTCTGCAGAAAGTCTGATTGTGTAACTCAAACTGTGCTGAAGTCCATGAATGAAAATAATGTTGCCAAATCAGAGGAAAATATAAAGTGGGTCCTGCACATGAAGATCATGCCAGAGATTTTGTGTCGATGTTTTGTATCTTCCACATCTGTGAGAAAGCAGTTCACAGCCATTCCTAAAGTTATACCTAGCAGGAAGTGCAGTGGAGGTTAGGCAGTGCTGGAAGGTTCCATGTCCTTTGTGGAGCTCTGCCAGACTTTGCCTCTCTCAGCATGTGCTGTCTCATCTCTTTCATTGCTGCTCAGCAGAAACGCTTGGTGCATGTGCTTGAGAGATGCCTTTTCACAATGAGGTGGGATGGGGTGGGGTGGGATGGGAGCTTTTGCATCTAAATTGAGGAAACAGGAATTAAACGGCATTGAAATGGGCTGGGAGCTTCCTTCCTGCTGCTGGGATGCCGTGCAGCTGTTTCTCTTCAGGGGAGCAGAGCCTTAAGAGGAGAGACAGTGTCTCTGCTGATTGCTCTTTTTCTAATTGATATGAATGCACTTAGCACGCACATATATTTATATAGATATTTATGTTATACAACACAACTCGGGTCATGTTGGCCTTGATCCATAAAGAAGAAACCCCTTGGATTTTGTTCCCATCCATTTAGTTACTGTTTCTCTCAGAAGTATTTAAAAAATTGTAAAAAATGCTTGATTTTGGTTTTGTTTTCTTAAGTCTGTGGGAGCCACTTACCCCCAGGATTATGTGGCATTTATATTTTTGTTTGCTCGATCTTAAGTGAGAAATTGGGAGGTACTGTATTTATATTATGAGTGCCTGAAGTACAAAGACCAACTGTAGAAGGTATTTATTATATTTTTCTGTTTAAAACATCACCACAAAATTGTTATCATTGACTATCTCACAGGGTGCAATAATTGGTCTTAAAATTGCCTGTTTTGAGTTTGTCTATTCATACAGTGACATATTAATTATAAAGCATTTTAACGAGTTCACTAATGTAAAGTGTATACTATGATTTAGCAGAACTAAAAAGGAACAAACATAAGTTTCAGCATCACTCTCGTGCCTATTGGACTGGTGAACTCCTCAAGATTGGAACTTTTCTGTTCAGTCCATGCTTTTAAATGCTAAGTGATATTTTTACAGTTAATTAAGTTGTTATTTTATTTCTGAAAACGTTTACAAGAGCCTGATCCAAACCATGGTTGCTCGGCAATTTCATTATTGCTGTTATCTGGAATGTAACTTTTTATACATGTTTTAACCACACTTGACTCAAAGGCTGTGAAGTCCATGCAGAGACCATCACAGCAGGTAGTTTCTGTGCATTCCCTGCTTCTGCTGGCTGTGGTACCAGAGGGGCTAATGCGGGTACGATCCTTTGTAGCAACGGGGAACAAAGGCACACGGACCTCCTTGCTTGGCCCTGTGATAAATGAGTAAATGAGTCAATTGTGCTGACTCTCACAATTAAAGGGTAAATATTATGTGTATGCTAAGAGAAATTGTATAGATTTATAGTTATATTCCCTCCCTTTTTTACATTGTTCTCATGGGATGGCCGGGGAAGCCAGGGCATTTGGGACGGTTGGCTCATTACTATGGCAACACCTGACCTCCAATCGAGATATCAGGAAGTGATCCCCACCACTGGGCAGCGAAGAAGGAGTTGATAGACTGAACTTTGGGAGGGGCCAAAGGGTTAGAAGGCAGAACATCCATTGTGTGGATGAGCACATGGTGGGACAAATCCTTTGTTCCTGGCGCCGTGTTTATTTTCTCTCTTCAGTCTTCTGTTGTAATTTTTGATAAGGTTTTAGCAAACTCTTTAAGTTTGTTAAAAAGTTTTTAAAAACTTTTAAAAGTTTTTGAAAGTGGGTACCATTTCTCACATCCCAAAGAAGACAGTTTATTGCAGCAAACCGAACCCTTTTGTGCTCTGAAGTTACCCCAAAGAGGCAGGTGTTGGCTGCCTGCTGGAGCGGTGTCGCGCTCCCGCGTCCCTGATCCTGCAGTCCCTGATCCCGCAGTCCCCGCGTGCCTCGCCAGCCGCTCTTGGCCTCACGCACCAGGCCACCATCAGCCTGCTCTCTGACCGTCTGACCCACAGCCGAGCCCTCCCAGAGAGCCTTCTGGTGAGCAGGAGTGAGCAGGACTTGACAAAGATGAAAAAGGCCCTTAAGCCCTTTCTTGTTTCCCACAATGCTTTCCTCTGGATGCATCCTGGTGACACTGCAGGGACAGGCTCCTATCAGTTGAAGCTTAAGATCTATGCCTGATCTACTTATGGAAATTACAGCTGGAAACATCTCTTGTTTCTTTCCAAACTGCTGCTGCTCTTTTCTGCTCTGGTGTATGTCTGCTGGTCAGCTTGCTCTGTTGATTTTCATATCCCTGATGATTTTGTAGGGTTTCATTGTCATTAGGATTTCCAGAAATCTCTCTCTCTCCCACAATGAGTTAACAGCATGAGTATTTTCTCGGCACTGTGTAAAGGTAGTGTTCCTTTTTTTGTCAGTGGGAAATGATAAAAGGGCTTTCACACAGTCTGTATATTCAGTATCATAAATTATTTAAACATGTTTGTCTGTTATTTCACCAGGCAAATACTGGGTTCTTACCATATATATCATTATATTTTTCAAAATTCTCTGACATATATTGTAGTATCATTAAAACTTTTCAGCAGCATTGAAGGAACTCTTGCCTTTAGCTAGATGAAAAAGTAATGTGGTCATTTCTTTGCATTCACAATAGATTTTCTATGCTGTTCATCCCCAGGCTCTTAGTATTGAGTGAAATGCACTCCTTAATCAGACATGAGACCTCACTGTAATTGTAGATCTGCAGTGGGAAAAGGCCTGCAGAGTACTTGCAATGTAAGTGGAACGTGTTCCAAGCTGAACAGTTACAGCTCAGTGTTCAGATTAGCGTGGAGCGCAGAGGTTTGATCCATAACTGCGGAATTCAGAAACTCGGACTTGGGAATTGGAATGGGAATATTACTGTGCTTCTTATAAGTCCTGAAACTGAGCCTTTCCTTTGCTTACGTTTACATTACTCACCATTTAAGGTGGCTATCTCCTAAATGTGTGGGATAAAATACGTGCTTTAGGCCTCCGAAATTAATGTTCCAATTATTGACAAGTTTGGCTAACGAAGTGATCAAGTCACTAAGATTTCTCAGGTGAAGAATCTCTTTTGTAACATCCTTTGAGAAAGTGTGAGGAGTGTTTGGAGTTGGAGTGAGATGAATTTTGAGGAAGGATGGCTGGCTAATAGTCAAGAAAACATCAGTCATCATCTTGTGAGCACTGCACAAGATTGTCTCTTAGCGTTCTTCACTGCTGCAGATGCAGAATATATTTTTTAAAAATCAGACAAAGATTTGTTAGTAATTGTTGTATTGTTCTAGTAGGAATGTCAAAGTCATCAATACCTTGTTGTCTGAGAACAACCTAGATCAAAACTACACCCTCAGAGCATGGGAACTGCAGTTGAAGGCAGACTTTGGAACACAGAGCTGCACTGTAACATAAATTCAAATCAGGAAATTCCTTATTATGTGCTCCATTTTATTCAGCATAGTTGTGAACCTCTGTGCAAAGGGAACATGAGCCATGTACAAAGCAGGCACCAGAAAGAATGGGATCATTGTGCAACTAATCTGTTCTCCACACAGGAAAAATACGTGTATCATGACAAAATCTGGGCCTGGAGGAAGCAAGGAGGTTTCATCAGCTCTCAGATTTCTGTGCCAGGTTAAAATAGCTTAAAAATCACAGACACCCAGCTGTTCAACCAAATTCATATTCCTTATCCATTTCCATTAATTACGAGGAACACAGAGGTTATGATTAGCCAGGTATTTAGGGGGTGGTAACTGTGTGCAATTTTACCAATGCCTTAAATAAAAGCATGTGGTACCTATGAAAGTAAGAAAAGAGGTTTGAACCCAGTACTAAATTTCTGCAACCTCCCCAACTGTCAGAGTTCTCCATATATATTTATTCTGAGGAAAGCCAAATTCACAAGTGCCATTTTGATTTATATTCTTTTATCTCAGACTTCACTTTTGGAGAGAGAAGTCTCCAACTGAATCGAAGGACCAGTATCCCCTGAGAAAGAAAACAGAGAAAGGGAATGGGAAAATATAAGCAAATGGTAATTGCCAGTGGAGGGGAGGAGCACTTGATGAGCAATAGGGAAAAATAAGAGGAAAATGCAAAGAAATAATTCCCCAAATCTTGGCTTTGTGATGCTCTCTGGACGAAAGGATATTGCAGAAATACTTATGTGATTAGAAGGACCAAACTAAGATAGGGGGTATTTGGGGCCATAGCTGGAGCTGCCGAATATTGCTGGCTAAATCTTTTCTCCCAAGAATAACAACAGTGGGCACTGATGGTTTCGAAGACCTTGAAAAACAAACAACCTTTTGTTTAATTAAATGAGGCAAGCTCCTCAGTGAAGTCTCCTTTGAGCTGAGCTTTGCTGCAGTAGAACTGACTGTTCAAACCCCTGTCATTTTTCACAACTGGGAGCAGTGGTGAGCTACACAATCTCCATCTTGCCATGATCAGGCAATTCTGAAAACTCTGGAAGTTTCTAACTCGGTGTTTCTAATTTTTCTGGTTTATATTTTTTTCTCAGCCCTTATTCTTCTTTTGTGACTGTATTTCAAATTTGCAAATTATGACAAAAAGCTGGTGTACCTGTAATGACAGCCTACAAGTGCAGTAGTTTTAAATTGTTTTATAGAAGAACATGAACTGACACCATGTGGTCTAAAATAATTGAAATTAATTGTCTATATTGCTTGCAAAGCAATTCTGCCATGCTTTTCCAGAGGCACCTGCAGAAGGCAATGATGCATTCCTGAGATTGCACTATGCTGCTGTAGGAAATGAGGCAGCCCTGGGTGATGGATCAGTCCCAAAGAAACACTGATCTGCTGCTTCCTGACCTGTTTCTGCACCCCTCCCTTACCAGGAGCCCTGCAGCATCTGCTGTGGTATTGTGTGAGCTTATAGTGGCCTCTCTAGCACTTGTAGTGGTCAAGCTCTGGCCTCAGAGTCTTGTCTCCCTTATTTCCTTTTCCACTCTCTGAAAGATCAGTGGCACCATTTATACTCTTCATATTCTTCTACTCGCTGTGTAATCCCTGTATTTACAATAATCCAACAAAAGCACTAATTGCACAAGCACATCTTTCCCTCTGTCAGTTATTGTGTAGTTTATATTTATTGATGCCAGCTCAAATTTTGGACTAATATTTAAAATGTACAAAAGAGGTGTATAAAAAAGGAAGCAGATTACAGCTGGCCTCTGAAGATGTGTATATATTGCAGTGAATATCACTCAAAGAAACTCTTAAATCTCTCTTGCTGAGGACCAACAACGGTGAAAACCAAAAGCCCTTAAACTCAAAAAGTGCTAATCTCTCGCTGATCTTAAGGCACAGTGGGACACAGGCTTTGATGGAGTGTTCTGAATACTAGTAAAAGAGTTGGAAAAAGGAAAGCTTTATTTTATGGCAAACACTGCCATAAAACGTGGGTTTGAGGCAAAGAAGAGTTTGTGGAGCAAAACTAAATTTTAATTTTGTAGAATCCCAATCATTTGTGCTATCTCTGCAGGACCTACAGCAGTAGGGAGGGATGTGCCCTATGAGATCTCTGGCACAAGCCTAGGGTGGCTGCCAAAGACTGCACCCTTACCAAAATCAGTGGAAACATCATTAGGCTGATTTGAAGAATTTAGGAGAAGTCTAAACCCCATGTTGATAGTAATAACAGTCCTGTTCTTCCACAAGGAACTCTTGTTCTTGTTGTCTTCCACAAGGAAAACTCTAATATCTCATTGTTGTTGTGCTTTCAATTTATTACCATTTACAGGACAAATCAATCCAATTAACAGTCCACATGTAAGCACACATGAAGGATAGACTGTGTCTAAGCACATGAGGTAAAACTAGATTTTAAAGATAAAATTTGGCTGTGCTAAATGTATTTCAATAGGCGTGTGCTGTTTTTTTATCCCACAGCACATTGTGGTAGGCGTTATTTCATGCAGACATGAAAACAGACTGGGCATGCATTGCAGCATTAAGGTCTGAGGAATTATCTGTAGGTTTGACAGCTTTTCAAAACTTAAGACAGTATAATTCAAATTTTAATTGGCCTGTGATGAAGCAGTTGTTTTGAAATCTTCCTTCTTAGTAAATCTGTAGCGCAGCTCTCAGAGGCTTAAGGAAAAGTACTTGGCCTTTTCCTTATCCCCAGGATCTTCATGCATAGATGTACATCTGCACCAATTGTCTCATCTCCAGACTAATTATCTCATTTGCATTTCTCCTGCTTTCTGCTTAGAATGCTCCATGGACAGCCAAGATTTAAATCGTGTGCTGTCAGACACAACTGGTTCAAAGACACACACACACACACATGCACACACATTGTGTGCATTTTATTAATATTAATCTGAATTATATGGTATTTTAAATATTAAAATAGCTTATTATCTAGTGCTTAGAAAAAATATTATGTTAAAATATTATGTTAGAATATTATGCTAAAGATGAAGCTCCCATAACTTAAAACATTCTAAAATTAAGGATTTTGTGTCATTTTCCCTGATCACCTCTTCCACCCTCTGGTATTACTCCCTCTGCACTTTGAGTCTATTGAGTGGATGAACTCTTTCCTTTTTTCCTACTTAATTTAAGGGAATAAAAAGATTCCTATACAGTTACAATTTGTAGCTGCCATGCAGTACAACTAAAAGTTGCTCACAGTAGGGTGGCACTTAACTGATAAAACAGCAATCTACTGATGAGTGCAAATACAGCAAGTTCTCAGCTGCAGGTCAGTCTCACCTAATTAAAGATATAATTGGGTCCTTTCATAAGGAAAAGGATAAGACAGTGTAGTTGGAGACTGCCTCAGTGTATAAATTCCAGGTGAATTGGGACCCTTAACACCACCTATCTGCCTAGTACAAGTCCTGTCTTAAAAAAATAGTGATCTCTTGAGGTTCTCAGCTGGGGCAGCACATGGTGACTGTATTCACACGAGGTTAAGCACCTTGGGACCATGTGCTGCTTTCCCTCAGGTCACTTCGGGGAATCAAGTGCTCCTAAAGGTATGGGAACCTTGGTATTCTGCTCAGTGCAGGCTGTGGCTGTTCCAGTTGTGCTCCACAGGCTTTTGTTGAGTGAGTTATTTCCCATGCAGGGTACAGAAATGTCACGGGTCACCGGCTGACGGCTGCTAGCTCACTTCCCTGCCTTGCAAGATTAATTTGCTGCAGAACGAGCCAAATCAGCACCCTTGACAGGCAGGGTGTGTGTGCTCTCAGCAGCTGAAACCAAGTTTTCCCAGTTAGTGCTGACCTTTCTGTTCTGCTGAAAGGCAGCTTTGTATTGTTCCTTCATTTGAGGGCAGGTATCGCTACTCTTCTTCTCCTAAGCAGGAATAAAAAGTAGCAGAACATGGGCTGCAATGAAGTTTAGACCTCCACAGAGGTGGCAGGAGAACCTTTGGGGTCCTTTTCTGCTGTGAACTCTACCATCAGTCATTTTATATTTGAGAATTCTTTATATTTTAATGATAATAATCTTTCTATTTTAATGATGATAAATGAGCAGAGAAATTTCTGAAGAGCATCTGTCTGCAGGTATCATGCATGCATTACTGTCCCTAAAAAAACCCCAGGTATCTGAGCAGCTCCTAATAAGGAAACCTTAGATTCAAGTAGAAGGTTGTGATCTATGTATGGACATCTATGAAATCAATAGGCAGTGCCTGAAACCACTGCTCATAAGAGACATATATTGCAGTGCATGTTTGTCTGCAGCTCTGCAAAATAAATTCTGCTCAAAACAGCATCAGTCTGTCTGAATAATTTAGGTGATAATAAAAACCCCCAAAACCAAAATGAACAAACACCTCCCCCCAGCCCCCAAAACAAAACAGGAAAACATTTTGTGCCAGGTAGCTCATCCAAATGTTGAGAACTATTTTTGTTTTACTCTTGTCATCGCTCTCTAGTGCTTTATACTGCCTGTGAGAACAAAGAGGGCACTCAACCGCCTTTTATATTCAAGGTGTGTGCAGTTTTAAGTATTTGTGCTCATTTATGTTACCTTCACATTCAGCAGCTTTATCACACAAACCCCTAAGCAAACCACAACCCAAAAGAACCCCAACTACAAAACATCCCAGTGCGAAACCACACTTCAAGTATTTCACAGGCATAAAATTAGAATCAGCAAGTTAGTAAAATCATGACATTCTGTGTAATAGCTCAGCTGTTGAAATCAGTATGTTCACTCCCTTCCATGTGCAGAAGAGCTGTGCTCATCCCCAGCCAGCTGAAAGTATAAATACATTAAACAGAAAACCAGCTAATTATAATCTAGGGTGTATTTTCTTTTAACCTATATAGGGATAGAGAGCTGCAGGGTGCTTGGCTTGTGGTGTTCACTGTGTTTCTGTGATTCTGTTTGCTCCATTCACATTTCAACCTCACTGCTCCCTTGCTCAGAGCCTGTACCCAGGAATTTCTGTCAAGAAAGAAGAAAGTGTTGCCAGGGCCCAAGGTTTTGACTTTAAATGTCCTGTTTAATTACAGTTTCCTAGACATTTACACTCTTCCATATGTATAGCTGGCAGTTTCAAGGAAAAAGAATTTGTCTAGTAATAGCTCTGAAAGGGCATCAATTTTTACACCAAATTTTGGAGATTCCAACATCTGGACCTGTGAAAACCTCTCTCTGTCCTGAGGAATTCCCATCTATATGTTTTCATAGTTATTTTTCAGTTATAATAATTCTGCTTTCCATCGGGTATTTTATCCTTGAGGAGGGAGGATGTGCCTTGCTGATAAGATATTTTAGACCTTATTACATTCAAATTTTAAATGCAAATATGAGTACTTTTAAAATTATCTGGCATTTCTTTGGACACTTGGTGAAACAAGCTAATATTCCCCTAGTCCTAGGCATACTGGAAATTATATTCCTGAAACTGAAGTCATCTAAACAGCAAATCAGTTCCTTTTCTTCTTTTTTCTTCAGTCAGGGAGTCAAATTCCCAGATCCTTGATCAATTCATTGATTATATTCAGGTACAGTTTCCACTTAAATAGATAAAAACTAAGTTTAAAAAGGATGTTAAAATTTAGCCCCACACTCTCTGCCTGTCTCTTGAGAGAATCAAGCAACAAATTCATATTTTTTCTGGAAAGGCAAATGCAAAATTACTTACCACTAGTTTAGCTGTATATCCATACAAGTCAACAGTAAATTTTGTACTGATTTTAATGGGAATAATTAGGTGAGTTTTAAAATTCTGAGAATCTCAAGTGCCCAGCCTCTCTAATGCCCCTTTGTATCTTCCAAAATAAAACTAAAATTTATCTGGATTGTTCCAAATGCAGTAGTTCCTGAGTTAAAGTTCAGCAATCCACAGCTTTGGAACTGGTGCAAACATGGGGTTCCCTGAAGTGACTGTGGAGTTTAGATTAGTTCCTGAGCTGCTGTGCTCTGCTGGTTTGGAAGCAAATGATAATCACTCCTATTTTAAAAGTCCATATTCTTATCGTTCTGAGCAATTGAGTGAAATTACATTGCCTGTAAGAAAAGCTGTCTAAAATACCACAGTAATAATCAGCTTAATAAAAATGCTTTGAGTGAATGTCATATCACAAAAGCAAAATGTGGCATGGGGCTAATTTGTAAAACTGCCTCGTTAACTGAAATTATTTGTAGCTTGTCAAATATTAAATTGCTCAAACCGGTTTTTGTAATTGAATTTCAAGGAAATTAACAGTCTGTTGTAGGAATAAATTTAGTAGATGGTGTATTTGGTGTATTTTCTCCAAATTAAAATTAAGTAAACAAGTGGCTAAGACTTTTCACAAATTTTGATTTTTAATGTCTAAAAAAAATCAAAAAGTTAACTTTATTTTACTGCATTACACTCAAAATCAATGTAAAGCTTAAGTTAACTTGAGAAAACCAGAATCATTAGAAAGGCCTTTTGTAGGTTTATGTGTATTGTCATATTAATTTTGAAAATGAAATTACTCTGACTATAGTTTTCTGGTATTTGCTCAGTTTAAATTCTATTTACTCTGTCTTTCCAGCCTTAAATGAATCAGCATGTTTTATTTTTTCCTGACATATTGAATTTTTATAATAGAAAGAGAACCCAATTTTTTCACCATTTTGGAAGAAAATGTTCAGTAAACTTCTTATAAGTGTACAGTGTAAAAGTGGGGGGCTCCTGTACAATGAAGAATTTTCTGTGCAGTGCAGAGGAATTTTTTTCCAAGTGCAAATGTAATTACCCTACGTGAGATAACCATGTTGTAGTCACATGGTCCCCTGTTACTGGTGGGTTTTGTTAGCATTCTTCATCATCACCATCACCATCATCACCACCATATCAGGTATAAAGCTCGTTATTACATGATTTATTATGTAATAGGGCACTCCAGTTCCAAAACCTAATTTTGTTCATGTTGGCTGTATATAGACTGCTACCAACACCACTGGACAGAAGGAAACTCCCACCCCCTCCCATCTCTAAATGGATGAGTCATGTGAAATGAGAAGACAGAAGGTGATTGAAACTGATGTTTATTTGAAGTGGAACAAGTTCCTGTTCGGCGCTGTCCCAGAGAGGACACCCAGGCTGGGGTTAACCAACCCTCCAGCACACACTGGGCACTCTGAGCATCCCCCAGGCTCTCCAAGGGCACAGCAGGAACCACTGCTCTGGCCATAATAGCATCATGGGCAAAATCTGTGGTGTGGGAGTCTTAAAAACCCCCCCTTTATGTTCTGTTTCTGATAGTTCAAACCACCCTGGGAAGATCAATGGCGCTGTTTTTGCAGCAGGCAGTTCCAATCTTTACTGTGGAACAGCGTGGTTTGGGGCTCAGTTTTGGTTAACAGTGGTTGATGTTCTATCCAGTGGGTACAATTGGCTTGCTCACCCAGCTGCAGAATTGTCAAGTGGTTAAATGCAACCCTGTCAGGCTTTTGAAGCATTTGATGGAAGCTGTAGCCCCATATTTTTTGGCAATATCTAATTGTATTCTTGAATAATTATCCACAAAAGTTGCAAATCCCTGCAAGTCAATAAAATGTGCATGAATAATGTCTGAGCACAGTAGAGGGGTGAGAATGTAACTGCTCTTTGTTTCACAACCCACAGTACACAAGCAAAAACATTTTTGTTCCAGTGTACAAATGCTTAGTCAAAATATGAGACTTCTCTGCATTGTAAGAGAAAATTGAGGGTTTGTGGTGTTTATTCCCAAGTGGTGTTTGCAGGTGCCTGTTGTGAGGATCAGCAAGAAGGGAGGGCAGGGGTTGGGAGTCCTCAGAAAACATAACAAAGCAAATAGAAAAGCTTTGCTAAAACAAAAACATTCACTGCTGCTTCCAGTCTCTTTGGAAAAACTTTGCTGTCAATGGGAGTAACAAATGATATGAACAATGACATTCCTAAAAGGAGAAACCAAGTGTTTTATAGCTTCATTTGCTTGAGATGAAAATTCTGGAAGAGAAAGTGTCACACTGCAAATTGAAAAAATTTTATTAGGGTAGGAACTGATATTAAATGAAGTAATTTGGTTTGCCTTTTCTTTTTCTATTCCTGTAGAAAAAATAATCTGGAATGTATGATTTGAAGACAGCTATTAAGCAATTTCACTTACATTACAGAATGGCTCATCTCTAATTCAGAAGAACCCAAATGCATTTACTTACTGCAAATTTAATATAATAGAAAATAGTGTTTAAAGGCATTATGTGCTAATGTATGGTCATTAAGATTTATGGAAACTGAAGTAGATGGCTTCTGATTAGACAAGAATTCTCTTCCATACAATGCCTTTTATGCTTATTTTTACTGCAGTAATTCGGCTGCTCTGTCAGGGCTTTCCAGTCTGAAAGGAGGAATGCACAGATGGAGCTGCTGTCCTGAGTTTCACCCCAGTGAGATTGAGGTTTGACTGTGCCCTTCTGTTTTCAGTGTTCAAGAAATCTTATAAAGTCCCCAAAGTTGCTGACTACTACCGGCCCTCACTTCTGACTTCCCTTGTTAAATTCTCCTTTAAAAAATAGCCCCTGGGAATTCATAGTTAGTCACAGGGAAGCAATTAAGCAACTAAAACATAGAAAAAACCCATACTCATCATACCAACACCACGTGTTTATCAGCATCCTGCTGAAGAGCTGCAGACAGTCAAAGCCATCGAGTTCTGCTGAATAATGTTTGATCACTGAGCTGAATTCAGCCAAATCAATGTGATGAATTTTCAGTCCTTTAAGAATGTACATGATTCTGTTTTGTTCAAGTTTTTCAAAAGCACGCCCTCTTTTTCAAATGCCTTAGTGACAGAAACTAGTGATGAATTTGGTTGTATTCTTTAGCACAATTACATGGTTACTCCACTCTTAAGCTAAGGAAGCGTAGCATTAGAAGTGAAGCAATAATTTTTATAGATTTCAAGGTACTAAATTACAAAATGTTGGTCTATAAAATTCTGACAGCAGAAAATAAATTGATAAACATGCAAATAGATGAAAGAAAATTTGAAGTCTACCGGGAATTCCTGAAACGAGCAATTCTGTAAAATAGTGGATCCTGATACATGTAAAGTGAGAAGTCAGACTTTTAAAAAATAATTTTGCAATATTTTTAATGATTCCTACTTCTGGCTTGGGAACAGAAGTTGTAAAGGGCAACTGAAAAGTAACTCTTGACATCTTGAGTTGGTTCTGAACCTGGAGGATGGTCTTTTACCTGCAGAAAATAATGCACCTCCACAGGAGAGAACTAGAATTGTTTTAGATTCGTCCACTTTATTTTTCTCAATGGCAAATTGAGGTCTTGAGGTGGAAACGTCTGCAGAGTGTTTCACAGCCCACATGTAACCAGTTCCTCTATCACTACTTTAATAATTTCAGGAATCACTTGTATATGTGAATGTGAGTTACAATTATTTTTGTGATCATATTAATTACCAAAGATGTGTTATTCTCAACATTATTGTCAATCTATCTGGCACAGTGGGAATGAATTAAATTTCCTGTATATTAAACAAGAATTATAAGATACTTTAGATAAACGAGCATAATAAAATATGAAGTAGAACTATTCATTCTTACATGCTCTGAAAATTTAATTGTGAAGCCTGCAAGTTATGACTTCTGTACTTTATTCCTTGCTTTGCTATGAAATTGATACATGGTGCCAATAGCTGTAAAGTCTAATTCCAGAAAATGCCTTAAAGCATTTCTACATTTAATGACACACTAAAGCATAGTGCTATGCTGAATTGAAACCCAAAACTTTTATGTCTGCTGGACTTTTCACCTTTTGGTAAGAAAGGTACCTTGGAAGCACATAGTCTGAGCTGATGGAAGGAGCTGGGCCTTGGCTTTTCTAGAACTTGTGCAAGTTCTGTGGGAGAATGGATGGATGTCTCTTACTCCTCAGCAGCAAAGCCCATTCCTAATGATAAACACAGTAATTACACAGCATGAAAAACAGTGGGACAGCTTTAAAATATGGACAAAAATAATTAAAAGCCCATTTGTCTGACTTCACTTTTATCTGGTGACTTCCTCACTTAAGCCAGGAGTTGTTCAATGTGTTAAAACAACCCAATATAGAAAAGGTTGCAGTCAGGCACATGGAAACTTTGTGGAATTTCAGTGCAGCAGGCTAAAAGCACAGGACCATTCCTGCTTTCTGCCTTATCAAAGCAGAAAATCTGGCCCTGCCCTAGGAGCCCTTATCAGGTAAATGTCTGCAGGCCAGCTATGATTTATGTGGCCCATGGGCTATTTGACAAAATAAGAGGTAATCTCTTGGCCAGGAGAAACATTTCTCTCCAAAAGTAACTGCTCATGGCTTTAGTGAGATTAGGTAAATCAAAGAGAAAAAAGTATTGTTCCTCTTCAAAATACTCAAGAGAAAAACAAAGTGTGATGAGCCCTTACATTTTTTTATTTGTGACGATATTTTTTTCCGTCATCCAGCACAGGGAGCAGATTGCTTTTTCAAGCTCAAACACCTCTTTGTAACTCAGGTACAGAAGCAGTTGAAATATAATTCACCTTCCAAATTAACAATCCTTCTCTTGTCATTCAATGCTTTTGTGTTCTGAGATTTCAGCTTTGGTGCCCAGGGTGCCAGTCTGGGTAAACAAGGTTTGTCAGGGCAGCCTCTCACAGCAGGACACAACACAGAGCATGTTTTCATTGTGTTTAGAGATTTCCTTTGGTGTGTTATTCCATGGAACACTTCCCATTCTGCTCACCATGGAAATCACCACACATCTCCTTAATGCCTCCAAAATCTTCAATTACAAAAACCATTTCAGCTTAATGTGTTAAGAAACACTTAATTGTATAGTTTAACTTTTGATGCTTGCAAAGAAAAGCTTGGTGATATAGTCAGAGGCCTGAAGAAAAATGACAAAGATAGAACAGTGATATTTGAAAAGCAAATCTCATGATAAATATATTTCTAGTTTTAAAAAGCTTGAGGGAAACTGTCTGTCACTTTGGACTCTCCCATCTCACAAACCTCAGAGTAAACCCTGTGACTTTGCTTGCTGTGAATGCTTAGCACAGCTCACCAATATAACAATGAAACTCTTGCATACAGCTCAGTGCAGCACATCTAATAAAAAAGAAAAGAAAAAAACATTAATATCACAGGAATTTATTCAAGAGTTTTTTACAAGAAACGAAGCTTTTCACTAAAGGGTCCAGCTGCCTGGTCACTTGTGCTGAAGTCTAATGGAGATGTTAACTAAGCAGCCAAGAGTCTCAGTATAAACAGACTCTAGTTTCTTCATGCAGAAAAGCCCAACCTTTATTGCATGGCTCAGGTTTTTATAGGAATATCAGCAGGCACCGTATTAAATCCAGTTGATTAACAATACTCAGTTAATTGGTTGGTGAATGACCAGGGTGCATGTCCATCAAAGCTCTCTATTTCTAGACAGTTTACATATTTTTGTTCACTGGTGCTCCTGGGATGGATTTTTTCTTTATGCTGGTGCAACCCTTTTTCCTTACAAGAATAGCTTGTTATGCAAACTGATTTTCATTCTCATAATTCTTTCTCATGGGAACTAAACAGGCGAGCTGTTAATTCAGCTGAGCAAGGCCTGATTTGATAAGGCCTTTCTTTTATAAGGTTTTTACATTTATGCAGCAGCCAAGCACCTTAGACATGTCCCAAATATAAAAAGTCGATGCGATCCTTCACTTGTGACTGTTTTCCTGTAAATTGTGTTTCTAATAGACTCCAAGCTTTATTTAGTGAAATGTAGCTTGTGGGTTGAATCAGCTAGTAATGATGGTTTTCAAAATGAACTGTTACAAGACTACATAGTACATGCAGGCCTTTATATTGAACCTGAATGAAAATACTCATTATTTATCTGAGGAGCCTTAAATATCCCACTATCCACTTACTACCTTGGTATGATAGTGTGACCCCCATTTTTGCCTGTTCTAAAGAAGGCGATTATAAGGTTCATTTTAAAAAATCTTAAATAATTTCAGAAAAAAAATATTTATTATTTAAATAAATAATAAATTTCAGAATAACTTTTATTGTGTTCTCAGAATGCCTAATAGAGAAAATCTGTGATCAAGTGCAAAAACAGTGGCAGAATTAGGTTCAAACAGTTACAGGTAAAGAAATTTCCAATTGCATTGTGTTTGTAAGGCATATCATAGCAAATGTCTGCATCTATATTTCTTTTTCTACTTGCTGATGTATCCATTCACTGGTAATCAAAACAATATTGCAGTTCATGCTGCATTAGCAGTTATAGCTTAGTTCTTGGATTGCATATTTTCCTTTCTTTCACCCATTTTTAAAATGAATGATTTTAAATTACTTGAATAAAGAACACGAAACGCTTGGCAAATTAGGCAAAACAAATGAGACAAATTACCGGTAGCAGGTAATCACAAAGCTGTTTTGATGTGAAATGTTGTTATTTAAAATAGTATTTGATCTGCTGTCTTTAGGCGTGCACTTGGAGCTTTTGGAAATGAAATTATTTTAAATTAATAAGGCTGTTTCATTAACTGCATTGCAGGCATGGAAAGGAGGCATTATACTTTTTTTTTCTCAAAACTCACATATTTTCAGCTATTCACAATCCTACTGCTGATAGGATGTGTTAAACCCCTTTTACCTTCGTTTTATTATCTTGTAGAAACATTGAATTGAAACATCCAGTCATAATCATTTTTCATTCAAATTGATCACAGCTTTGAAACTGTTCCTAGGAAAGTAATCACATCATAAGAAAGACAAAAATTTAGGTCATTTGAATAAAAGGGAAATTATCATACAACTAGAACATATTCATATCCCTTCTTGCATGCAGCTTTTCAGGCAAAGTTGCACATATAGCATTTTTGTATTCACTTAAATGCTTTAAGTTTTAATGAATTATGAATTATATTATAGCTGCTGTTGCCTTACACAGCATTTGGAAAAATGTTTCTAATTACAGTGACCTGTGACAGTTCTCATTAGTTTGTCACTTTGAGTATTCTCTCGAAATTAGAAATGTGTCGGGTTCAAATAAATATTAGTAATTCATAATAGAAGATATTTGTTGTCATAGTGGCACCAATATTTTCGAAGTGAATAATATGTCTGATACAAGCCCAAGAAGATGGCTCTTCTGAAAATCCCATCTCAAAGCTTGTGCTCTTAAAGTTTGCCTTAAAGTTGACAGGTAAATCTAGCAACATTATAATTTGCAAAAATCTTTATTTCAAAGATATGTCCGTGAATACATCTTAAGGGGGAAGATTGTCCACAGCAGAAGGAAGGTTCCAGTTATTTGTTCTTTCATTCATTGGATACTTGTGATGAATGGATTGAATTTTCTCTCTTATTAGTAAACAGTTACTGTGAGCAGTGCTTCTCTTTAGGAACAGAGATGCTTACCTTGGGGTTTTAGTACAGCTACAATGAGCTATTTTACTAAGCACTGCAGTTTACAGTTGAGCTCAAGCAAATTTTGATTTTTCACAGGAAGTTTGAGGGCTTATCAGTAATACTTTCCTGCATTCTGATAAAACTGAGGCTTTGCACTTTTTATTTCTGTGTAGAAAAGAGTCTTTAATATTTTGAATTTCGAGTACTACATTTTATACTAAATATGTGCAATTAATCCAGGGAGAAGAATGGGAATCTTCATTGAAAAAAAGGATTTCTGAGGAAAGACTAGGAGTACAAGTTTTTGAGGAGGAGGAAAGCCACAGGTTCCTGTTTGCTGCCCCTGTGCTGCTCCTAGAAATTGGGAAATCCTGGCAATGTGGGAACATGCAGGGAGATCTCATTCTGAATGTACTTCCACTGTATAAATCACGTGCAATTTGGCTTTTGTGAGTTTAGCCATAAATAGAGTAATAATCTTTTATTTTTCAGGCTTCCACTTCAAGAAGTGAAATCACAAAGAGGCCAAATGCATATGATTCTTGGTTTCCTCATATTCCTTCCTCTCAAATCCCCAAAACCTTTTGTTCTTTCTTCCAGAAAAAAAGGAAAATAGATCTATTTTATTTAATCCCTGATGTATTTAAAGTGGCCATGAGGAATTCGCCTGAAAACTTATGAATGGGCCATTCATATGAGAACAGCAGGCTCCATGGAAATAAGGGGATCTTGCCTGGCTTCCTCCTAAGGTTGGCTGATAAATCACAACCTGCAGTTGCAGGTGAAAAAAAAAAAATAACCTGTTCTGAAATAGTTTTTACTTGGGCAGTAATGCTGGTTGCTTTTTACAGCTCCAGCCTGAGGACTTATAAACTGGAAAAATAGGAACAGAAATTCTGTTTAAGACCGAAAAGGTTTTTGCAGATTGTTCTTACAATTAATAATTGATAACGTTTCTTTTATTGTACCCAACTTTTTCTTGACAAACCTTAACTGCTGTCTTGCGCTACATAGACCTGAAGCTCGAGCAAAGCACCTTTTGCTAGGAGCCTTTTGGAAATAACATAGAAAGTAAAATAGAAAAAAAAAAAAAAGTGATCTGAGAGGAGCTTCTCTCATCTAGAAATGTAATTAAAATCAGATGCCTGATATGCAGTCAGTGTCATGGATTTTCCACTAAACAGATGGTGAATATGCCTTTCCTAGCACAAGACACTTTTGTTTATCCTCACAGGAGAAATAAAATATTTCTTAATAAATACAAGATTTAGCATAATAGAAAGATAGAAAAAAAATCTTCCTGTTTAATAATAAAAAGGGATTGTTGTTTGAAAAAAATATTTACAGAAATATTCCTAGTTGAATCTGTGTGTATTCTGTGGCAGAGATTTACTGGTGTGTTTTCTACTTGCAGGGTGTCTGTTACTGTACACTCGTTATTCCTGTTCCTTCAGTCGTAAATTAAATTTCCATTCGTTCTACATCCTTATCAGGAGGTGTATGATTGTGTAGGGTGGAATTAATTTTTTCTCCTGCTGGATCTAGAATGTCTCTAGCACATAAACCACTGCCTTTGCAAATGTGTTTACTTAGGTGGGAGTGTCAGAGGTGTGGGCTCGCAATGGGTTAGGGAAAGGCAAAATACTCTTACAAATTACTGTACGAGATCAAGATCCTGATGTCCTCCAGCTCCTTGATGTTCCTCTGTTCAAAATTGCTGATCCAACAGCTGAATTAGCAGGAAAAATTTATATGAGGACTCTCCCAGTGAAAAGTGGGACAGCCAACAAACATAATTTAAGCTTTTCCATCTCTGTGTGTGAAGGAATTAGTAAGGCAATAGGAAGTGTCACTTTTTGCTCTTCTAACAGAAGAATAAAAGATGACTAAAATAAAAGCAGGTGTTCTGTTTTAAGAACTCGTTCTGTTACTTTTTATGCCCAGGTTTATGTGGTAACATTGCAGAGGTGTTGGATGCATAACTATTCTAAGCAAGCAAATGATGAATTTCCAGGTCACTGGCAGGTGATTTGAGTTTGCTTTTTGAGCATTGCATGGTCAGGGATTAACATATATGACTGGAAATAAATTTTCTTTCTCTGAAGTGTAATCAACAATCCTCAACTTTGTCTTCAAATCAGAAAACCTGTGCAAAAAGTCCAATCATTGTGTGTGGAAGTGCCGGTCAGCATTTCCATTCTGTGAATTTGATAAGTAAACATGAATCAGTAAGAATGCATAAAATCAATTAACCAAACAAACCGTGCATGGCACTCCAAAGATGTAACTCAGGGTGCTGCACATGCTCTCATCTGCAGCTCCACTTGTGCTTACCAAGATAAGGAAAGTTATTTGTGTTTTAACATGTAAGGTACTTGCCAGAGAGTAAAGATGAGTTTCTGCTGAAATTAATGAGGGAATTCTGATTCATAATCACTCGTGTATGTTTAGATTAATGAGAAGTCCAACATTTCCTGGTACTTACATCTCCAGTAGCAGACAGTTCAAACTTTGCAATGCAATTAGAGAAATTTAATTAGGGAAAAAAAGTATAGCATTAGTTGAATTTTCTGGATGTTATCTGGTTTCCGTGAATAGAAATGCTAAAACTGTCTGCTCAAAGAGCATTTTAAATTTTTCCATGCCTTCAAAAGCAATCTCTCTTCAAAACCCATACAAAGGTAGGGCAAGAGCTGAGAAAGCAGCACATACTTCACTGTGGGGTGCTTTGTTAGCTGGAACAGGCATGGGGTGTTGATTTCAAAGCGTGATTCCCCATTCTTTGGTCTTGATTCACCCCTGTCCTGCATCTTAAATCAAAACCTGTAGACCAGCTTCTTGCAAATAGTACTTTACATTTGTGTAACACCAAAGTGACATTAAACAAACTGGCCAAACACAGATGGCAAGTGAAAAAAATCTGAACTCCTCCTAAGAAAATAATAATTACAATAGGACTTCTAGAATCTCTCACACCTTTTTCATCTGACTCTTTGATGCCTGTCCAGAGAACTGGATGTAAGATTTTGCTGAAAAGCATATCTTTATATTTCAGGTGTTAAAAGTGTGCGGGAGTGTAGTGGCAGGGAAAATTCTGTTCATCAGGTGATTCAGCATATTTTAGTAAGAGCTCATTGCCAGTGTCATTTTCAGACAGTCTTTTCACACATTTCGTTTTATTTCAAAAGGGACCTACTCATATTTACATCAAAATTTGCTGCAGGTTGAGATGTCAGAAATTATTCATTTGTGCTTTTCAAATCTTCTTTCAGAATCAAACCTGTAGGAGTGTAAGAGGCTGCTTCTGCTGGCAAAGCTGCTCAGAGGTGCTGTGAACCCTCTCTGCATACCTGTGAAATGCTCAGAATGACCATTTAATTAGGAAGGGGACCCGGTGTATTTCCAAAGTAATAGCAGTATAAATATTCAAACTTCTGGTGGCACAGAAATCTATGTGTCAATGTAATTTTAATTTCCCCAGACATCAGGATTTAAAATAATTTAGAGCCTACAGTAAAAATCAATTTTGAGAATTACCTTAGAATCCTACTTGCATTCAAACCAATATTGTTTTGATTGAAACTTTAATTTACAAGCACCCTGAAGAATTCTTTATGTTTCTAAAAAATGCTGTGTTTTAGAGGTAATGACAATAGGCCATATAAGTATAAAATGAAGAAATCTTACTGTGCACAGTGCAAATAACTTATCATAAAATGTGTCAACACAGGGCCATAAGAGTGAATACTTGCCTTTAAAAAAAAAAAAAGTTACAAGTCTACCTTACAGAGCAGTTATGGTTAATAGATTTTAAGATTAGAAATATAAATCATCTACTCACACTCCCCAGTACTCACCTAGATAAATTTTCTTGTTCACATACTTGGTAATATTCCTCCACTTAAGTGGTTGTTTTTTTCTTTTAAATTATAATTATGCACATAGTAGACTAATATTGAAGGAGAATAACATATAAGAAAATAGTAATTAACGGATTTTTATTAGGTTTGGGGGTTTTTGACAAATAATTCTGCAGAAGAATAGGGCCTAGCATTGCTGTTATTATTTCTTTGCTGTTTTTGACTTGAATCTGAAAATCCAAATAATGGAGCATTTTAATTTGTATTGTAGCCTATAGTTAAAGCAATTATTATTATTGTTGTTAGCCAGTGACAGTGCAGGGAAGGCCTTGGAACAAAAAGTAATATCAGCATTTTGGCAATTGGGTATCTTGCACATTAGAAATAACCTTTCCATAACTGGTAAGGTGTCAGTGCTGGGAAAATCTTTGAGAAAAATACCTATTTTCTGTCACAATGAGAAGTGTGTTGAATGTTTGCTTCTGCTTTTCTACAGCTTATGCTTGCTCATATATGTTTCAGAAGGAAGTTAGTAAAGTGTGTTAGGAGTATTTTCTCAAGGAGTATTTAAAAACCTATTTCTAATAGCTGTAGGACATTTTGCTGGGTTTTGAGGGGATGGATTAAGAGAGGGTCTGGGACATGACAGGAAAGGGATGTTCCACATGATGACATTTCTCTTTAAAGTGTTATACTCTTCTAACTTGAGTCACTGGGCATTTTTCCTTAATGAAAGTGATTTTGAACATACCACACTGTTTAAATTTCTTTTCCTTCAGTGAGTAGTATGTGCCTCCTAGTGGAAAAAGAAAAAGCCTTAAAAGAAAAATCATAGTCAACCAATCAACATATTGTATATAGAAAAAAAATCATGTCTTTTTTTCTTTCTTTCTTTTTTTTTTTTTTTGGCTATTACCTTTTAAAAGATCAGTTCATATATTCTATGGGTTCATTTACATTACTTTGAATAAATTTACTCATATGCATGGATGAAAAGCATGATAACAACAGAACTTCTCTGTTTTGGTTTATGTGGACTTACACTTGTTGGAGGCTGTTTAAAACATTTACTTGACGTGTTTATTTTTTCTATATCAAACACCATTTTTCAATTTCAAATAAATAATTGCACGGCAGAATGAAGTGTAAAGCTCATCCAATTTGATCAGGCACTGGATTTTTCTCCTCTCCTCTGCTGCCCCAAATCTAAAGCATTATGGCATTATGGCATTAACCAGCCATACAGTTGATCATTCATTAATAAATAGCTCCATCTCAGTAAATAATGGCTTCAGTTGGAAAGTGCTGAATCAGTGAAGGTTTTTTCATGCATTTATTTTAAAAACAAAGCGTATTGAGTGTTTCATAAATGGAAACTTTCTTGAGCAAACTTGTTTAATTACAGTAGGTAAGTGTTTAGGTGGCTCTGTCAAAAGCACTGTAAATGTCAGGTGTATTATCCATAAAATTTGGAGTTATTCCTCATTATTCTGGAATCTCATTAAAGTCTGGGTCTTGAAAAGACCCCAGTCAGACAGGGTACTTGTGTCTCTCAAATCCAAGCAAGATATTAAACAGGTTTTCCCATGAAATGTGGGTTATTTGGCAAATTGGAGGCCTTTGTTGAAACTCTCTGAACTCCTCCTTATGCTCACTGCTCTTGTGCACAGGGCATGAGAGAAATCAGGTGGTTTGGATCCACTTTCTGTGAAACTGCAGATAAGACAAAATGCTTTTGGAACAGAGCGAAACTTTTCCTTCTACAGTAATTTAGGAGAAAATCACTGTTGAGGGTCTTATGTATTAAAATTGCTCTTTTGTAGTCAGTCATGGGGTTCAGGAGGAGCTTTCTGGCCACGAGGCTCTCTCAGAGGTGTGATGTAGGTGTGCTGAGCAGGGAGCAGCCGTGCCAGCTCGCTGTGTGTGACAGGTCTGTGACACTTCTGCAATGCCCGCAGGCAGCTGATCCCAGTGCTGGGGACAGCACTGCCTTCATGGCAGAGGCAGGACTAAATCTGCTGGCTGCCTCTTGCCCTCTGCTCAAGAGGCCTGAAGCAATGCTTGCCTGATGACTCAGCAGTGCCACTGATGCCACTGGGACTGTGGTTCTGTGTCTCATCACAGGCTGTTCTGTGCCTCATCAATATCTCTCTTACAGGACACAGCAGTGATCGCTGTGTGCAGCCTGTAACGATCCAGTTAAGCCAGATATGCTGTAGGGATTTTACAAACACTCAATCTCCCTTTATCGCCTCTCCTCCACTGACATTATGTGTTAAAAATTATCTATCCTACCCTTTGAAACTGGAATCATTAGAAAATAATTTACCTGGATTATGCATGAATTTATTATCTGTAAATGGTCAGATACAGGTTTCATAGTGACATTGTCCTGAAATATGTGTGACTTAAGGCTTATAGAGAAATGATGTTGCCTGTGTTGTTTTGATTCTGGAGTCAAAAATTCATTTATTATTGAGCTTTGTTTGACATTCCTTGAGGTTCAAACTTCTTGGGATTCTGAATATAATCACAGCAGATACATGTGCATCTCTTATTGCTTGGCTGAGCACAGAAGACTCAGATGCAACCCTAGAGGAAAAAAAATCCACTCCCTTGATGAATTCTTTAAAATCATTAATGCTTTCTGGCTGCAGCACGGAAGCGGGTGGTGCCAGCAGAGCAATGTAATTAACCTTCCTTATAAATTAAATGTGCAAATGAGTTATGTAGTGCACGGAATTTGGATAGAATTATTTCTACTTCAATGTAGGTTTAGCTGGGAAAAAAATAATTTTCTAACAGCTGCTCTGCAGCTTGGGAATTCAAAACAGCTTTTACTCTCCTTAAACCAGCTATCAAATACCTGGGGCTAAGAATGGCAAAAAGTGAAATGTAGTCATATATTATGATACACAGGATCAATATTTCAAAAGGCCATCTAAGCTCTCTGGGAAAAGAGGAGTTTGCCATTTTTCTGCAAACGACAAAAGATGCATAGCTGGAAACACTTATTTTTCTCATCACTTAGACTTTAGCAGACAGGCTTCTTTTTAATGAAAAGCTGACAAAAGAATAAATAAACTATTCATCATTAATTGGGAGGGCTCTTTAACAGTTGTAAAAGGGGAAAAATCCCTTGCATAATTCATAAAGGTAAAATATATGAGAACAAACCAAAATAAAATTAATAATTAAATGAAAGGAGAAAGTTTGCTCACTGTTTATATATAAATTTGTGACAAACATTGCCTTTTTTTCCTTTCACTAAGGACAAGAGGGAGTACACTCCATATTCTTTGGAGAACAAAAAGCATTATTTCCTCTAATAAAGAAGAGGGGTTGTTCCTTCATCTATTGAAAACAGAGAAACATGATGAAAAGGCAGCAGATTAAAATTTTTAGGAGTTTCCATTTTATTTAAGGAGTTTGTGGCAGAGTCAAAAGTACAGCTGGAGGTGTGGCAACGTAAAGAGTTGTTAATCAGCAAGTGCTGACCAAGGAGAGAATCAATACAGCTTTGGTATGGAAATTCATATGGCAGCATTCTGAATGAATTCTAGAGAAATCAATGATGTGGCGTGAAAAATTATTCATTATTGCTTCTATTATAATGGGAAATAAATGCTTTTTAAAACAAAAAATCCCTCCCTCCCAGGCTTGGTAATTTAAATTTTAAATCACAGTTTAAATCAAAACTGTTGTGGGCTTTATGTAAGAAAAAAGTAAAGGGCACACTGAGAGGGAAATCTGATAAATATTTCCATCCTTGAATGCAGAAGGAAAAGTTTCCCCTAAAAGAGTTGTACAGTAATTTTTTGATTCTGTGGAGCATGCTAAAATCAGGGGGAGTTTAGTAGAATAGAGAGTACTAACTATGCCATTTTAAGATCACTTTGAATTTTTCTTTCCCTGTTACTAGACATTAAAAATGTCCTTATTTCTTCCTTTTTCCCCCCCTTTTCCTGCTTTGTTCTTTGATGTGTGCTTTGCTTTTTATAAGTCAGTGATTTTTCTTATCTATGCCCATATGTATTCTATATACATTAGGGGACATGGAATTTATTGTTTCTTCAATGTATAACTGATATCAGAAAACATGTACAGTTCTCAAAACCAGAGAAAGAATAGCAAGTTATGCTATGAAGTGAAAGTTAATTGATACTGGCAAACTGTTGGGGAACAAATACTCAGGTTTGTTATTCTCATACAACAACAGCCTTAAAATTTTGTGAAAGATTGGATTAACTGAAAACTAGTTCTTAAGAAGTCCAGTTAGCTTGTGGTACTTTTAGAATGAATCCTAACCCTTCACCAATCTGTATTGACACATTATTCCTTATGGAATTTGTCATTTGTTCTGAAATGAAGAAATAAGTGAAAAGTAGATAACCTCATCTCTCCTGTCCTTATGGATCAGTAAATTGCTATTTGGGAATGAATCGTTTTGTAGGAATCCAACATAGAATACTACTCTCAAAATTTAAAAGTTGCCTGTTTTATGTTGGAAAACCTCATTCATGATTGATGTGGAGGTACAGCTTCTATTTATGTCCTGTATACAGTTATTCAGTGTGGGGCATAGGATTGACATTTGCATGCCTGAGTTTTGATCCTGCACATGTAAGACAAATTAGGCACAACAAAGTGTTTTCAGTAGAAAATATCATCTTCCCCAGCTGCCCAGGCAGACTCTTTTCCCTAGAGCTCAGGTTCTAGGTTTGACACTTTAGTCAGGATGTCTTAGCTGTGTGTTAAGCCTGGACAGCACAGTTGGCACCAGATTATCCAGGCAGGAGAATTGGGAGGGGTTGAGCACCATGGTGAGCATTACCTACAGAAACTGGCTGACTTAAAAGTCGGCCTACTGTCCCAGTAATGATTTTTTCACTACATGATGAACAGCACTGCAAAATACAGAATGATATTCTGGTCACTGCGTGTGTGTGCAAGCAGGATGTTACCATTGCTGGAAGTTACAGGCATAAGATGAAGAAAAATCAAGGGGCTGCCTTCCTATTGCTTTATCCTCATGGGGCAGCAAGCCATAGCTAATAAAATACCTCTAACTTCTAGAAGGGCTCCTTGGCACATCAAACACCTGTGTCACCAGCTGCCATCTCTGACATGCATATCTGTATTCATCTACCTGCACTCGTGCAGCTTTGGTGGTGCTGAGCCACCCAGTGCCCTGAGCAGAGCTCCAGCATTCCACGGGAGAGGAAACGCGCCCGCCCCGACCACGTTTGGGATGCATCGGTACCTGGTGATAAACGCTGTAGGAATTGCAAATGATTGCCCCCTGAGGTATTCATCTACTGTCTCAGCACGACTTCAGGGAGCTCTGAGCCTCTGTTTATGCTGCCTGTTGGATCAGCTAGTCTATATCAATTCCAGGGGTCTGCATCAGCTGTGATCCCATGGTTCCTTTTGTAAATAGGATCACTAACCCCAATATGCTGCCCAGACACCAGCTCTAATAACAGTCAGCTGAGCCAAATTCCTCTGTATTCCAATGTTGCATAGAGTATTCTTCGCTGCCTCCCGTGCTGTTTTCCTCTTAAACCTCATGAAAATGAAAGCATTCAGAAGTCTAAGAAATCAAACCTTATTTCAAGCATAGTTTTTCCTTTTCTCTTCCAAAAGGTGTTGTGAAACCTAAGTTGAAGCTCACTGCAGACCGATTTGGGATATGCCTAGACTGAGATTTCAAACTCATTAAATTACTTAGCCGTCTTATCCATCACAATTTGAGTGAGACACCCAAACATCTTCATGTCTAGACATATTGATGGAAGATAGAGTCTCTATTCTCTCATGGAAGATTATAGTTAATAATTAGGATTAAGGCATTGGCATGCATATTAAAAATTGCTGCAGCCAAAGTACCCCTTTATCATCTCAATCTGCAGTAGGTGCAGAGACAACTCATCAGGGGCTGTTTGCTCCTACAAACTGCTTTGTGTAGGACACAGCTGCTAATCACTGATGTCACTCTCAGCAGAGCAGCAAAGATCAGTTCCAGTTCTGACTGTAAAGGTGGAAAAGCAGCTGAAAGTAATACCTCAGCCAGGCTGAAAGGAAAATTAGCAGGTCCAGTTCTGAGTTTTGAGGTTTTCTGGCTGTTACAGTAGCAGTTCTGCACTTATGCATCAGTATGTGCATTAACATAACCATCTCTTCTTCCCAGACTCTCAGATGGAACACTTTCCTTCTCTGTTCCTCTCTGAATGTCTTTGCATCATAGATTCGAATAAAATCCCACAATTTAGGGCCCAAGATCCAGATCTTGTTCACTTGGCAAGCAGGTAGTCTGAGACCCTTGAGAAATCTGTCACAGGAAAAATGGCTTTATTTGAAAAGCAGTGACTGAGACTTCCTGAGCTCCTCTGGAGGCAGAAATTCTGTGAGGGAGTTCACAAGAAAGAATAGGGCAGCTTAGATGTTGCAGGACTTCCATCACTTCACAGACTCTTCAGAAGAGCCCAGAGACAGGAAGAAAGGAAAGGAGAAGCTGAGAAAAGCACTCTGTGGTGTAAGTAGATTGAGGGTCACCTTGCAGAGAGCAGACACCAACAAATTGTCAGGATGTGCATGGCTCCTGATTGCAAAATGTGAGCTAAGAAATTATCCTGTGCATGTGGGACATGGAGCAGGCCATAGGGTCTTTCCAAAGGTAATCAGATCTTGCAAGCAGGAGTGAAGGACTCTTTAGAGAAGGAAAACCATTACAGCAAGTTTTTAAAATTTTCAGTGTTCTTAATGGTTTTAAAAGTCTCTTTCCATTATAGCATGTTTTATTGTCAATATCTTGTAGGATTTTTCTGGAGTACTTGGCTCCTGCTTGAGTTAAATATATAATAAATGCTCAGTGTTTGGTTGTTTGATGCCAGTCTATGATGTAACAGCCACTTTGAAAGGTATGACTGCCATATATATAATCTGATCCAAGAGCAGTATGCAGATTTTTTTTTTAATTTTTGTGATGTTGGCAGGAATTTCTTAGTCTTTCCAGCCAGATCTTTAGTACATCTGGCCAAGTGTTTTAGCATGTACTGTTCTTGTACTCCAATTTATTCCTGGGTGAATTAACTTAAGTATTCCTAGAGCTTTGTGATTTGCTTCCTCATTTTTGCCAGGATGTCACATTCTTGTTTTGTTTTGCCTGGGCTGCATCTTTGTAAGTGATGTGATTCTAAATTAGTTTCTGGCCCGATTTGGAAGCATTTCTTCTGAGTTCTTCAGCTTTTACTTAATGCACACTTTATGAAATGCTGATCCATAATATGGACAGTATAATGGCATTTTACTGGCTTTTCTTAAACCTGACACAGTTGCACTCATAACTGCATAAGGGGGGTCATTGTGGCAGAGCAATGACAAAAGCACCAAGCAGCTCTGCTCTTGACTGAGTCTATTCTCTGTTACCAAGTGCAGCTTTCTGTAAAAGGCTGAAATCAGAATGACACCCTAAAGGCTTCTGTCCCACTCTCCCATGCCCTCCTAGGAAGATGTTTTATTCCTCTTATATCCCACCCCTCAATTTCATGGAATGCCATTTATAACAAAAGATCTTCAAGAATAAAAGAGGTATAATAAAATTTAATTGAAGGGTACAGGACAAAAACAAAACATTTTTTAAAAAAAGCTTTGTTTATATTTGAGCACCTTGAGATATTAAAGTTTTTTAATAATATCACAAGGGTCATTTAGGGGGAAGAAACAGCTTGGGATGCTTAACTGTTCTTGAAAGAAAAAGTGCTCTCTTAGGTGCATGATTCATTTCAGTGAGTACTTTGAAACCAGAGGAAGGTGAGCATATTTATGAGGGTAACAATGAAACTCCTCATTTCCTCAGGTGCTTTGAAGAGCTGGGAAGCAGTGCGGTAACAGGGAGTACAAAGACTTTTCTTGATGCTTGTGCACAGCTCTAACTCTTTGGTGAGCTATAATGAGGTACAGTGAAAAGGAAAACAACTGCTGATACTTTAATAACCTGTCCTGTAGGAGAGCTGGAATTTCAGAGGTTTAGGTCTGTGTGTTATGCAAAGTGTGAAGTTCATGAAGAATCTTTCTACTCTATTCTTTTATTCCCGTTTCTTTTGTTTGTCCCCCCACACCTTATATTATCTTCCTATAGCTTTCATACCACTTGAAAGATTGAAAATTATCCTCCCTCTCTTAAATAGAATATTATATAATGTAACATGCTGTCCTTTGCTTAGATTGTCATCTACAGAGGTTTGTGTAGCTTTTGAAGTTCTCTTAGATGTGGAAATGCTTCACATATTCTGAATACTAAAGGTAAAAGCAGGGGTTTTCCACTCCCATCTCAGCATTTATTATCATTCATACTTGTGAAATTAATATCTCCACAAACTACGTGGCAAGCTGTAGCTGCAGGCATGTCAGTCAAAACCTAGAAATAAAAACTGTAATAGAAAAGACTTGTTTAACTATATTGATGTTCCTTTGATACTCTTCAAGACCTTTAATTTGTGATCAAATTAGTATCAACAGAAATGGCTCTTGGGTGCAATCTACAATTTCTCTGTGAATGTGATAAGGATGTCATTTGATATGTGAACTCAGAACAGTGAAACAATTCCATATTCTTGTATTTCTGTAAGAAGTAAAATCAGTCTAATGGAAAAATAAAACACAAAGGAATCATTACAAAGAGGTTATTTGGAACTGACCTTTGAAATAAAGACTGGGAAAGGAGATTGGAACAAAATCACGAGCTTTGTTTCCAAGCATAATCTTTAGGGTGGTCTTTTATTGTTTGTATAAAAAAATGCCTCACTTGATAACACAAGTCTTGCTTATGGCAGCCAGCTTGCTTCAAAAAAGCTTCTCAGTGCACACAGCTGCAAGGGACAGTGCCACAGGGAGCCCAGTGTGATAAAAGAAAGAAAAATCAAGTGAGAAAAAAACCCTCATGAAATTTCTTACCAGGGATTGCCAGGTAAGATTGACCTGGACTCATCATTTGACAGCACAGCCCCCAACAACCAAACTCCACAGTTTCCAGCTCAGCTCAACAAAGCTCTCAGAGTATTTACAGGGAAAATCCAATGTTGTAATTTTCAACATCTACAGTAAACCCATTTCATAAATTCCTTCTGGTTTTCATGTCAAGAAAACATGCAGGGAATTCAGAGTGCACTAGTGAGTCCTTGGAACGTTGAAATGAATTTTACAGGAGAGAAGAAACCTTCTAAAAAAAAAAAGTGAGACAAAGAGGAATCATACCTTTCACTTTCATCTGGTTTCATTTTGCATCTGCAGAGTGGAGTTATAATTTCACTGCAATACATTAGAGAATGAGGTCACATTAAAGACACAAAGAGAGATCCCATGCAGATTCCACCCTCCACAGCAGAACAGTGCAAGCAGGACCAGTGTCACTGGAAGTGATTGGAAAGCTCCAGTAAAGGTTTACATCTGACACATATGAATGTAACAAAATAAGGAAAAGGAGAAAACTCGAGGGAATTGTAGCCAGATGTATGGAAAAGTGCAGAGAAGGTTGGAAGAAAAGACTGGTTTGGATACCCAAATGTGCAGAGCTGACAGAGCTCCTCAGCTGAATTCCTCCACCGCTATAGCTCTGTTGGAGCTCCTGCCTATCCCCCGGCTTTCAGAGATTTGGTTTATTCAATAAAATAAATAACATGGTGCAATTCTACCTCAAAAATTACCAGGATGTAACTGTGTATTTACAGCAGCAAAGGAGCTATCAAAGGACAAAGCAGTAGAAGTTTCAGGAGCTTTATATCAAAAATTGATACATTCTAGTCACAGTCCTGAAATTATCTTGCCTTTTCAAATTCCAGCAGAGATAGCAACTGTAAAAGAATTTGAGAATAAGCTCATTCTTCCACACAGATGACATGATTTCTCTGCAGTAAATATGAATTTACTAAACAAGTTAATTTTAAAATTAATGAGAGATGATGTTGCAGATATAGCCAGGAATACAATATAAAGAGTTTAAATGATTTGCTGAGAATCTAAAACTGCTCTGGGGACAATTTCTGTCCTTTATACTGCACACACAAAGCATAGTTGGCAGGATGTAATAGAGGCATTTTTCATTTTGTAAACAACAGGGTAGATAGTGTGCCATTTAAGAAAAAGCACATTGTGAAGTAATGCTGTAAATATTGCATGGCATTATTCTGATCCACTATGACTGTGCAGATGCTATGAAAGGAACAGGAAAGAATGCCTTTTTAAGCACTATTAATCTGCCTGCTTTTGAAATTTTAAATATTTAAAGCAACATAAAGCCATTTTCTATCTTTTAATCAACTTTCTAGCTTGAAGGTCTCTTGTGCTTTTTCCAGATTTACACTTCTGCTATTTATTTACTATTATTTTAGATTGTCACTGATGCTGCGGCTACTTATGCAGTAATAGAAAAGAGCTTTTCTTCTTATTGGAAAAAAAATAAAATCCTTTATTTGGGTTTGAGATTGCCTCTTTCTGTGGTATTTAATTTCTTCTGCTCTCATGAGCATCCATTCAGATGGATTACAAAAAATGCCTTGTTACAGTATTAAAACTTTTTATAATGTAGGTAATTTTATTCATAAGAAGATGAGAAAGATTCTCTTTAATATGACTAAACCTTTTTGTTCAAAGATCAGGTTTAAAATATCTGTAGGATTCAACCTCTTTCTGAGGTTAGAAATCTCTATCAGTCTTTTTATCTTCACGAATAATGTTTCTATTTATTTGTGCCAAAAAACTCAACAGCGTTATTCCAATGTCAGTTTGTAAATATTGAGGCTCTGCTTCCCTGCTAAGGATGAAGTGCTCAGAGAGTGGCTCCTGCTCCCTTTTGTGCCTCACATTTCTGCAGAGCCTTACCTGCAGTTTTGTATATAACCAGGCATACCTATTATTGTGTTATGTATATTATACAGGTGAATTCAAATCAGAGTCAAGAGCAGCATCACATGCTAATGGTCCTGCTCCTCCTTTGGTTACCACTGTGCTCTCGGAGACAAAGGAGCAAGAGCTGCTTGAGTTTCTGGCATTGATTCCTTTAATTGGGAAATTGGAAAAGTAGCTTAGAGTTCACGTTTTTTCCCTGTATAAAATAGCTTTAAATTGTCTTCATAAAATGTCAAATGATCCTGAACCTCTTCTCGTTTCCATGGCAACCTGAGTGTGGTGTAGTCATAGGCTGGAGATTCTCTGAAGCCAATATGACTTTATTAAATATTTTGGTTTTAACAAGGGAGCATGCCAGTGACTTCTGCCAGGTGAGCTCTCAGACCATTGTTTTAGTCTTTAGTTTTAAATATGCTGCTTTGTAGCTTCTTGCCTATTTCTGTATCAACACCAAAGATACAAAACTGATGAGGCTCAGATACTTTATGCATAGGAAAACTGCAACTGGTTTTAACTAACAGAAAATCAATGTCCCATATATTAATAGTTATGCACTTCTTCCCACAACTGTTGGAGTATAGGGTATAGAGAATTTTTTTTCTGTTTGCCTTGAGAAGCTGTTGAGCATGAACCTCGACCAGATGTTATACTTGTACCTTACCTTCTCATTAACTGCCTTAAGCAACACAACTTTGCCCGTGAGGCAACCAAGAGAAAATATCTAAAAAACTCTAGCCAATGCATCAGGCCATTTGTCTGACTCACTCAAAGCCAAAAAAGCCATTTTCAACATGTTTAGTCAGTTTACCAGTAAACAAATAACCAGTTCCAAAAAACATCCCTCCTAAACTTGAACAATTCATTTTAAATCCAGTTGATAGTTAAAATGTTTAGACCAAATTTCTTCCTAAAGCTCCCTATAAACCTCAAGAATTAGAAATCCTTAGCTCAGTGAAAATATAATTTTGTATAATATTTATAAACAATAGACCAAAAACTAAAAACCGAGGGTCTCATCCATTTTTCATCCCTAACACAGAACTCACAAAGTGAACCCCCCTCACAAAACCCACCAAAAAAGTTCCACACTTTTATCAATTCCACCAAAAACCCAACACACAGCCACGTATCTGTCTGAAAGGTACAGCTCCATTTATTGGTGCATTTTTGGGGCCTGGTAGTAACACTAATGATAGAGTCTAACGTGACACATGCAGAGACAGAATCGGATCCACAGTGCGTGAAAAATGGGAAAACTTTATTTTGTTTACAGCTGGGTGTTCCCAGGATATAAAACCTGCAAAGTAGCAAAGTTTTCCTAATTGTGCTAACCCTAAAGCCAAGCTCCTTTCCCAGGAGCAGAAGAGTATTGATATTTAGCTTCTTGTTTTGCTTGCCTCTCCAAACTGAGCTCTGTTTTTGCTAGATTAGCTGGATCAGTCTGTACTCACACCAAATCATTACAAACTGCACCTCATTTTGGTAACATGAAAATTAAATAATTGACAGTTATTTAATTGTCAATTAAATTTCTGCTACTGTTTCAGCAGATCTGGTTCTGATGAAGAGCCTTTTATTTTAAAAATTAGTTTAAAGGCCTAGCTCTCAACAGGTAATCACGACACTTGTGCATATCCTGGGTAATTAAATTTGCCAAAGTTTGCTGTTAGGACTATCCCAAGAAGGCTGTAGGGTTGTGATCTGGTGTGGAGGCTGCTCCAGTCACCAAAGGTTGCATTGGTGTTGTTGTGTATGTTCATTTCCTTGAATGCAGCCACTCAACAACATTTTTGTTGTCCTGCATTCATCAAATAATGCCTGCAGTTACATTGGTCAAGTGTGCAAATAAATGTTTGTATTAGTAAGGATGTGAGTCTCCATTTTCAGTCTCTCAGTCCACTGGGAAAAGCTAATTTTAACAATGGCAAATTTGGAGTGTACCAAATTCAGTTTATAATTCACCCTGATTTATACAATCAGAGACAAGGAAATAATATTTTCTTAAGACAATAAATATGGACAGTGGCAGAAATTAAATACTAAATCTCTGGCCTAGTCCCAAACATCTCCATGTTTTTAATGGCTAGCTCATTCAGGGCTCTGTCTGCACTGCTGAAGAATGACAATTGAAGAGAAAATCAGAATAGAAGCAAGCTCATCCACTTAGGTAACGATGACTTGGCATGGAATGGTCAAATAAGCATGTTTTCCTTCTGGAAATAGGAATAAATGTATCTGACCAAGAATCCCCACAAAATCTGTGTAATGTCAAGAAGCTGGATTTAAATCATTCAGACTGTGGATCTCTAAAACCCAACAATACTTCAGATTAATCAGAAATTTATAGAACCAGAGGCCCAAAGTCCTACACAGAGCCTTCATTTTCACTCTCTTACCTTCATAGTCTTACCTTCTCTAACTTCACAGACACCTCCAGAAGCTCTCAGGGGCTGGAGGGACACTGAGAGCTCAGACATTGCTGATGAGGAGCCATGCCCAGGGCTGGGAAGATGCTCTCCTCAAAGAGGGGAAGAGCAGTTTGATTCCTGTGGGTCACAGCCTCTGCTCATCTGTGCACTGGCTTCACCCACTGCCCCTAAAACAAAGGTCTCACAGCAGTGCACAGCCCAGTACAGAACTCCCTGTTTGCAAGGGGAGAGTTTGGAATTAATTAATCAGATATTGCTTAAGTAGGAAAATTTCTTCCTTCCCAAATTGTTGATCTTTTATTAAAGAAATGCTGGCAGCTATCTCTTCTAGGAAGAGAAACTCGGATGTTAAGGAAAATGGTTTGCATTCTGTCTTTGGAAACATACCTCAGCAGAATAAACTACTGTGATTGTTGACAACTCAGAGCAGCTTCAGGGAAAAAATGTGGAAGGCTGCAGTAAAAGTCTTAACCAAAATGTTACCATTAAATGATGGAAGCAAAGTTACTCAGTTGTCTGTTCTGCAAAATGTGTACATGGAGCTCTGCAGACATGAACATCTTCAGGCCTGGGACCTGCCCAGACTGAATCAAGGCAGTTGGGTATTTTCAGGTTAGAGGTACAATTCACCAGATGGTGAGACACAGACCTGACAGGGTAAAACACACCTGTATTACTTGGGAAACAAATTTGGTTGGCAAAATTAATATTATTACAATATTTTCCATAGGACTTTTAAAATATAACCAGAATGTTGCTGTATTTTCTTATACAGTTAAAGTCAAAGTTGGAAGAGGGGGAAAAATCCCGAAGGATACCATTCCTCTGATTTTTCTCAGTGTTCCAAAGAATTCAGATCAATTCAAGTACTCTTATCACGAACAAGGCAAATAACTTTTGCCAAACTGAATCTTCTAAAGAAGCTTAGACATATAAAAAAGGATATTTTCCTGTGACTTCTAACATTATAAGGAACTAGTACAGTAAAGTTTACCACAGCCTTATGCGATGATGATAAAACTGGGGAAAAGAGTAGATAAGGAGAGAAGAAATACAAGAAATAGTGCAGGAATGAAAGTGGGGGTACATAAAATTATTCAGGGACCAACTTGGGTTTGCAGAACTGGGAATACATCTTTTGGAGATGGTAACTCTTCTGGAGAGGAATGTTTTTTGTATATGTCTTAATAACCAGGTCCCTCTGCAATAAGGCCTCTGAGGACTTTCTTGTCTGGTTCTCCTGACATCAAAGACAATGCCAAATGTTTAAATTTGATGAACAGCGCATGGGGAAAGCAATTTGTAAATCCATCATAGTAGGGAAAAGTGAGTTTTGGGAACGTTTTAGGTGAATCTTGGCTTCTGAAGTGAATAGCAGAGTTTCCAGTGCTTTCAGCTAAAGTACAATTTCACCCTTGACTTTTCTGGAGTCTTAAAAAAAAAAAAGTCCATTATCATTTTTTGTCTCCTAAAAGAGCCAGCAGAAATATTCTTTTCCTTCCTGCATTTTCTCAAGAGAAAGAATGGAAAATTTAGTTATAGTTGAAAAGCCTTTTTTTTCCCCAGGGAAGGAGAAAGAAGGGATAAATAATTTTCCAAAGCAGTGAGGAGTAATGGATTATCAAACCTCAAAATGCTGAATAAAACTGGGGGCAAATTTTGTTTTGTTTGTGGATTTGAGTGTCGGGCGATTTTTTGATTTTTTTTTAAAATTAAATTTGGATTTTTGTTAAGGTCATATTTTGTCAAAATCAGAGAGGAAAAACAAGTTAGAATTTTAACAGATGAAAAACAGGTGCAAAATATTGAGTTTTATATTGTCATTTAAAGCATAGAACAGATGAGACTGAAATTCTGTGGTTATGGTGAAAATGAGTTTATTTAATTGTCTGAAATGATGACATAGGGATTGCTGAAACTGCAAATAAAATATATTTTTTCCTGCAGATATGAACCACTTGTTTTATGATCAGTCTTGATTGCAGAATATCTCGGTCATTTTGAAAACACTGAAATGCTTGTTAATCCAAACCATCTGAATGTTGTTTTGCTGGGAGAGGGCTCTGAGCATGCAAGTGCCATCTTTGAGTGGGAGGCAGTGCAGCCTTTGAGCTTATGCAGTCACATTACTGCTGCTAAAATTCCCATTTTCCATTGCAAGGAAAGCAATGTTTTTGTGACACGGGCATTATCTCAGGAGTGGAGCTCTGCATCAGGACAAACCTGCTGGGGGGTGGCCTTTGCTTTCAGTTATTTGTTATTCACTCGGTCTGGATTTGTAACAGGGCCCTAAAAATATTATTTAACGGAGTTTTAGAGCTCTCAGCAGGGTGGGCAATGGTACCAGCAGATATTCCAAGAGGGCTGTGCTGTGGGAGCTGAAGGCCACACTGGCTGTCACCGCTGTCACAGCCTGGGTGGCAGCTCCAGGGCCAGCTGTGTGCAGGGCAGAGCAGCTGCAGATGGCACTGCCCCTGCACTGAGGGGACATCATCACAGTGACACAGGGCCACAGCTCTCTTTATTGAGAGAGTCTTCCTGCCTGACTTTCCTGTTCCAAAATTGTATTCCTGCCATAACAATCAGTGTCCAGGAGCTGCTAACACTGTGTGTTGGCATAAAGTGAATAAAAGAGGAGTAGTATTAATATATGAGTACTCTTAACAATACCTTTTTAAAGCCATCCTATAGCATTCCATGTTCTTTGGGTCACATCATTTCAGAAAGCATGCACATATTAGNTTTTGTGACACGGGCATTATCTCAGGAGTGGAGCTCTGCATCAGGACAAACCTGCTGGGGGGTGGCCTTTGCTTTCAGTTATTTGTTATTCACTCGGTCTGGATTTGTAACAGGGCCCTAAAAATATTATTTAACGGAGTTTTAGAGCTCTCAGCAGGGTGGGCAATGGTACCAGCAGATATTCCAAGAGGGCTGTGCTGTGGGAGCTGAAGGCCACACTGGCTGTCACCGCTGTCACAGCCTGGGTGGCAGCTCCAGGGCCAGCTGTGTGCAGGGCAGAGCAGCTGCAGATGGCACTGCCCCTGCACTGAGGGGACATCATCACAGTGACACAGGGCCACAGCTCTCTTTATTGAGAGAGTCTTCCTGCCTGACTTTCCTGTTCCAAAAGCGTGTTCCTGCCAAAACAATTGCAGTGTCCAGGAGCTGCTAACACTGTGTGTTGGCATAAAGTGAATAAAAGAGGAGTAGTATTAATATATGAGTACTCTTAACAATGCCTTTTTAAAGCCATCCTATAGCATTCCATGTTCTTTGGGTCACATCATTTCAGAAAGCATGCACATATTAGTGATTTCTAAGACAACCTCATGATTTTGGGGGTTGAAGTCATTATTACTGCCACATGGGAGCACACAAGGGTGGGTGAGCCGAGTTCTGGGTGTTTCCACTGGCCAGGAGCTCATAAGGAATGGGAGTGCAGTGTCATTGGCATGAGCACATTAAAGGGCAGGCAGGCAGCTTGGTGGAAAGCAGCAGGAAAGGTGCTCCAGCCCAGCCCCAGGCTGGTGCCTTGGGGCGCTGGGCTTTGCTTTGCTTACAGCTTGTGTGGGGTGGATGGAGCTGCCTTTCCTCTGGCTAAAGGAATGTTGGCTTTGCTTACAGCTTGTGTGGGGTGGATGGAGCTGCCTTTCCTCCGGCTAAAGGAACGTTGGCATGAGTGCGACTGCTCACCTCGTTTTAATTCTGCAGATACAGCTCAAGTTACAGAAACTTGTTTGCACCTCTACAAAGCCAAAACTCTAAAGTGCAGTGCCATAAAAGAAGGAAATTGAAGTCTGCAAAGAGTAAGGACAAATTGAAGCAATTTTGAAGGTTAGGTGCAAGGAGTAATACCTGTCATTACAGACCAACAAACATTTTATTTTAGCTTTATTCCACCTGTTCATTTGGCATTTACTCTGGTTTCACTTTTGCTTGCTACACTGGCAGTGTCTGGGCTCAGTGTGCCAAGGCTGCTTTTTTGCTTCATTTTCTCAAATGAGCCAATTGTAAGCTTTCTTCTCATGCCTTTAAGCTTCTCTTATCAAGCGAAAAAAATCCCAACCAATCAAATAAAATAACCAAAACATAATCTTTAAAAATCTTTTGAACAGGCTGTTTACAAAAGATGTTTATATTATAAAGTGAACATTCTTGAGCTCCTGTTCAACAAAAGAAATTCAGCATTGTGATCACACTTAGAGTCAGCTAGAATAAAACAATATGACACAAAATATTTAATAGAAAGCTTAGGCAATGATCTTAGATCTATAGGCATTCTTGGATTTAGGAAAATGAATGATCTAACTGATTTCCAAGTGTCATGAAACTACCTACAGAGCTTGATATCAGGTATTTTGAACTCAACATAAGGGAAAAATGGCCAAGAAGGGGCAATCCAACCTTCAGAGAAGGTACAGAATCAAGCCTTTAATTTTTCCCATGTTTTTTGTTAAGATATTAAAATAAATTGTAAAGTTGATGGATTTTTCTTCCGGGCAGCAATTGCCAAACTCTACCTCCAAGCTGGGTCTGCAGTCAATACCATCCCTATATTACCTAGATCTGGTAGGAACTCAGTCCTCCATAGGCACATGTCTAATAGGGAATATTTTTTTCACCTGCAATTCCTATTTGTGCATATACCTACATGTACCGTATTTTACTAAATATTTATACTCATTAGAGAGTAGCTACATTTTACCAGCAGCATTTTCCTACCTGGCCTCTACTGATTCTCCACAGAATTTTGTAATATTCACAGCTGTCAGGTTTTTCAGGCTGTCTGGTATTTTACAATTTGTGATCACCATTTAACACATCCCTCAAGACAGCAGTGTTTGCCCTCAGTTAAACAGAAAATTGTATTTTCGACTGATGTAAGCCATTATCTTCTGAATTGCAGGGAAAAGCACCCATATTGTTAAAGGAATGGTTTGGTTTGGAAGGAATCTCAAAGGCCATCTGATCCCAGCCCTGCTGCAAGGACCTTCCCCTGGGCCAGGCTGGCCATGGCACATTATATGGGAAAATAGATTGCAAAGGGAATTTAAATGTGCCCTCTCCAAAGAAATGCCTTTTACCTCGCACATTTGACACAGTATAATCATGTAAGATTTCTGACACCAGGGCAAGTCTTCATTTCAAAATGTAAATCTACAAAGTTCAGTGTGAAGCATTCCTGCTATTTATTCCAAAGAAAACTGTCTTAGCAGAGCAAAGTAAAGAAAAACATATGAATTGTTTCCTTTTTTAATACCACACATAATTCATATTTGAGACAGATTGCTGAACAAGAATTGAATTGAAGAGCTCTGGAGGATTTATAAAAGAAATGCATGAGAACTTGCACAATTCCATTAGGTAGATAATATTTGCATAAACCTGCACACTCTAGACCATGAGCTGCTTGAAATTCAGAATATCTTTCTGCTAAGCTGGTATTTCACAGCTGATAGTTCAGAAGTAAAATATGGTTTGTCTTCAAGAGCTGACTTTCCAAATGCCCTAAAGTAATTGGTTAAACAACATAACCTAGCAAAACACTCCCTATTATTCACCCAAATAGTAAGTTCAGATGAATATGGACTAAGATGGAGGGTTGGCCTTAAAACCGAAAGCTGGGAAGATAAAAAGCCTTGTCTTGGATCTGAATACAACAGCTGGGGAAATTCTGATTCTTTGACACAAAATCCTGAATTCTTTTACCTCAGTAGGAGCAGGTGATTTTCATGAACTCTGTGATTTGGTTCATAATTTTTCAGGACATTTCAGTTCTTATCTCTTTATCATAGTGTTTGTACAACAAGTAATACAAGTCCTAAAAAACCCAAACTCCTGACCCTTTAGCTGAGACTAGAGGTTGTAATGAATCTAGATTAGAATTGTGAGAAGTTTCCCCACCAAAACCCCTCAGGACATTTCAGTTCTTATCTCTTTATCATAGTGTTTGTACAACAAGTAATACAAGTCCTAAAAAACCCAAACTCCTGACCCTTTAGCTGAGACTAGAGGTTGTAATGAATCTAGATTAGAATTGTGAGAAGTTTCCCCACCAAAACCCCTCAACACTACTGACATGCTGGGCTTGTTGTGTGTGAACTTTGGGCTTTATGAAACTCTAGCCATTTTGTAAGAATAGCCTGCTCTATTGATTTAAAACAGGGGAGAATGGAGTTTTTCCAGCTTATTTTCCTCTCTGAGAAATACACTGTGCACTGCTTTTTAAAATAGCTGGTTTAAATTATAATATCAAATCCTATAAAACAAATGGTCTGTGAGCAGCTTCATAGAATACCACTTCCTAATATATTCATATATTAGCAATCTATGAATCTATGCCATTTATTATTAGCTGCTTTAGCATGTAGAACCAAAATCTAAACACTGCTCAGCATTCCTTCTGTCACAATTAAGCCATTATGAGCTGAACTTCTGCATTTGCTGTTGTGTTTTCAGTTTAAAGGTTGTTATTTCTTTGGTAATGGAGTTTTACTGGTTTTGCATAATTTGCATTAATTACAGTAATTAATGGTAATATTACTCTGCCTCTGTCGCGTACCCAAAATTTGAGCTTGTGACAATTGTTTGTGAGTATTGGAAAGGACAGATAATATTATATGAATAGCTTGTAAAAACTGCTCTTAACTTTGTCAGTGATAAATTTTAATGGGGACAAATAATTAGAGCTATTATTGCAGCATAAATGGCTTTAAAATTCCATTTGCTCCTGCCTTTCACATCGAAAAATAATTTAATGTTTCCATAAAACATAATGCTTTGACTGCACAAGATCTGTAGTAGGCAGAGGTAGAATTGCAGAGATGTGAAGTGTTGCACTTGATTCTTCATGCAGAATACCTGAATCTTTATTCACTTAGCTCATATTTATAGGAATATCAGAAAAATCTAATCCATGTTGAATCTAATTGGTTAACAACCCACTGAAACTCAGTTCATTGGTGGGTAATGGCTCGTGTGCACGTCCATTGAACTTTTCCTTTTCTAGATAGTTTACATTTTCACTTCACGGATTCTAATGGGATGGATTTCTTATTTTTGCAGGTGCAAACTGTTTTCTCACAAGAATAGATTGTTATGCAAACTGATTCTTATTCTTACAATTCTTTTCTCATGGGAACTTAGCAGGCTAGCTGGTGGCTTAGCTGAAATGGCAAGGCCTGATTTTACAGGGCCTTTCTCTTATGAGATTTTATCTATATGTAGCAATGAAGTGTTTTCCATATATTTTTTTCTCTGTGGTGTATTCACAGAAATTAATTGGTAATGCAGGTAAAAGCATGATTTACCCAACATCTTGTTGGATTAACATGTAGCAATAAAGGTTACATGTGTGCATTCACATGTCTTTATCCTTGTTTACATGCACCAAACCTACCACACCTGAATATTTTTGAAGTAATAAATTCCTTGACAGCACAATCTGATCAAAATGCTCTTGTATGCAGTCAGAAGGAAGTTATTTCTTAAAACCCAGCAAAGTGATCATATCCACACAGCAAATTTGCATCTTCAGTGTATAAAGTCATAGTTGTATTTTGGTATCTATGTTTCATTTTCTTGATTTTCCGATGGGTTCTTTCTGCTGCTTTGAAATATTTGAAAGAAACATCACGCCTTGGAAATATTGTACGTGATTGTTTCATTGCTTTCAGGAGGAAAAGGGCTGCAGATAAAAATGCTGTGAGTGTGGAGGTGGCAGCTGGAGCCAGCCATGCTGGGAGCAGGTGCTCCACAGGCTTTTCCCACAGCTCTGCCAGCAGAGCTCTCCCCACTCCAGCCAAGCTCCTGTCATCCCATTGCTGGCTGTCTCCTGGACAGCCTGGCAACTGGGCCAGCTTTCTTTTGTGCTGATAAAGAGCAAATTGGACTGGATTGCAAGTATTTAATCCATCTCTCTGCTGAAACTCATGCACCTGGGTATTGTCATGGCCCCAAGGGCAGCTGTAGGCTTTCAGTGCCTGAGCAGCCTGCCCTGCCTCCCCTTTTCCCACATTTCCTTTGGAGCTTAGCTGCCCCCTCGCTGCCTCCCTGCCTCCCTCTAGTTCAGGAATCCTAGAGAACTTGCACAGTCACCCTCTTGATCCAGAGAAGTGAAAGAAACTTTCTACATCCAGGTAACTCCAGCAGTTTGTTTGCTTTGCAATCCCTTAGGTAATTTTGAATACATAACTTGAAGTGACCAACTCAGGATCGTGAAAGAGCCGTGTGGCTCAAGGCAGAAATTCAAACCTCAATCCCCTTGTTCCACATCTGCTCAATGCCTGAAGTGGTTTCATATGAGAAAAGAGGCAATTAAAAGCTGTTAGTGTTGATTTTATAGGTGGTACTGAGAACTCAAGCAATATCTCTCTACTTCACGCTTTCTGTATTCACATCTACTCAGAAAACAGGCATTGTAATGTAGGAAGGAAAAGCATTTCTATCTTGCTGGGTCATGTGTTTTAGTCCCTTTCCTATAAACTAAACGCACCCAATCTTTTCTCCTCAAACCCTTGGAATTCTAAAAAGAGAAAAGCCACTGTTAGAAGAAAACTGTCTTAAGTACCTGCCATTGAGATAAGTTTGCATTTGTCTTCTGGCTGCACAAGAGCACAGGCTTTTGCTGAAATCCATTTGTAGTCTGGCTTCTCTTTCCCCTCGATCCTGCAGTGTGGTTCCTTTAAACTCAGTCTACTTGTGCCTGGCCATTAATTGTACCCTCAAGACTTTAGAAGCCTTCAAATGTAAATATGCAGGTTTTGCTCAGTCCTAAAGAGGTCTGGGTGCTCAAGAGGGGAATCAAAGGACAGTCAGTTCTCCCAGCCAATAGTTTTGGCACAGCTGCCTATATCCTGAGAGCCTCACTTTTTGGTATGAAACAAATAGAAAATGGCAAAATAAAACTCTGCTCCATGTTCATGTGGCCATCCTCTACCCCTTCTTACAGTATCACTGGCTGAGGTTTTTTTTCAATACTAGAAAGATGTCGAATCTCTGATAAATTGTCATAAAATTATTTCCTTAAATGAATGATTGAAAACAACACCAAAAAGCCCCTTAGTGCTTTGGATAGCTGTTGTTGCTTTCAACATTGCTGGAGTCCATGACATCAAGAATATGGAAGGATGGAATCCTCTGTGCCTGTAAACACTGGCAAAGTCCCCAGTGCCTTCAGGTCCACCCTCTGGTTTAATCCAAGTTAACATGGAACAAATACCATGGGAAGAAAAAAGCCATCCCCACAGCTGACCTTAGTGTAATTTCATTTCATGGTGACTTTTTATTCTTTCAGTTCTAAGTATGCAGTTAATAGAAAAAGAGGTAAAGGGCAATTGGTTTCCTGCCAGAAACCCAGGGGTCAGAATTCAGGTAAATTAGATAATTAACAAAGTCCCTAAAGCAGGCCCACAATGGAAAGGGAATGTAGGAACTAATAAAAAGACATTTATAAAATTATGCACAGGAACTGGAGGTGCTCTGGAAAAACCAGCAGCCTTTCAATTAAAGGGACTGACACTATTAGAACTCATAAATGACAGAGCAAGCCCATCTTCAGGGAAACAAAGCCTGAAACAGCCCCATTTCTTCCAACTTGGGATTTCCACACGTGGCTTTAAATTTTAAAGTCACCATTAAAGATCAAGAAAGGAGTATTTTTGTAAGGAAGAACAATTAATGTTGTCCTCCATAGACTCAATATGGGTATTATTGAGGTCTGTGCCCTGCAGCTGCAGGCTGTATGCATGGGATCATCTCCTTCTATAGGGTAAGCAGAGATAAACACTTTGTGGGGTCCTAGGAAAGAATGGCCTCAGCTTTAACTTAGACAATGTGGCAAGGGCTAAATGCTGGTAAAATACCAATATATTTACTGCCTGGGTGGTTTTGGGGTGGTGTTCTGGTTCTTTGGGTTTTTGTTTGTTGGGGTTTTTTTGGGGGGAGAGTGGTGAGGTTCATTTGTTTATTTTTCACAATATTTTCCCTGTTTTTGTGATTATCGAGGTTTACATTGCAAGCAGTAGCTTGTACAAAACTTGTTAGGTAAAACTAAACTGACAAGGGATGTAGGAAAAGGCATTTATATGACAAGATAATGATCAAGTTCTTGGGAAAAATGAAACAGAACAGCTCTGTTGCTTCAATGAAAAATGAGAGTTTCCTGTCTGACTTGGTTTTTGTAGCTCCAAAATACGGCCACAAGGGTGTAAGTTTGATTTTTAGGGACATTTCAGAAAATGTGTAATGTAGCAAGAGGCTAATATTTTGTTTACATAACTATCAGTGATTCTATTTATTAAAGCAAACTTAGGAGGATCAGAATAGCATTTTGTTTGCAGAAAAATACAGTATCTGGTCTAATAAATGACCTGATACAAGCTAGTATAAGTCTATTAAATTCTGCTTTTCCACCAGCAGAGGTGATAGCACTGGAAAGAGAAGAGTTTTGTCATAATTATGTGACACGACACTGCTATAAGATAAAGTTCAAACACGCCACTGGGGATGAGTTTGATTATCCAAGCCCTAAATAATTTCATTTCGATTCAGTTCAGAGTGTCAGATCTGTAACAAATGACAGGATGGGAGGTTTTTATCAAGTCCCTGACACCTGAAGGTCAGCTGTGGTCCTTGTGGTTTACAGAACTGTGAAATGTTGTCCAGGATGTCGCCATAATCCCAAGTGAAAAAAAGTTGTACCTGGGCCTAAAGTGAGGTCCTACAGTGGAAAAGAGACAAGGTGGGAGGGGGAGAAACACCCTAATGTAGCAAATGGCTAATATAAAAATAGAAATGGCTAGAATGGCTAGAAATAAGATGTTATTTGGTCTTTAGCCTTCATCCCCCACTCCCAGACATCTGCACTGCACTAACACCTACATTTCCTGGGTGCCATGTGCTGTGGGGAGCTCAGGACTTAATCAGCAACCAAGGTGTAGCCCAAATATGGGGAAAGCAATTACATTGTAATAATGCAATATAATAAATTAGGGTTATATTGGCTACAATCAATTTGAATAATTTAATATCACTGAAAACCAATATCACACACCTATTGAAGCATTCATTACAATAATTGTTTAGGCTATATGAAAAGCTTATAATTCAATATGAATATTAACAGCCTCTATTTCCCAGGCAGCTAGAAAATTATTAGAACTGATGATTTTGTATGTAATATGGAAATTATGTTCTTAATGGCAGTGAATGTTTTATTGCAGTGAAGAAATAGAAACCACATTTGTACTGGCAATTATGAATTGCAACAAAGTATTGTGTACTGAACAATTTCTTCCTAAGTCAAACAGTTTCTTCCTAAGTCAATGTTTTTAACCAAGTTGAGTTTGAATTTTTTTTAATTGTAGAGCAGCAATGGGTTTTATAGCCTATTTATTTTCATTTTTTTTTGCTTTAAAAGTAAATAAGCAACAAATAAAAATCCCACAGTTGGCTGTGAAAGCAAGAGTGAGCAGTGCAATATGGTTAATGAACTAAAGAGGTTTGTATTCAGTTGAGGTCTCTGATGAAAATTCTGTTTCTAAGGGTCTTGCTGTGTTTGGGCCCCAGACCCTCATCTGTAAAAAAGGTACAGTGTGTTGTCTGATTTTTAAATTTATTTTGGGTTTTTTTGTTTGTTTTGGGTTTTGGTTTTTGTTTTGTTTGTTGTGAGCTGTTTTGGACAGAGCTTGTCTTTGTGCAGTACAGCTGCAGAGTGGTCCAGTGTTGGCTGTTATACTCTAATAAAAATCAAAGATGCTTTCTTCAAATGCCTTTTAACTATAGAAACAAGTAAGGAAATGTTTCATCCAAATATTCTGGAGAGGGTAAGAGAAGTCATATTGCCTGGACTGACACTGTTGTAGCATGACACATCTGTAAAGTCACGGACAGAGTTGTACTGAATAATTTTTCTTTTGTGTTCTTAGAATTTCTTGTGATAGGTGGACAGCAGTAGATATTTCCCTCATAAAGCACTTCAGCAAATTTATCAATATACTTAGTTCCTTGATTTCTTGGCCTCCCTTAATGACTTCATAATTGCAGATATTATAGAGGTCAAAGTGCTGCCCTTGTCATCCCAGCAGTAGAAAAATGTTTAATTTTGGTTCTGCTCCATCTGGAGTTAGAGGAAAAAATTGCCACAGTTTCTTGCTCAGACATTGGTCCTTGGGCATTTGGGTGTTTTATAATGTTTGCTAGATATGGTTTATTAGTACACCCTAGATATGCTTCACTTCTGCTATTGACTTTTGCAAAGCACAACAAGGTGCAGTTAACACATGCATCTTTGCTCCTTTTTACTTCTCTCTGAAAATGCAGTTCAGAATTTCAGAACTGTTGTACCCCAGAAAGTGAAAGCGAGCAGAGCTGATGCTTCTGAAATCCATGGAGAGTTTTGGGAACTCTGGCAGTACCCAGAAGGAATATTACTTACAAATATATCTCTAAATGATTACATTATTAAAAAAAAAAAAAAAACCAAAACAAAACAAAAAANCACAAAAAAGTGAAAACAAAAGGAAAAGCAACTATAAAGATGTATCTGTCTCACTGCCTTGGCACCTATTTTATGTTTGTAGTTAGGCTATGCAGAAATCAGTCTTTATAATTTTAAGAACTATAATTTTAATAACATTCTGTTTAATTTTAAGAACACTGACACAGTTTGCCATTACATTGCTCAGGATGCAATTGTATAAGACAAGACAGAAGAAAACACTACTCAAATATTCTTGAATATCTGAGCACATATTTTTCATTACTTATTCATTAAGTTTTAGGAATCTCAGTGCTTTATTGGGAGAATGTTCCCCAATAAAAATGTCAGTCAGAATGGGCTCCTCCTTTCCCTGCTGATGGAATGCCTTGGTCACTCAGGGGATGCCAGCCTGTGGTTTCAGGTGGTGGCAGAAGAAATTGCACTGATCTCTTCCTGCACCAGCCTGCTGCTCTGCAGACAAGAGGTTGGAGCCAACAGAGTCTTTTAGAGATCAGTTAGAGCTCCTGTATAAAGATGTTGCCTTATCCTGTGATTAAATGTTAATATCATATTGAAAATTTTTTCAGCAAAACAAATCTCCTCAAGCACAAATAGATGTAATATAAAATTAGATCTGAGTGCAATTTGATTAACAGTTGTCAAGGAAAGGGAAAAAAGAACAAGAAAGATTTCTGCATTTACAGAAAGTACTAAATGTATGGACAATGAGACAATTCCAGGAAATTAGCAGCCTGCTTAATTCATTAAGAATTCATCTCTTGGGTAATTGCTGAAACTGGAAATGTTGACACCTGTTACCAAAATCTCTGTAGGATCCTAATGTGAAGTTGAGGGATTCTTCTGTTAAGTTGATGACTCCTTAGAATCAGAGAAAAGAAGAATGTTGCCTGCCACCTGTAGTTTGCCAGAATGTGTTCTTTACCATTAAATTATAAGAATGTGAGGAAGAATCTTAATTTATAAAAGGCCATGTTGACATCAGCTTGAGAGCTAAGTTTCTCAGTAATGGGATGCTAGAAATCTCTAATGTTCTGTCTTTGAAAAGTTAGATTGTGTGCCTGCTGCCAGAAATTATCTCATATGTTTTTAGTTTCTTTTTTTAAAAAAATGCTATCTGTGAGATAGCTGCATGATAAAAACTTCTGAGATTGTGCAAAATGGGGCTTTCTGGATTTAAAAAAAAAATTATATCTATAAGTAATGGGAAATACAGTTGCTTTATTTTCTTATAGCTACCATCTCTATTAAGCAGCATTTGCCACAGCCAGAGCCACTGTGCAACTGAAAAAAACATCACAAGTGGGGTTTTTTTATCCTTTTTTAATTGATATCTTTCACTGCTGAATGTTTCAATTTTGTGCTCATCTAATTCTTTATGTTGCTATAAATCTTCTGAATTGTAGCTTTGACAGTGAATAACAGGGTAGGAGCCAACTTCTCAATTCAAGTGCAATTTAATTTTCAAATCCATAAGCAGAGTAGTTGTCAGAAAAAGGTTTGAAAATGAATGTATTTTTCTATAAATAATGCAGTTCTATCTGATAGTGTAATCTCCCACAGTATTAATCTTTAATGATCAACTGTTTCCACATTTCTCTTAACCATAGGTCTACTCAGAATAAAAATTACAAAATAGACAGGTACAAACAGTATCTGGTATTTCCCAACCCCCCTTTCTTTTAATGCCTGGAAAATATCTTCAGTCTAGGAAAACACTTGGCAGATTAAGAAAAAAAACCAAAAACCACACAAAACAAACAGTAATCCACTCAAATCAGTACATTGGAATTTAAAACCAATCATTCAATAGCACCTAGCATTGCGGTGTAGATAGAAGTGTCCCTACATTTGCAGAATTACGGGTTTGAGAGACTGAAGAAACCATTAGGATTTGGTGTTAGGGTGTTTTTCTTCTGAAGTTACTCAGCCCACTGGAAAGTAATCTCCTGAAGTGAACAGTACTTCACTCACTTTGCTGATTGAGTCAGCCTTCTAAACAAAAACAGAAGAAAATAAAAACCACAGACAGTCTGTAAACCTAACCCGGCCATAAATGAGTCAACACATCCATTAAGATGCATTGACTTTCCATCTCTTCACATTTATAGCAAGTACAGATTGCAAACAGGAAATTGTTAACTTTGTGTGGGTGACACTAATTATGCACCACACTACCCCCAGGAAGCTCTTTTGGCATGCTACTTACTGAAACTTCATTTTTGGTATTCTTACCATGAAACAAATACAATTTTATCTTGCATGATGTTTGTCAAAATTGCCATCTTTCTAGGAAGAGTTATATTAGTGAATTCAATTTATAATTCAGAGTGTGAACTTTGTAAGATTTTATTTCCTTATCTCTCTATAAATATGATTATCCAAGCCTTTTCCATTTCTAACTGCTTTTAGCTCATGGCTCTAAAATGTTTATTCATGAGAAAAACCTTAGGGTTCTAACTACACAGACATTATTTCAAAACTTCAGTGACCACATTCCGAGAAATGCTGTGGCCTCTCACAGCACACAGAGTACACACAGCAGAATCATCTGCTGCAGTGGCACACTGGGGTGATGCCTCAGGTTTTAGCTTTTATATTTTTCACATTCTGTGCTGCTTTTGTGTGTGGGTCTGGGCTTCATATTCGGGGATGGTGAGCTCTCTGCACAGAGTAGGGAGGCAAAAAATTCCTTCTCTAGCTGGGCAAATGATCCAGACCTCAGCCCCATAAACAGCTTGGGCTGAACAGAGAAAAACAAGAAGGATGGGACTTCATGAGCTAAAGCTGTAACTGGACAATGAACTCCAATATGCAAATGGAGCAGAACTGATAACAGGGACAGACCCTGTGGCCAGGCATCCATTTTGTGCCCATTTTGGTTCATCTTGGGTGCAGCCCTGGCTGGGCTCTTGTGCCTCCATTGAGGCCTTTTAATAAATCCCTATTTTATTCTTTAACTCTGTCCAGCCTCTGTTCTAGGTCAGCCTGCACAAGGCATCAGGGCCATGGCTTTCCATCTGGTCAGAGTTGGGAGCCTCCATACTGGTCATACTGGGGCCAAAATCCAAAGCCATGGGTGTGTCCCCTGCAGCATTAACAGCGCACATATCGCTCTGCTGGTAGATAAAAAAAGTCTCCTGTAGGCACTTGTGGGCCTTGTGGCAGGTACTCCTGGTGTGTCTGTACCTCTCATTCCGACAGTTAGAGAAGCTCTCTGGTTCATTTCTCGTGTTGCAGCCCAAACTTGTTCTGAACTACGTATGGAAGGCAGGGATTTGTCACCTGACACAGCTGACACACAGCTGCCCCAAACTCGGCTTCAGTCCTACAGCCTGATGTAGGAGCTGAGACTTGTTGTATGATCTGAAGTAGGACGAGTTCCCTTCTCTTTTAGTGGAAGCTGGCTACCCTGCCTGAATGGATAGTGATTAAACACAGCATCCCATGAACTAACTGGTGAAGTGATTTCAAATGGCTCTGTTCAAACGGTGAATTATTTAATTCCTAGAAAAATGAGTAATGACTTAGCTGTCTCTGTATGCTCAATTACCATCCAAAATTCAGAATAGGATCTGTTAATGATTTCCTCAAGTCCTTGCTATTTGCATTTAGCAAAGCAGCAGTAATGTGAGTTGTAATTTGCAATGAGTAGCACATTACCAAATTGCTGTGCCTCTATGTTGCTACACTGAATCTTCTCTGATGTGAAGGAGAGGAAGAAAAACAGAGTAGGGAGAGGCAGATAACTGAGTGATAAACATGAATAATGCAATGATTTCCCAGTAAAACAACAACAAAAGTAGTAATGACACTTAGTAATTATTGTTAACATGCTACTAACAAAATACAGTTCTTATATTTTGTTTTATAGCTCATTATATTCTAATCCAGTATGTTCTGAGTAATGAAATGCACGACAAGAGTAACTGACATAGATTGCACTGTGGGTATATTTGAATTCAGGGTGTTGTTTTCTGGTTGGGTATGTAGCGATTTAAATATAGATAATATTTTTTCCAAGTAGCTTAATCGTTACGGGGAGGAAGCATTAAGAAGATATAGACTTTACTGAAATATGTCAAGCTTGAAAAGCTAGAGGGGAAAAGTGTCACTTCTTCCTTGAAAGACAAATATGATGATAACTGTGTGCATTGCATTACAAACCTTGACCCTGTAGCAAACTTCTCCTGAAAAAGCTTTTACAGTACCTTTATGTGTCTTTTTGGCTATGCTAGTGGGTAGAAACACTACAGCTGTCCATAAGATGATCTCAGATAATCCATCTGCTACAGGAATATCAAAATCTCCCAATGAGAAAAGCCACACAGCTTTCAAATGGGAGGCAGCATAACTCTGCTTAACTGCCCTCTGTGGATTATCCCTTACACAATGCCCAGTGGTGCAAGGCTGTCAATCAGTGCTTAAATGGGGACATTAATTAGCCCAGAATAGCTACTCATTTCTGATTGATTATTGTTGCAAATGGTTTATCTTTAGATAAATTATTCATGAATTATTACGGCCATCCTTTCTTTGGCTCTAAGGAATTTATATTACCTGATAAGTGACCAATCTTTTGACTTTTCTTCATTAATCATTGTATAGTGTTCTGTATTCCACCAGCTCGTTTCACCTTTACTTGAAGGTGCTGCTGGCATATCATTGTAAATAATCATTGCACAGTAAATCCTTTACACTTAACAGCCTTAGCTTAAGCACCTTACAGGATCTGTGCCATCTCACCATGACATTTGAGAGAAAGGAGATAATTTTCTTAGTAAGCATTCTTTAAGTGATAGACTTTCTTGTGTTTCTACTACTAGTTCTGTTAGCTTGTGCTATCCCTTTAAATTTAACTAAGGACAGTGAAGCATGACTGTTCTCTAGTTTTAATGCAGTCTTCACATCTGTAAAGTTAAAATTTGCCTGTATATAAAGATCTGTTGTGAATCCTTCATGCAGGGACTCACAGTTCAGCCTGCAGGGAGGAAAAACTTAGGAAGTGCTCTGTGGTTTGCAATGATCAGAGCATCAGGATCTGTTAGATAAGTGAAGGCCTAGAAGAGTATGAGAAGGAAAATTGTGACATTAGGAAAAGGCTGGGGAGGGGAAATTGGATAGGCAACGTTTGAGAAAGTATTAGACATGTGAATGGTGAATTTCTGTTGTTGGGTGTCTTTGGACATAAACTTGTAAAGCTGTGCCCTTTTTGTCTGTGATCCTGCTTTTCTCTTGATTTTTATGGTGTGGGACTTAAAAAGGCATAGCTAACTTCCTTACACCAACAGGAACAAAACACAGTTTGGGGAGATGAAGGAATGGCTCGACACACAACGGAAAAAGGAACTGTGCTATAAGGAAGAAATGGCCTCAGAGTACGTGGGGGGATGTGGGAAGCGTGGGCATGGGTTCTTTTGTTATTATTAAAATATTTTTTGACCAGGGATAAGTAAGCTGTTGGGTGACAGTGCACAAAACACACATTGCTCTGGCTGGACAGGGTAAATACTTTTCAGTGGAAAGTCAATTAATAAACATCTTGCAAAACACCAGAAAGATGCACAGCATTTTCTTGGAGGTCAAGAAACCAAACGGGATTTGGATGCAGTGAGATGGGATTTCAGTTCTCTTTGTTGGTTTGCTGGACAAGTGCACAACTTGACCAAAACCAAGCAGTCCCTTGAGCAGTGCTGCCTGCAGGTCACTGGCTAAGGGGGTGCTCTGGGGTGGCATGTTCTGTGCAGAAGGCTGCTGCCACAAACACCAGCCCTTGTGCTGCCCTGCCAGAAGAGCTGACTGACTCCAGGGGCGTGATCCTTCCTGGGATGCAGTGCTAGCAGCTGCTCCTTGTGCCTGGGGGCTTTGGTAAAACCCCTCCTGACGTGCCCACGTGCTCTTCAGAACACTGTCCCCTACTCAGACAGGTCCAGCTTTGATGAGGATAAACAAAATCCACGGCAGCAGTGGGAAGGCACTGTCAGACTAACGTTAGGATTGCAGTGTATATTAGCTTTTGCATGGAAATCTTGGTGTGATTTCTATTCCAATGGATTTTCTTCCCCTGGGGAATGGCATATCCAAAATGTCTTTCACAGGCTTTTGCACAGAAGTTGAAGTCATATTATAGGCTTTAAAAGCAACCAGCACATTTGCAATTGTTTCAAACAGAGCCTGCTAAAATACAACTTTCTGTCCTTTGGGACTTAATTTGCTTAGAAACAAAACATTCCCCTGAAGATAAATAGTAACAGGCATTGATTCTATTAACTGGAACAACGCTTCCAAATTAATTGAAAAAGATTTCCTAAAACCACTGTTACACTTCTATCAATTAAAAATATGTCCTGATTGGAAAGTTTGGTGCTGAGGAATTATAGTTAGAGCACACTGAAAACTTTCTGAATTAACTTTTAATTAAGCTATTTCATATCAAATTATTTTAATTAAGCTATTTTATATCAGGCTATTTTATATCAAAGACAAATGCAGCATTACTTCAAAGAGTTCACACAGAACATGAAAATCATTAACACTCAAAGCTGGGCCATATGGTTTGGCAGGAATTGGAATGCTCAGACATGGGGGCAGCTTGAAGCTTCAGTATTGTGAGTCCATTGGTCGAGGAGAGAAAAATGCTGAAGTCTTCAAAGAACATGGATATTGTCACGTGGATATATTTTGTTTTAATTCATTGGGTAATCCAGTCCTGAGTCATTACAAAGTACTTCAAATGTTAAAATAAATGTGCAAGGGGAAGGACAGTTGATTTCTCCTAACCATGTTGGTAAATAAATTATGGAAGCGTACAGTACAAAAATCTTAGATATAATTTCTTGATCTTGGGAAAATCGAGGGTGGAAAAAGGACAGGGAAATATGTTCTTGGAGAACAGATTGTGAGAAAAGTGCTATAATTCTAGAAGTTCTAGAAGCACTGGCTTCTGTCCTTCTGAATTCCAGGACGTTCTTAGATCCTAGTGCAGTGCTTAAAGCTGAAATTGTATTTGTACAGTTGAGGACTGTGCCTTGAACATTTTCCCAAATTCAAAGGATTTTACTCTGTCACTAGAAGATAAAGTGCTTGACTTTTCAAATGAGGCAGTACAGACTCTACCTTAGAATACATTTAAATCCCTGAGAAATGCACATTAACAGGGTGTGCTGGACAGTGTCCAAATGAGAGAAGGTTGTAGGTAAAGAGAAAGAAATAATCACATACTTTGAAAAAGCTCTAAAGATGACTCCTGGACATTCAGCATGAGCAGAAAATGCTGGCAAGTCTTGCAAGTGCAACACAAATGCCACAGCCAAGTCCATTTCCTTTCTGAATTCAGATTTCAAGATGCCATGTGCAGGTTGTGCAGCGTGGATTCCTCTGGTTTTGTTCTAGATCAGTCATTTTCTCCCCAGGACACGTGGGGCTGGGGGGAGGGTGGGTGCCTGCAATGGCTGAAACTATAAATTTAGAATTTCATTCTGCTTTTAGTCAGGAGCACAGCTGAAAATGCAGAGTAGCCTGGAGTGTTTAAATCTCCTACCTTTAAAATGTTTTTCAGTCATCCTGTAGTACAAAGTATAAAACTTGAATTAATTATTTTCAGGAAACCTATAATGGTTTGGGTTTTTTTACTTCCTGAGTATTGAGAGCACCTTCTTTTTTTTTGTGTGCTTTTTTTCCCAAGACAGAGCTTGATTTTTTTGGAATATATAATTTGCTGCTACAGTAAAGAAATTATTTAAAATATTGAAAAATAAGCTGAGAAGATGCACAAGCATGTGATGTGACCAATAGCATTTATCATCTGGCCATTCATGTGGCAGACCTATAATTGAGGGGTAGCATAGCATTTGAGGGGTCCCAAATAAAAATGGTAATACTTCTCAAAAATAAAACTGTTTAAGGTACAGAGTTATATTAAGTTTTGGGTTTTTTAAACTTGTGCACAGCTGTGCATTTGCAGGTCTTACCTGAAGTCTGCAAAGATAAAAGTGCCAACATACAGAGATTAAAAACAATCTTCCAGGTACTTCTGAACTGTCTGGAATTTGGAAGGACTGTAGATCTTATGACACACACTGGTCTCAGGAAGTATGGGCAATTCAGATAAGATTTGAATAATCATCAAACATTTTGCTGCTTTCTGCTTATCTTCCATTTCAAACTCTGAAATATTTTAGGCTTATCTGTCACAACAAAAAAGGAAAGAAGTCAAGGTGCTATCATGGTAAAAAAAAAGTACAACTATCAATAATAAGAGGTTTCTCAGTGCTCTGAGACATTTCCTGGCACCTGCACCCTCGGGCCGAGAACTGAAAGCAGGCAGAGGTTGGGGTTGTGTTAATTTAACAAAAGCATTTTAAAATATCAGCTCTTATCTCTAGAAGTGTTAGTGAGTGTAGAGAAAAGATAAGATTTCAATTAACTGGAGGTGAAATATTGGTTAAATGTGCTTTCCTCCTTGTTTCTGGTTGCTTCTTGTTTTCAGGGTAGTTAAACATATTTCATAATCGTTATCTGAGTATTAAGCAATTATTTTGAAGTTGTGCTGAACTTTTTTTCCCAACAGCTCTGCTCTGACACTTGGTAATAAGGCAATCTGGCCAAGTCGACCCGGTTTGGCAGAAGCAAGTGCGATTATCCTTAGTTCTCAGGTAAGTTACACTGATGTTATTTTTATGATGCTTCTTTCCTATATATTCTTATAAATTCCTGTTAAAACTAATTATGAAGCATTTTCTTTGTTTTATTCGTTGGTGTACTTCTCAAATGTAGAGAACATATCCAAAAATGAGGATCAAAAACTCTCAGTGCCGTTTATCAGCTTTAAAAAAGCAGTTTAAACTGTTCAATGGTAGTTATGATAAAATTTTTTTGTAATCAGCATTTTGGGGTGGGGGATCTGTTTGTTGGGAATTTTTTTTGGGGGGGAAAGGGGATTCAGTTTTGTTTTTTCATTCTTTGACCAAAAAGTTTTCCTAATTAACACAACAGGTGTTTGAAACTCCAGTAGTTTACTGGTGCTGATACTTTTCAGTGAGTCTGCTTGCTGCTGACACCACTTTGTTCACACCAGTTTTGCTCATGATAATTAGGCTGGGCTCAAATTGATCAATAACTTGTGACATGTTTTCACTATTCCAAGTTATCTTAGACCATGCTTCCATGATTGCTGTTTTTCCTTGTGTGCAGCAGAATAACAATTTCCCTAAATCTAAGCAAAACCTATTCATCCTTGAAATCAGGCAGCAATATGTTATATAAGTATTTATACATAAATATATAAATTAAGAACTCATCTGTATGCAATGAGTGTTACGCTGAATATAATAAATTCAATTTGGCTTATAGAAATAAGCACATTATTAAAAAGCACAGTGTTCTGCTTGCATTGCTGTGGGAGAGCAATTGAAATCCCCATGATAAAGACAAACTGCAGCATGATTGTGGTGTATGTGTATGATTACTGACAGGATCAGAGGAGTTATGGCAAAAGGTCAAGGCAGGAACTGCAATATCGGTGCTAACCAATCCCCCTTGTCCCATAAGGAAGGAGAAAACCAAAATGTTTCATGTTGAGTTTAAAGAACATAAAGTAACAATCTCTGGAAGCTGGACTTTTTACCCTTCTATTCTCCATATGGTTATTTATACATTATTATTGTCACTATTAGCTTAGCATTTCATCTCTCTTGTCCTCTTCAGTGATATTTGCAGTAGAACCATCCCAGTTTCTGCAACACTTTTTTCAGTGTGGACTTTGGCCACTATTCAATAGCAATCTTATCATGGCAAATAAAGACACAAAGTAGATGTTCTAGCTCTTCAATGTGCAGCAAAACTTCTGCTTAGCACCCTTTTCTGCACTGCCATTGTCAGCTTGGGCTCTCTTTGGCATTACTTCCTCCCTGTACCCTTTCCTGCCCCTAAAGAACATGAACTATTTATTTTATTCTGTATACTAAATTAAAAAAAAATATAAATAATAAAACTAATATAAAACTAAATATAAAATTTTCTGTATTTAGTCAAAAACAAAAACTAATGTTTTCTACTTATGCCTGGTTTACCATGGAGTAAAGATGGCTTTTCATCATGATTATTCCACTGCATTACCCTTTGTCTCAATCTTTATGTATCTGCAAACATGACAATAATTTAATTTCTTTCTAGTGAGCAAGTCGCTCATCAGAGTATTAGTCTGGTTATAATATCCAAACTTGGAGGAACTTCTTAAGTGACACCTAATTAAAAGCAACATCAGCCCATAGGGTCCTTGAAGGACTTGTGATATCCTAAAGCAAATGTTTGGTTTGAGATCTGCTTCGTCTCCATTGGTTTGTTGTATATTCAGATTCCATGCCAAGAGATTTGTGTTGGCAGGGGGTGATGGTGGTGATAGGGGTGTCATTGAGAAAGTTCTTGTGCTGGAGAGTAAAAGACAACTCCCAAAGACTCTGCAGCTGCTCTCTATTCCGAGTTCATTTAATGTTTGAGTCCCCCTTAAATTTGAACGTTTATATCTTGGGTGAGGTTTTATCTGTACATGGTCCTTTCAGATGAAATTTGTAACCACTGGCTGCTTTAAGTTACTTATTCCTCTCTAGAAAGTAATCAAAAGCTGTCCAGACTTAATGGAACGCTTTAATAACTTTAGGGAAAAAAGGTTAAAAAAGAAATTACGTGCAACTTACTACAGATGAACTGATAAAACACTGGCTGTGAAATATTTTGTAAATTCAAATTTAGTGACTCCTACATTGTTACAAAAAATATTGGATATAATTTATTTATTGGAATTAAATTTTCTTGTTATTTAATTCCTCTTGAACCTATCCTATTTCCAATGTTTTGTGCAAGTGTGATAATAAGCATGGCATATTTATAGATTTTTATTTAAAATGAGATTAAGTTTGAAGGAAAAACCCTCTTCTGCATAGTAAAGAGAGGGACATTAGCAGTGGTAGGAGGAATGGGAGTTACTGGGCAGGTGGGTATATTCCAAGATCTAAAGGATGATTATGACTGTCCTAGATTATTTACATCAAGAAGATTTCACCTCAGCTCTGTTACTTTTTTGTTAGATTTGGGGATCCCTGCCAGTTAAATGTAAAGTCTTCACTGAAAGAGCCCCAGTGCTGAACAGCAGACCACAAATGTGGTGCCAGCACTTACTGCACCTGATTTTGTCAGGATATTCCAAGTGCCACCTTTTATGAACCTGTGTAACTCCACACACTAACCGTTTATATCCGTGTGAAGGTCTTTTTTGGTAGACTAAATAAGTTTCACAGAAATAAATCTCTCTTACTTCCTCACTGTAGGTGCACTCAGGTCTCTGTTTTGTCCTCTGAAGTTAGTAATGTGTTTAGCATAACTATAAACCCTTTCAGGAGCTGCTTTGCTTAGAGCCTCAGTGTTGCCCCACATCTCAGGGGTCACCAATGGTTGCTGCTGGAGTCCTGTCAGGGTGAATCAAGAGTCTTGACTCCAATATCAGAAGGCTGATATTATTTATTAAAATTACTGCATTGTTCAGAAGGATTTGGGCTATTTCTGCCCAGGTACAGAGCTAGCATTCCCCACTGTACTAAGAAACTAGAGAAAATTTCTGGAATTGTTCTTTACAATGTTGATTTATACTTATTTATATAGCTTTTGGGGCTCTGCAGTTGAAAATAGGATTAAAATTGCATTGATAGCATTGATAATGTGAGACTGAACTCACAGTGTTTCAATAAATGCCTTCTGCTATAAATCCTGACTCTTGTATGCTCTGGAAATTGAAGGTATTAACTCAAATAGGAAGTTATAAAATAATTGGTTTTGACAAAAAGAAATCCATAAACTTGCATGAGATTATTACATTTCCTAAGAATGAAGCTTAATTAAACAAGAGATGTAACAGGTTAAGTGAAACACCAGGAGAAAAGAGAAAGACAGCTGTAATGGAAATGCATTTAATTACCAGTAAAAAGTTTAAGAACACTCTAGATGTTTCAAATGTATATTTTGTTGAGTAAAGATATGACTCCTCATGAGTGGCAAATATTTGTCTGCAAATGTATTGTTGCAGCAGGTAATTACTGTAAAGTTCCAGCTTGTTCTTACACCTATGATGGGTTTGATTAAGAAACTTCTAAAGCCTTCCCAGTAGAGAGGGCATTCAATACCACTGTCGTGTACATTGTATTTGTATTACTCTGCAATTCTTGTAAGGGTAAGATGAAGAGGCCAGAAAATGTAAGCATGCTGAAATAGGCTCTGCTTGTCACTCTTTTCTTTACTACAGAACAGGCATTAGAAAAAGGTTATTAATTTTTGCAGGGTTAGCAGGGTTCTTTTGTCACTGAAACAATTAATTTTAACCTTAGAAGACAGCCTGGTTTGAGCAGCTTCCTAAAAACTTTCAATAATCATTATGCTTGCCAGAATTCGATAAATCCAACCTAATTTTTTTCCTTTTGTGAGAAAACTGTGTCAGGCTATGTGTATTCTTTCTTCTGCATATCTTGAGCCACCATTTCACATTGTTGGTGTTATGAAATTTCTTATTAAAACCATTTCAGAAATGGATTTGCATAATAAAAATTGCAGAGTATAATCACAGATAACATTAGCTGGGCTGTGGAAAATGCGATCTTTATTTGTCTTTTGGTATCTTCCTTTTCAATGCGCGGTGAATTGCTGATCTTTCCTGCTTCAGAAGATAAATTTGGGGTTATTCTGCACCTTGTACCTCGATATCTTACTGACTGCAGTGCATTATGAATCTTACTGGGTAGCACAGCCTGGCACCCCACCAAGAACAAGCTATTCCCTACTCCAGCTCCTTGCAGTGTCTGCTTTGGAATGGAGCAAAAGTCCCTTGACAGATGTCCTGACAAAGCAATAATGAAAAGGTCATACCACACTTCCCGCAGCATTTATCTTGTTTTTTTAGTGGCTGTGTACTGAAAACTAGAGCAAATTACACCTAATTAGGGAGACTAAGTTCTGCAATAAAGTGTCTTTTATCAGAATTATTACATGTTGTATTTGAAAATCCTAAAACTCCTAAATAGCATCTTGACAATATTCTTATTCAGATCCAGTCTTAAAACGTTTTACCTTTTCTAAAGATCAAGGTCACAAACTCAGCAGTTCTTTTTTTATGGGGCCTTGGGGCCATTTTGAACTATTACTACTTCAGGAATTCTTGATCATGATTGAATACTGAAACAAAAGCACATCATAGACATTCTGAGCAAGTCTTTCCTGACAGCATTGTCAGCATATGGAATAAGAAGTGCCCAATATTTAGTGACAATTATGAAAATGCTTGCTTATCAATTATTTTACTTTCCCTTGGTAAGTCATAAATAATTAAAGGCTAAGTCTAAAAATACTGCATGTTTAGGCAAATACACCAATTTTTTTATTTTTCTTTTATCATATTCTGATTTTAGAAAACAAAGTAAAACCAACTGATGATGATGAAGAAGAAAGTATTCTGTGTCAGTACAGAGAAGTAATTTGGTTAAGTTTAGAACAGACTCTTTGGAAAGGCTGCAGAAGATTTTCAGGTGACTTAATTAGTTTTGCTAGACTCACGGGCTGTTAATTATAGTGGCAACAGTGTCATCATTATGTCACCAGTAAAATAAGGTGCTTAATTGTTATTAGCAGTTATTATGCTGCTTAAAAAAGCCTTACTAATTTCCCTTTATGTCAGGCCTTTTCTGCACAACTGATAGCAACAGTAAACTTTGTTACATTCCAGCTTGCTCCATGTTTCAAAATGCTTAGAAAACATGGTCCAAAATCAAACAGGAGTTACAAGTCACTAAGATCGTTCCCCTCATGTTTTCTTCTAAATAAGAAACACAGGATAGGATTATGTTTAGTACATTTGGGGAGATCCTACTCACAATAAATCTTATTTTCCTTCTACTTTGTGTAACAAGTGGAGACTCAGAATAGAGCACTCTAATTACACCTATGCAAATACTGACTCAAAAATTTTTCTTTTTGGTAATTAAATAATTGTTTAGTAATGTTAATTGTTCCACTAAATGCTTACATTTTTCTTTCCCTCTGTTTTTTCTAATCTGGTGATTGGTGTTTGACATACTCATACTCATCATTGGTTGATGACCAATCCAAGCTCTTCCTGTGTTGAGCTACCCCTTTTTTTCTTTTTTTCCCCACAAAATCCAATCAAAATACACAGACTGAAGGAACAAAAAGACCTTTCATTCCAACTCTGTCAATCCTAAAGAAATTTTTCCCCCTCAGACATCACTTATTTACCTTGCCTTTTCTGAAAAGTCATAATTTTCATCATTGTAACTTCTACATAGTGTAATCCTAGAGGAAGAAGTATGAGGGTTATAAAAATGACTGAATATAGAATAGATATTATAATAATGACTTAAGACAGAAATTATAAATAATAGGGGAAGTATACATGATTTTATTTAATTTTTTTCTCTGACATAGCAAACTAGGGATTAGATTCTTAGTAAAGAAATTGTTTAATGTAGACTCAGTTTGTACTGTTGAGGATGTAGCCTCATCTACTTCTGTGCTGTTCTGAGACAGGCTCTGAAAATTCTTCTGATTCTCAAATTACAGGTGTTGTGCTCTACTGAGTTATAAACAATTGAAGAAACAAATCATGTAATGGTATGGAGGCCTATTACACATCAAGATGAATTACAAAAGCAAGTCATGGTGCCAAAGTGATAAAGGATTAGGATTTTATGTGCTGCTAGTGTTGAACCACAATTATCTTAGCCAAGAATGAGTAATTATTCAAAATAAAACACAATTTTCTGTCAGTTCAGACTGCTCAGAATATATGGGGTATAAGTTTTCATTGAAAAAAAAATATTTTGGCTCAAAGGCTAAGTTTTCAGAATCAGTGTGACCTTTCCATGTCCTTCAGTTATCAGTCTGTTGCTATAGCATGGATAATTTTTTCAGGCACTTTGAAAAAGATTCTGCAGAGACAGAGGCTGTATTGAAATTTTACTCTAAGCCCCTCTACTATCAACGCTCCTGTTTTTTTTCTGTCATGCAATTTTGTTTGGTTGTTTGTTTTTTTGGTTGGGTTTTTTTGTGTGTTACGCTGTCCTGTGAATTAGGGGTCAGTGACCTCATGTTTGGATGTTCCTGGTGGACACGAATAGAGAGATACAACTGCAGGTACAGGGCACTGAAAGTTCTCCTTGAGAACTTGAATGGAGCTGTCAGGGTGCTGGGAATTGGTCCTTTTTAGAACAACAAAAGTTAAACTCTACACAGAGCACAAATAATTTCTCTCTTTCTAGGTGTGGCATTGCCAATGGAAGCAGTGACCCCCTGGATTTGTGCTGGACCAGGACACCTCAGTGTAAGATGAGTTTCTGTAAACCTGGGGTCTCCAGGAGTGTGAGGTGCAACGTGTCCTGGCCCAGACACTGCCAGGGAGTGCTTTCACAAGTCCCTTTCTGGTCAAAAACCCAAGGAATCTAACTCAAATGTCATTACCTGCCAGCTGCAGGGGTACCCTTTACCTGGGTTTTTTTAGGCAAGAGTAGTAGAGATTATCACCAAAAGAATAAAGGGTAATTCAAGTGGTTCTCAGAATCCTCAGGAAGACTAAACATCCACTAAGTCAGGCAAAATATAAGGAGATATATTGAAATTGTGCCTTAAGATTATCAAATCAGCTTGATAGGTTCATGATAAAGGCACCAAGAGTGTTTTTTCTTTCTCAGTGAATTTGGCATTGGGAGTGCATGGAATTTACATCAGGTACTTAACTTCAGCATATCCTACGGACAGTGACTGTCAGGATACTTGTACTGTTACTCCATGACAGCAGGAAAGAGAATTGCATTTCTGAAGTGGCATTCTCATGACATGTAATTTGATAAAGGGTTCATTAAAAATTTTCACTTTTGTTTATATAACGTCATTTCATTTTAGTTATATAATGCATTTTAAAAGTTTGTACATTCTCTGTATTTCCATGCTCTAATCAATTAATCCTCTACAGATTTTAAAACACAAGAAAAAACTACTTTTCACTGCTAAAACACAGCTACTGGCTTGGCATTTTCCTCAATGCTAATGTTGTCTTACTTTACTGTCAACAGAATTTAAGAGCAAACAAATATGTTAAAGCTATCTAAACTTATCACCAAATATCCTGATCTGTTTAGTTTAACTTATCCTTGGATTGTGCATATTTCTTCATCTGCAACAAGCATGAATCCTGTGACTGAACTAAACAATTCCTTTGTTATTGTATGATTTGGGTATCCTACTCATGCGTATCAGTGGCATGACTAATATAAATATTATTTTAACAGAAATAAATTTCTAAGGAAGAATTCACTATAAAAGAACTTAGTCCGGACAGGTTTGGTTTTTTTAAATGATACCTTAATGGCTTGTTAATTGTTCACATGTTTCAAAGTGGATGATTAAAAGTGAAAGCACCTGTGATGACTGTACAAGAAAAAGCCCCCAGATTTGCACGGTGATATTTGCTTTTTTTGCCTAAAGTTGTATGGAATAAATTTGCTACTTAGAATCACTGCTATACCATCTAGAACAATATTCTATGGCAGCAGTTCCAGTACTTCATCAGGGAAAAGGGAACTCTTTGGGGGCATATGCAAGATCATAAAACTTATGAAATGTTGATGTTCCCACAGCCACCGTGAATCAGAGCTGGGGCTCGGCCCAGCTGCCAAGCTTGCATTAATATTCACTGAACACAGAAACAGCTTCAGTTTCAAAACCAAAGAATAATAAATTGTTCATACTGTAGCTGTCACTGTGAGGGGTGTCTCAAAACAGAGCAGCCTCTCATTAAGGGGAATATCTGTGAGAGCTCACACTGTATTTACACTAATGGATACAGCAGCTCCATTCCATTACTGTGGGTGTGCGTGGGGATTGAATATCTCAGATCTTTTGCAGTGATTTAAACACAGCTGTGCTGACAGCAGAAAAGTGGTAGTGATGAAGTCTGGAAGGGATTAAGGCTTATTATTACTAATCTAATCTATTTTAATGAAACTCAGATTGACTGTTGTATTGTTGGAACCTTTTCATCTGTTAATATATGGAAGGGAGAGTACAGATCAGTCTTCCTGTTCAGAAATTATATGTGATCAAAACAGTTTCAAATGGGTCTTTCCTCCCCTCCTTCATCATGTGAATGGATTCTGGGTACATAGATGGATGAAAAATGCAGAGTACCCTTGCCTCATTCTAATCCTTCCTGACCAGAATATTAATGGGCAGCGCTGATTTGTAAGTTACCTTTCTTTCATGTCCTATGACAATTTATGGCACTGTCTCAAAACAGACATTTTAGCAAAAAGAGCTCTTTGTTTTCTCACATGTTCTTAGGTATACCAGGCCACGGTGCCAATATGATTTCAAACGTGCTGGATTGCAGTGGAACTCCTGTGGAAGACCTGTGACATTCACATGAACACCACAGGAATTCTTAATAAACTGCAGGTTTTACTGAATACTGATTTAATTATTAGGACAAATATAAATCTATTCCCCCTTTGTCATCAGGGCAGCTGTGTGAGTGGAAAAGTGGGCGTTTCCTTGATGGAAACAGGAGGAGAACTTGTAAAATCACAAAGCATTACCTGTAAGGAAGAAGGAGACAGATCCACTAAGCAGCTGGGGGGGAAATGAAAAAATGCAGGCATGCCACTGGTATATTGCATATGTGTGTCTGTGGGTAATGAAATGAGTTATGGAATATCATGCTAAAATGTAAAAATGCCACCTCTAAAAAATTTTCAGGAGCAGAGAGTTTGTCTTATCATTTATTTGAACATTGAGAGTACACTATTACTGCAGGGTACATAGAACAAAATGAGAAAAAGAGCAATTAGTCTTTCCTGGTTTTTGAACTATGTTGCTGGTAAATATTTTTTTCAGGACGTTTTTAAGGGAAAAGAATAGAAGCTGACTTGCTTGGTGAGTGTGTCAGGGCACTAGGTGGAGCAAAGGAAATATGGTCAGTGTTAGCCAGCATTATGTGGTACCCAGTGGGTGGAATTCTGGCTGTGCCGGAAACTTGGAGACTTCCCATTAATTTATTTCATTCTTGGTGTTTGTTTCATAAACCAAAGCTCCCTGGTGTAACTGAGAAGGCAGGGCAGTAGAAGGCTTCTCAGTGGCTGAAACCCCACTCTGCTGACCCCTTGTCCTTCTCCAAGCAAGTGTGACCAAAAAAAGAACCAGTAAAAGCATTTCCACTGAAAAAACTCAGTGAAACAGTAGAAATATTGTCTTGTTGTTAGTATATTTTCTCCTTAATCTATGAATTCTCTTAACATTTTCCCTACAGACAAGAAAGAAATTTAATGTCCAAGGAAACACTAACCTCTATTTCAGTTTTCTTTTTAGTTATTTTTGAAGAAAAGTTTCTTTCTAATGCTTGCCTTAGATCTGCTTCAAAGCTGTGTTTGAAATAGCAGCAACTCAAACATATATCTGAAATCTTTGAATCACCCAGTAAGAGAACTTTTTCCCACCCCTCCCCAAAGGTCAGAAGCTCAGCTTTCCTTATTATTATGAAAAGATTGTTAATGATTCTTATTGGGGACTTAACTGTTCAATATTGAAATTACTTCAATACTGCATTTATTGGGATAAACGTGCACTGTTAACAGGAGCAAGGGTTGTGCACATTCATCTACTGCATAGATAAAAATGAGTAATTAACATAGTGCTGTGTTTTGTGATTTTCAGTTAAACATCATACACTTTAAAAATACCCACAGAAACTCAGAATTGTTAGGCATTTAAATAGGCATTTAATAGACATTTAAATGTAATAGGCATTTAAATTTATAGACTGTTTTACATTGATAGACTATTTACTGGTGGAAGGTGTGTAAGTGCATAGCATATATGCTGTATATAATTAGGATTTTCTGGAGTTTTGGGGGCTTTTTTCTCCATGATTTTAAAAGGACAAAACTTTTTAGAAGCGCAGAAGATTTATCCTCTGAAAATTCAGGAATTTTTGTTTAACTTTTTTGAAAGTCTTGACCCAAATGTATGGAGGTATTTTGTACCTTACTGTTGTATATCTGACCATAACAAAGTAGCAGCAACCTAGAACAACAGATAGAGTAGGAATGCTCTTAATCATGAAGATATATTGATGATTCTCCTCTTGCCTGGTTTTGCCCTTAATCTCTTTTATCAGACCTCGCAATTCCTACTGCTTAGATTATAATTTTTCAAGAAAGTCTCTCAAAAAATGAAATAAATTCAACTTTTTAATGATTTGTAAGTTTATATAAATGACAAGTTCAAAAAAGAGCTTGATGAGTTCAGATACATCCACTACTCAAGGCTAGCATTAGGTGTTTTCTGGAAATCTCATTATAGGCAGCTCATGAGTGTAATTAATATTAATTTATATACAGATATCCATCTAAATGCCAAAGCATTTTTGTACAGCAAGTTCCTTTCTAGTCCTGAATTGGTATTGGGGAAAAAATGTGAAAGAAACTTGGTGGGGTCAGAATGGGGGGCATTGAGATTCTCATGAGTAACACTTTTTTGACTGTTCTTAGTAGATGCAGTTTCAGTTGTCTCAGTTTTCAGAATGCTCTGTAGAAAAAAATGCAGATTTAAAAAAAAAAATTATCCTTGGAATTTTTTTTTTGTCAATTCTTCAAAGAAGACACAGACTTCTCTCAGATATTAGTATTATTTTTGTGTTTGAATAAGGCACTGCTGTTTGTTCTTACCTCAACCAGTCTGTGATCCTGCAATATTCTCTCTAAATACTCTTTAAAAATGATCCCCTATAAGTGAAACCTGTAAATCTCTCTCCAGTCTTGTACTGCAATGGCAAGTGGGGAGCAAAACTTGAATCAGAAAGTGCATTTGGGTTATGCTTATTTCTTTAATAAAATACTAAGTTTTCTGCTGCTTTCCTTAGAGCTTGTTCTGACAAGTGGCATAAGGATCTGCATGTAACATTTTTAGGAAGTAGTTGGGAATGTCTGCCAAATCTGCGTGGTCCAGTTAATTCCAGTGGAAGCTGCACCTCTCAGGAATGTATTCCTGGCCATGGATTTTGGCAGAGCTGATAATACTTCAGCCTTTTACAAGCAAACCAACTGCAAGAGGGTTATATCAATCTGCTTTGATTTTCTTTCACATCAACAAGAGGCAGCAGAACATCACCAATCCCTGGGAAACTGGGACTAAAAGCTTTTGCATTTTTGTGTTAACCAGCTTACAAAAGTTCTGTCCTGGGAGGGGAGAGAAAGACGTGGTGAGGGAAATGAAGCTGATGTAAGAGAATTAGTTGTCCTAGTTCCTGAACAAACACCCTTTCTCTCAGAAAACTGGTGATCACAATGAGCCAGAACCAGGGTTACCTCTTTCCTACACGTGGGTTATCAGGATCAACTTCATAATGAATTTACTCTACTACTTTTGGGCTTTCGTGGCTGGTTGCTTAGTTATTTTTTCCCTCATCTTTACTACACTGAGTCTGAAATGCAGTATTTTGTTCCATCTCAGTGAGTATTTTCCAAAAGCATTCAGTGGATAATATCAAAGAATAAGTTTGAGCTGCTCAGAGAGCTAATCATTAGCTGCTCCAGAGAGTTCCCAAATGGAAAAGAAATTTGCATTAGAAAGAGAAGATCCAATCATAAAAGTTATGTAATCCAATTATAAAAACACTTTGTGATTCTGGAGTTCATGGACTGTTTGCCTTATTTACTAATGAGCCTAATTAAAAAGATCCCTGAAGCCAAAAATAATGGGGGTGGCAACTGTTGAAACACCATACAGTTGCCAAAAAGAAGTGTTAAGCTCAACTTCAAGTCTTCATTTCTGGAAATAGTCCTGACTTTTAGGATCTGCTATTCCAGAAGGAGAGTAGTTGTACAATTTGCATCCAGTCTTTATTTCCAAAAGTTTGGAGTTACTGTGATTCAAGACAAATGACAGCAATATTTTGCTGTCTTTATTTAACTAAATCAAATAGGTGATGTCATAACTTTGTGACTCCTGACCCTTTAGCCCTTTATGATTATTAGTTCTTCCCCCATCAGCATAGTTACATAACTTGGAATTTTCAATCATTTTTTTTCACCGTTTTTGACCAACAGTTCAACCACAGCTAGAATTTTTAGTATTAAGATCAGAGGATATTATTTTTTTTAACTTGGTTAAGGGCAATTTCTATCATTAAGCAGTGAAATTTTTTTTTCCATTTTTTTTTACAGAGAAAAGACTACAACTCTCTCTCTCTCTCACTCTCTCTGATATGAAGATTTGTCTATCTGACCCACAGACTGGATAATCTAAGGTTTTTCATGCTCAATTCCAGAGAATAAACATTTAAGTAGCAAGTTGTCAGAGTCAGAATCGAGATCATTATGTGGAATATCAACAAATGAGTTATAGCTGAGTTGCTTAATGACCCTAAGTATAATTACTAAATGTTTGAAAACTAGGGATGCAGTTTCATTTCCAGTGTTAAGTTAGGAGTCCTATGAATTCCTAACTGGTAGGACTAAAAAATAGTTATCAATAGTTTAGAGACTGCCTTAGGCAGGGGTAGATATAGCCTTGGGCAAAGAAAAAGTGTTTTCTCCAAAGAGCCTGTCGTAGTAAAAAAAAAAAAAAGAATAGTGGATGTTTTTATCTGACTCTGCTCATTTTATTCTTTCACTGTATCTGAAGAAGTTGTGGTGCCTGCAGTCTCAGTAATTTAAGGTTTTTATCTATTCTGACCAAATCTTATCATGGAATAGAACTGAAAAAAACTATGTGGTAAATGTTGTACTCATTAAATGGATGTGTTAAAAAGCTGACATGCTTAACTTGTCATTCCAAATAAATTTAAGGTTAAAGGAATGAACTAAAAGACCCAAAAGTGTATAAAGATGTTGTACCTATGACAGTCAAAGCACCATCAAATTTTGGTTATTTTATTTTATTTTTAAATATTTTATTATTTTTCTTTTAATTGCCATGGATTCAGTTTGGCAAATTGATTTATATGATTTATGGGTCTGCAGGATTTGATGTACAAATCATCCTCAAGCCTGAATTATGAAACACCACTGAATACTGGGCTCCTGGCTTAGTCTGACATGGCATTGCTGCCCTTTGTTTATTGACTTGCCATTCCTCCATTCCATCCAGAACAATTCTGAGAGGAGAAAAGCACTTCATTTCACTGTGCTAAATGCAAACAGATTTTTACTTTATCACTGTCTAGTGAGAAATTAGAACATAGCTCTACAGAATCAACCAGAGAGTTGATAGATTTCTGAAATGTTTATTATTTCCTCTGAATATATATTTCAACTCTTTTTTTCTGTGAAGGATTAGAGCAAGTTGGATGAATTTTATACAGTGATTGCAGCATTGTCCCAATGTACATGCTTAGAGAAACCTTACAATATATTAATCTGTTACAGAAATGTTTGTATAAAACTTGTTTCTTCCTGAAAATGCTGCTAGAGCAAGAAAAAAGTTAATCCTCTTAGATAACAATGTGCATTTGAATGGATTTCACAGGAAAACTGAGTGCCAACAGAGATATAGTTATTTAACTAAGTGGCAGAGGTAACATATTTTTACCTTTGTTGTTCTTTTTGTTGCTGTCTTTACAAACATAATGGGTAAGTCAGAAAAACATATTATGTCAGGAAAATAACACTGAGCCTGCAGGGCAGTCATCAAGGTGGTTAAATAACCATCTCAAGTGTTTGTGATTAGTAGAAATAAGTAGAGAAATAGATTGTTCTTAGTCTGTGAATGCACTTAAATCAAACAACACTTGTAATCAATCAATATGGCCATTAGTTTTCTGATCCTAATGTCATTAATATCAGTGAACTGGAAAAACTATTGACATACCCTATTTCTGGCTTTACATTGTGACAGTTTCTGAGCCTTTTACGAGCTTTACCACAAGTCTGCCACTTGTGACCCAACTGAATTTTCTTCAGAATTTACAAAATTCAGATGTTTGGTATTCGCGTCAGGTGAAAGAGAACTATGTTCTAACACAAATTTTATTTCATCTACTGACTTGACATTTTCAAGAAAAGCTTTTGTTGTTATAAAATTTAAATGTGAAATCTGAAATAAATCTGTAGATTATACATTCTCTTTTCAAGGAGAAATAAATTATTGTATTAGAGTGGCTGGCTGTATAAGCTACTATGTGGTGAGAAGAGGCAAAATCTGCATAACTAACTGAAGAGCAAAGATAAATTAGGGACCAGAACAGGTTTATTTCTTCTCTTAAATGTTTCTAAGTGTCTCTAACATAATACATGCTTTGTTGTGTTATTTTTAAAGCATTTTCTGGATGCAGGCACTTGATACAAAGAGCACGTGGTACAAGAGGGTCTTTAATTTCAGGATTAAGTTCTAAATCCTACTTATTCCAAGAAAAAGGTAGAGCAAACAGATTCTAACTAAGCAAACAAGGGAGTAGGAAATTGGAAAGAACATTTTTTACAAAATTTCAGTTGTGAAAGGCACATGTGAATAGATTTCATCACAAGTGTACTTCTGCATAAATGCTCCATTCCTACAGGCTGTTCTTGGATGACTGAATGTAACTGTGCATTGGAACAAGCACAATGATAAAATCACCATCTTGGTAGGAATACTTGGTGAAATAGTTCCAAAATAGAGCTTTTGTTGTACCTTTATGGTGGATTTTACAGTTCATGATGGGCGTGATCTACCAAAACAGAAATTCAGATCAGAGAGTTAAGGTGACTCTTCCAGCAGAACCACAGAGTCTCCATGGATTTAAATGTAATATCCAATTCCAGAGAGAATCACATCAGGTCTGTACTCTCTTCAGGCAATGATGGTAAGGGAGAAAGAACATGAAACACAAAAGATTAAGACCTCTGCAAAGTACAGTAACAAAGGGAAACTTCAACTAACTTCATAAATCTTGAATAAATGTCATATCAGGACAGAATGCTTGCTTCTGACATATCCAGAATTTGAGTCAGTCCTTCTTGGAGAAAACAGTCAGGAAATCTTCAAAAGTAGATTTAGCAGTCAATTATTTAGATCTGATTCAAGATGTACTAGAGATCATAATGGACCTACATTTAACTTCTCTATGTAAGAATGGCATCCAGGAAATTTCATTCCTAAAGCATTTTTTAAGACAAGAAACTGCTGAAATGAAAATGGGAAGAAAGAGATAAAAGCTTGACCTGGTTAACCGGGTTGATGATTCCATATGTCAAAGAGCTGTTTTAGAGTAATATATTTGACATTACATTGGAGTTAATGTGAACCACAATTCAGCAAAAAATGCTAGAGGGGTGACAGACCAGCAAAATTCATCCAGCAGCTTAAGGAGAATTTTAAGGCCAAGCTTAGAGAGTGAAAATCATTTGTGGAAAATAAGAACAGAAAATTGCATCAAGTCCAGCAGGTTCAAAACAGTCCCAACAGATGAACTGAACACTATTTTTGAGGTTGAGGATGTTAAAGTCGTAACAGTTTGTAACAGCAAGTGTTCTAAACAGCAGGAGCTCTGCCTGAGATTTGTAGTGCACACAAACACACACAAGTTAAATGTATAGCATGTGTTATGTTACATGAGAGATATAATTTGCTATATATTGTGTTATATGTTATACATAATATATTGCAATTGTGTTATATATATGCTGTATATAACTATATATAGCATGTTACAGCTATACAAAGCCTATACATAATATATCTAACAGATAATTATAACATATAATTATATAGTATACATCCTAAATTATCTCTTACAATGCTCATGATGGCAGCCTGTGGCAAGTGCACCCCGTGTCTGTGCTTACTCTTGATTGAACTGTTCTGACCCATCAAGGGCTTTTCAGCTTAGAATCTCATCTACACCTTTTTTACATTAATAACTTGTGTGAGTAGAGAATCAGATTCTTTATAAAGAAATTGAGAGATTCCATTTCTAGAGGACAACCAGGATCTTTTCATTCTTTGTCACAGAATTTTATACCTTAAGCTAAAGAAGGTCCTATTCAATGCCAGTGTGTCACCCCATATTTGCTTTACAGGCGTCTCTCCATTCTCTGTGTGCTATATAAACATAACATCAGGGGGTGCAAATAAAACTCAGAGGAACAGATATGTTCAATAATGGGGAGATAATATTTTCAGTTGTGGGAGGGATTGCTTGGAACTTCTCCAGAAAGTGCTACAGTCTTCAGTCATTATTTTTTATAAAAACCCAACTATTGTTGAATAGTTTAGTTCCTCTTCGGTGCCACCAAAATCAGCTTTTTAAAATGTATTATTAAGATTTTACATTCAATGACAACCAATACAATTGTTTGAAAAAAGATGAGCCGAAGGAGAGAGAATGAAGAGAGAATGAAAATGAAGAAAAACAAGAAAAACAAGAATTTTTATCTCAGAGAATGACTTGTGAGATAGCATTAAGAAGATTAATACATGCAATCTGAATAAGTGATGTCTGAGAAAGAGCAACAAGCTGAAGGGCAAGGGTGAACACTTGGATAAGATGAAATATATTCACAAGAAATGTAGTGGCATAATAGAGTGATGGCAGGTAGTGGAATTTTAGTCTGGCTCTTATTGTATTTCTTTGCACACCTCTTTGATAGAATAAAAAATGATGGCTTGATTTAGCAATCTCAGTGAGTTCAAGTTGGCAAAGTAATGACCTGCTTTTGTTGGGGACTGAGTTTAGAATGAGTTCCCCGAGCAGTTCCAGAACCTTGGGGTTTTTTCAATTTTCACTGCTATATTTCTTCCCAGATGTTAAAAACTCCCCACCTGTTATATATTCTTCCCTATGAAGAAAGCAGTTTTCAAAATAATTGGCTCACTAAAAAGAAGTTTGAAGAATTTGAAAATATTAGTATTTCATTTCAAGATGTCAGCTTTAATTTTTAGAAAGATCTGTAAAATTTCTGGTTCATATTCCTTTAGAGTGAAGATGGATGGCCACGGGATACAGTGATAACAGTTCAACTTGGCTTTTTCAGAAAGCATAATACCAGTTGTTTTTTATACCCTATTTCTTGCACAAGCCTGATAAGCCTAAAAAATAGTAAACCATTTGATAAAAAAAAAAAAAAATCTGGATTTGTTAGAGCAGGTCCAGAGGAGGCCACAAAGATGCTCAGAGGGCTGGAGCTCCTTTCCTACAGAGACAGGCTGGAAGGCTCTGGGAGACCTCAGTTACTTCATTTATTCCAGTACTTAAAGGGGAAAGTGACTTTTGACAGGGGCAGGCGGTGACAGGACAAGGTGGAATGATTTCAAACTAAAAGCCGAGAAATTTAGATTGAATGTTGGAAAGAAGTTCTTAACTCAGAGGGCGAGAGCTTCCCAGAGAAGCTGTGGCTGCCCCTGGATCCCTGGAAGTGTCCCAGGCCAGGCTGGAGGGGCCTCTGAGCAGCCTCGTCAGGTGGAACCTGTCCCTGCCCACGGAGGAAGGGTCTGTTGGAATGAGATGATCCACAAGGTCCCTTCCAACACCTGCCTTTCTATGATTTGTGCACTGAGAATTGTGAGAAAGTGAAAAATTGACTTTTAATCCTGGAAGTAACACGAAGAAAAACTTGGTCAGCATTTCTGTAAATGCATGGGGTTACGTGACTAAAATCAAAATGGAACAAAGAAAGTTTATTTGGAGTATTTGCCTCCCGTTCTTCAGTGAGATTGAGCACTATTCCCTAGAAAATGTCTCTCCTCAAATGCTTTTGTCTGTAGTCAATTTAGTTTTATTTAATTATGCTTAGACACATCCTCATAAGGCCATTGCAGGGTTTAAATCATTGTTAGCATGTGCAGAGCGATGCCTGAATGGGAATTACCAAGGCTGTGGAAATATTATTATTACACTTTCTAGTACTGTTCTTAGGGTTTGAGTTAGCTTATATTCAGATAATTTCAGTATCCCTTTGTGGGCACAGGGTTTGTGGTGATTGGGAGCGGGGCTGTGGCCGAGCCCCATCCCTGATGGGCTGCAGCTGTGACCAGCAGGTGGGCAGCGTTGGGGTGATGGGTGCCCAGGGGCACTGACCAATCCCAGAGGGCACAGAGGGCACACAGGTGTCAGGAATTTAGGATGAAGGGTATAAAAGGCTGCACTGAAGCATTGAAGCTTTCTTTGGGGTTAGTTGTACCTCCGCTGTTGTCCCTCGAGAAGAATCAGTCTGCTGGGATTCTTTTCCTGCTTTTTGTTGGCTGTAAGTAATCCTTTGCTGTCAGTTGTAGTCTAATTGTTCCAATGCCTTTTGTAATTTATCTAAGAGCTGCTGTAATTTGAAATTATTATTGCACTTGTATTCAAAAACAATTGGGTGTCAGGTTCATTGCCAGATTTGTAATTAGGCCAGAGATGCTCCATTTAGTGTATTTAAACTCTGGAGCACTGCTGAGGAAGTGTGGGGAAGAGTTGCTCATAATTTATTCTATGTTTTGTTTTAAACATAGAACACTAAACCAACTGAACCACAAGCCTTAGGTGAATAGATTTCTTTACTTGTGGTATTTACAGCTTGGGTAAATTAGGTGTACATAATAACCAGCTGTCGACCTCCAGATGTAGTACAGTCAAGCTGTGTAAATTCTGCTGTCCCAGACACTGTGACTTTCCCTGATGCAGGGCTTGGAGGGCTGCTGTAAATAATTTCATACGGTGTAATCTAATTTCATGCCAGCTTTGGTTTTATTTTTATTTTTTCTAGCAATTTAATGAAAAGCATGTATGGGTGGCAAAGTCTGATTGCAGTGAAACTGTTGGAGCTCTACTTTTTTAGAACAGGGAGGCAGAGGAAACCAGGGAATGTGACATTTCATCTGCAATGCTTGCAGCACATGACAGAAAATTAATGAGTGAGGAGTCCTCACTTTTAGGAAAATGTAGTTCCGATATTGCAGCACCAGTAATAGAGTCTGGGCTGTTCTTCTGCCTTTAATTTTGTTGCTCAGGGTAATGGTGGAGTAATGAATTTCAGTGAAGCTGTTGAATAAATTGGATTATTTGACTGACTACCAAAACAGCCGTTGTTCTCTAGTGAGAAAGTTTCAAAAGCCTGATTTCTGAATAGGTCCAAAATGCCTTAATATGTCACTCATGGGTTTCTATACATTCTCTGGTAGAAGATTATTTCCTTGTGGTGTCACACTCTCTACACTCTGTTCTCCTGTGAACTCATTTGCCTGGTGTTATTGTTCATGTAATGAGTCATTAATTCTCAAGATTTCCATACCTTTCAGACCTGATGTAGTCTAATTTGGGCCTCACTTGTCATTTAATCATGAAGATTTTTGGGCTTCTTTCTCTTCCTCCTCTCTAGACACCTTTCATACTTTTGACTTCTCTCTTACTTCTTACAAAAAAGGTTTCTCTTGTATAAAACATATTTCATTTTAATTTCTGGTTAGACTTTAAAACATAAGTTAACTACCTTTATTAAACACTAATTACCACGTGACCTGCTAGTGTTTAATAAAAGCCTGCCAAAGGCATATTTCCTCACCTTGTGCTTTCAGAACTCTTACTACAATCACATCCAATGTTTCTTAGTCTAAACCAGCTGTGTTCAATCTCTGATTCACTTTCCAAGCAATCAAATTAGAATTGTGTTCATTCATCTTCGTGTCTTAGCCACTTTAAATGTATTACAGTTTTTCAAATCTGTCTGTAGTTTGTTGTGGAAATTAGTGAGGAATTAATGACTGATTTTTAACTGCACCATTATGCTGTAATGTCTCCAGGTTCTCAAAGCAAAGGGTTTGCTTCTATGAGTCCCACTTCTCTAAAATGTTTAACTTGAGGTGTTTTGCTCTGCAGTTTTTCTAGAGAACTTGTGTTCAAGCCTGACCTTTCAGCATTTTGAAGTAGGACATGAGTGTAGGCTCCAGCTGGTTGTCACTCAGCATGATACTAAAATGTTGTGGGGAAGAAATTACAGTATGCATTTTAGAAGTCTCTTTTAAAACCCGCTTTTACTGTAAATGCAGTTGGTTTCCCTGAGCTGTAGCCATGCAGTGGCTGTGCTGTAGAAGTAAACCAGCATTAATCTATTTTTGCATGGTCCTGTACAGAGTTTGCAGTATAAACCTGTGTGAATTTTTGGGCTCTTGAGCTGAAACACAAAAATAAGCCAGTGCTGGCAGAGTGTAACCTCCCAGCCCATGGTGCTGCAGTTTGATTGTCAGAGCTGGCAAGGTGAGGTGGATCTGAGCATGTTTGTGTGGATTCCTTTGGTTTGCAGCACGTACATGAGCTAGAGTTCCTCATTAACTTCTGGAATGATGCACATTGTTATGGGCTTAATTCTCCCTGACACATGGCTCTTCATAACCTCTACGAATTCCACATTTGGAATTGAATCCATCATAATTCTGTGTAAGCTGAAGGGGCTCCAGAAGCATTTGATGTACCAGACACAGTTGGAGTTTCCTGACAGAAATTTACTGCTGTACCTTCAGTTCCCAGCTTGAAATGGAAGGTATTAACCCAAGTATTTTGTGCTTTTCTTTGAGACATGGCTGTGTGTTAACAGAAAATTGATTAACAGCTTGCATGTGCATGTAACTATGCATACTGGAATAAATTAAGTGTAATTACACACATAATGTTACAATAATAGGTAATCAGTGAGTCTGAAGCTGCTCTGAATTAGACCTTCCCTGGGTTTCTTCCATCTAAGGAACCTGGCTCACTTACCTACATTTTGTAGCAATCCAGATTCAGAACTCATGCTCTTCTCGAGGTGAAATAGCAAACACAAAGCTTCTGCAGAGCTGTAGTGGAAAGCTGTGCCACTTGTTGGTGTTGCACATTCTTCCCTGTGCTTAGGTGTCCTTGGGTGAACTCATTTCATATTCTTAACCTCTGCCACTGTTTCAATCCAAGGCATTATGTCCTCATGTAGTAAGGGACTACTGACTCTTTTTCCCAGTCCAGTGAAACAGCACAGATGAAAAAATATTGTCCCTGTTTCACAATACTTAAAATTGTATTAGAGAGGGATTTCAGTAAGCAGCTGACCAAAAGCACTGGACAAGTAATGAAAACCTGCATCAAAATGGAAAAAAAATCAGTTTTTCAAAGAGATAAGATACACACAAACTATTTATAATTTTTTTTTTAAACTGTGTGCGTTATTGAAGCCAAAACTCTCTTTTAGCAAAACTTTTTGTGTCACAGATGCTGATCAGCAGGTAGCAGTGAAAGTGTTTCATGTGTGAGTGGAATTAAAATAGTGATGTATAACAGGAGTGCTTAGAAAGATAATTTTGATTTGACAACTCAAGAGTATTTCTAAAATTAATCAAGAATCAAAACCAAAAACTGACCTTTTTTTTTTTNTTTGATATAACCAGAGAAAATGTCCCTTCCTTTCAAGCTGATACTGCACAAGACTGGAAGGTTTATAAGTGTTGTGTATATCTAGGCTTAAATTTCACTTTAACATGGTACATTCCTGAAATTGGGAAAATATTTAAATCTTTTACTAAACCTTGTTGCATTACCAAGTGTTGTATGCCATAAGTGCAGAGCAGATCTGTGGCAGGACCAGCATTCTCACTTTGGAGTGAGAAGTAGGCCTTAAGAGCAAACTTCATGCTTCCCTTACAATACATTTATTAGTTTTATATAGATTTCTGGGGTTTGGGGGGTGTTTTTCACATAACAGTATCAGGAAGAGCTGCCTATTAAAGACCCCAATCAGTCTCAGTCTTCACAGAAGCAGAATTGTCATTGTGCTCCAGCTGTTTTGATTCCCCAGCCGTGTGGAGCAGGTACAAAATGCACTTATTTGGTTAGTTAAATAGATTTATGGTTGTTTGGCAGTGCCAGGATGATGGAAAGTGTTCTGCAACACCTGACTACATACTGAGAAGTTCCCTTTTCTGTTTTTTGAATTTATTTTAAATTTGATTCCAAATTGATTCTTTTACATGACTGCAAATCCAGATTGGATCCTTGCAGTGATCACAAAACACTGGTATTTCTGGATTAATTTTAGCCAGGATTTTTCGTTTCTGTGTATTTCAGACATTCCGCCTTGAAATACAAACTATTTTGGATCATTTAAGGTACTTTGGTTTCTGCTCTGAAAGCTGTGTGGGCAGGTCTCAGAGAGTAATTTTAAACCATTATTTGTAGCCCTGTTAAGCAGCAGGAAAGAGGAGAAAGCAGATCAGTAATTGGTCTCTGTCCAGCACAAACTGTTGGAATTGATTTGGCTCCAGGCTGCGAGGTACAAGGCAGGCAGTGCATTACAGGGATGGATCCCTGGTACATCCTGTTAATAGACACCAGGGGCTCTCACCTTCCCTGCCTCACACCCAGCTTAACCCCTGTGCTCCCATCCTGGTCCTTTTAGCACCTTGCAGTGTGCACTGCACCCACAGTGACCTCAGCCCTGCTGCAGGGACTGGCTCAGCAGTCAGGACAGATTAGTGATGTCTGTGCCCCTCCTATACCCCTGCAAAGAGCACATGAAATCCTCTTGGATTTGCACTGCTCAGTAAAGAATTCCCTGCTGTTAGTGGACTGTGTCCATTACAGTGGTTGCAATAAAACAGACAGTTTGAGTTTCCTCTTTAATAGAAAGATGTCGTTTAATCCTGCATAAAACAGCAACTTAGAGCTGCTAGTCTTGCTCCAATGAAAGGGCTGAAGGATTTTCAATATGTAGTTTAAAACCAAAGAAGTCTGTGTTACTTCTGATGGTTGGATCCTTGTGATCTTCTCTTGGTTTCTGATTGGATCTGGTCAAGCATCCTGTCTGACACATCTCCAGATATCATTTATGTGTGGCAAATATTTTAAGCTTTTATGCTGAGTACACACACTGCCATTACACACAGGGAAAACATCTAGGTTTGATTCAGAGACAAGCTTGTCTGTATAGCAGCCTGTTCTGAGAGCTATATTTGAGCCCAACTGCTTGTTCTGTGCTCTGTCAGACTGCCACTGTCAGATAAATGTGTACTGAAACCTCTCACAGAGCCTTGCTGAAGCTGAGAGTCCTTCTGTTCTACTTGCCTGCAGCAGAATGAAAGCGCACAGAACAAGATCTAACGGTCCCACTCCATTCCACACTCCTCAGGTACCTCTGAGTAAGGGACTGCAGAATTAGAGGCCCTGCAGGCTCTTCAGGAGGGTGTTTTCACTGAACTGATATATCCAGTTTGTCAGCTCAAAGCAAACCCTCTGTTGTTGAGGGACAGCTCAACACTCAGCTTTGGGTTAGATGGTCCCTGGAGAAAGTTCCAAGTCCCTTTAAGCCGTTCTTCACTCTTGACCACGTACTCCTTCCTTTCACTTCCCTTCCTTTGTCTGGTCCTCTCCTTGGTGAGCCAAGTGAGAGCAGTTGAATGGCAGAAAGCAAACTTCAAGAACAAAATAAAGGTCCTAAGAGAGAGAGAGGGGATATTGAGACACAAGGATTACTTCTTTTAAAGGGCAGGGATTATTACATCAGTTTAGCTGTTTAATCCTTATTAATGTTCATTACTTTAGTTTCAATGTACAAACAGGCTGGAAAAAAACCCGAAATGATTGTGTGGAGCATTTAAACCTTACCATTGATTTGAAGGATTAGAATAGAAGAAGTTACATCTCAAAAAGTGTTCTGAATAGAGCCTTCCTTACCTCCCACAGTGCTCTTTCCCCCTTTATGAGATTATACAGTAATTTCCTGGGGTTCATGGGGATGTGTTTTCCCCTTCAGGTTTTGGTATATGTAGATGCCCATTTGTTCAAGCTGTTGAAGAAGGCTAGAAAGGGTTTCCTCACTGAAGAGCCTCCATCAATTCTCATGTACGTTTTACAGGTGACTTTATTGCTAGACTGACCTGACAATGGGTCCTCACTCCCAGTTCTTACATTTTGGAATAACTCCATGCTCAGTGAAACTGCTTTAAGTCAGTGGCCAGGGATTACCAGCCTTGTCCCAGAAACCCTTTGGAACTGAAGTTCAAGACAGAATAAAGGAAGCAGTGACCAGCTTTCTGCTGAAATTCCAATGATGTTTTCAGCTTTGCATATATACACAGAGTTCATGAATTTGAATGGTTTGTGACTGTAATTCCACAGATAACCCCTCAGCTCCAGTGCGTAATTATGCCTATTTCCATAATCAACCAAAGTTTTTATAAATACATCGCCTTTCAGAGAAATTTCCTAGAATGGCTTCAGTTGGAGGGGACTTTAAAAATAATTTCATTCCAACCTCCCTTCATGGGCAGGGACAACTGGACTGGGTTGCTCAGAGCCCCAGCCAAGGCACTCTCAATCTCATCCTTATTTTGCATTAAAAAAGGACGCATAGAATGCTTTTGCATGATTAGCTAAAATCCATCCTTAAGAGAAACCTCTCTGCCAGTGCTTTTTAAGTCCTGGAATTACTCTTTGTTGTAAAGGACCCTCCTTGCTTTAAGAAGCTGGCATTAGGACAGTGTGTTTTCCATTACAATGACAAGTACATATAAAACACAAATCCCACAGGAGAGCCTCAACTGTTTAAGGGGGTTTAGTGTCAGACACTCATTTCTGGGAGGCTGGATTAGGAATTGGAAAAGATGCTTTTACTACAGCACTGAGCTGGTGTATTAATGTGGATCTGCATGTCAGGAATACAAAGTGTACTGAAAGGCCAGCCTTTTCTACTGCATATGACAGCTACAGAGATTCCTTTTTACACCGAGACGTTGATGTTTACCACTTTGAAATGCCATTTTTTTCCTCAACAAATCCCACTGGATTAATTCTTCTTTTCAAAGAAAAAAAGCAGTACATCAAAATTATGTTATCTGACACTGAAGAGACAGAAAATCTGCCTTTTGGCTATTTTTCCTTATCTGTGTTTTTGGATGGTATTTTTCTGGACTTGGCTCTCCTCTCACTTGCATGCTTGTGAGTCAGGACTGTCTCAGAAATCAATGATACTACAGCACTCTAAATTTAATGTAAGAACAGTTTCCAGGCCTATGTGTTTATTCATAGACATTAATATCTAAGATACCTAAAACTTCTAAATACTTAGTTTTTAATGCATTATTGCACTGGCCATTGACTTCTAAGATTTAGTAATATTTCTTAAGAACTGATTTTAGAGAGATTCTATTAGTCTGTGCTTTTTAAATTGATCTAGTCGTACTTGAAAAAGACTTAAATATCCTAATTGATTTTGACTTGATATTAACCACTGAATAACTAATTACCCATAGTTACAGTTAGATTTTAGGCAAAAGCTGGAATAATATGCATTTATTGTTTATTTTTTTCATTTCCACCTTTATAGACATTGATGTAATAGTAAGTAGGAGTCAAGAATGAAGCAAAAGCTGGTCAAATTAGCCTACATCTAATGACTTGGTTTGTAATATTGATGGACAATTTGACAATTTTGAGCCACCTTTGAGCTGGTATAGATGAGGAAAAATACTTTAAAATCATATAAATGCTGAATAAATTGCAACTGGGAAATGAAAGCATTTTATGACTTCATTTATGAAGCCATTTTATGACTTTGACCACGTTACCTTCTGCCACTTATGAGGAAATCCTAAGAGTAGAGGAGGAAAGAATGTTTCCAGTATTGTTTGCTTAAACAATTATCAGATGTCCTGGGAGCATTGCTGCTTATGTGGAGATTGGACTACTGAGTTAGGATAGCACAAACATGCTTCCCTCCTTCCCCAGAAGCTGAAATCAGACCTATCCCTTATTAAACAAACAGAGCAAAGTAATCTTTGGTCATACCTAATATGTATAAAATTCATGAATATGGAGAGACCCAAGTCTCAAGTCAAAACTCAGCAAGTTTTTTGTCCCACTGTCTTTTTACAGATATGCTACAGAGATGGTTAGGCTCTGCAGTAAATACTTGTGCTGTTTTATTGCTGTTCCCCAGTGGCAAGGAGGGTAAAATCCCCAAATCCCCCTTTTCTCTCTCTTTTCTGTCCTCCTTTGACCGTCACAAGTCTCAGACAGGAGTAGAATCCAGTAGGAGTTTAAATTATATGAACAAACCTCTTTGTGCTCTTCACTGCCAGCAGCTAAACCACAGTTTAGTAGTGCAAGCCACAGGATCCCAGTGTCCCTGAGGACCCTGTCCAGCCCCCTGCTCAATGCACTTGCAGCTCTCAGACGTGGGTTCCCCACTGCCACCCCCGTGCTAGCCCTGTTATTAAAATGTTAAAAATATTTAATTCATTTTACAAGCTGTTCAGTTGTTGCCCAAAGGCTCTGCTGTCAAAAATCCTTTCCTGTTTAGATGTCTCTAGAATCTCCTCTTAACCAACTCGTCTGCCACTTTCTAATTAGCTTTAATAAGCTTCAAATTCTTCTCCAAGGAGCTGATCCTCACCTGGATGAGTTGTCACATTCTCACACTGATGAAGATTGGGTAGTTTTCTATCTAGGTTCCTTGCCCTTAACGATGGACACAGTATTTTTATTCCAGAAACAGCAAACCCTTTTACTGAAGCAGCAAACAGTAGAATTTACCAAGATTTTCCTTCTCAGGATCAGGTTTGGGAAAAGAGGAGATAGCAGTTCTTAGTTTTATAAAAGGTAGTTTTTGATCCTCAGACATGGATATTTTACAGATGCCTGAAGAAGAGTGAGATAAATCATAATGAAAGGTACAGAAAACTTCTGCTGTGTTAGAACAAAGCTTTCTGTTACAACAGTGCCAAATACAACAATGTGAAAATTAAGTAATACGGTTCCTAACTGGCTACTGCTGGTTGGAAGTTGTAGGATTAAAGTTGCTAAAATATTGGCAGTATTCATAAAGTTGCATGATTTTAGAAGAAGAATCATGTTATCTACACACTCTTCAAAAAGCAATGTGAGTGAAGGGAAATAGTACTGAAAGCAACAGAGATAATACAGGTATTGCCCACATTTATAATAAGTTAACTTTATAGTGCCAACTTTAGTTGTCTAGGTATTATATAATACAACTTCACTGATAGATTATCCATTTGTTTTGAAAGTTTGAGCGTGTCAGACAGTTGCAAATAAGAAATTAGAGATCTGCTGGTGCTTTTACCGTGCCAGTGGACAAAGAGCCGATGTTTGTGCTCCTGCAGAGCTGTGCAGTGAGGGCAGAGCTCCTTGTCCTCAAAACTCACATTCCAGCCACTGCAGAAGTAACTCAGTTTCACATCTATTCATGCTAAATCTCATTAGAAATTGTGTGGAATTCAACTGACTGTTTTATTTATGTATTGACCCAAATTAATTTCCACTAGAGGTGCCTTGATTTCAGTGCTTTTAAATCAGATAGGTTTCTTCACTTAGAGCACTGGCACTGCATCAGAGTGCAGGATTCTTTTACAGACCTTCACTGTCATTGGGTCAAGTGTCCTTTTGTGACATTTGGCCCAGACAAAGCTGCTTTTGATAACACAACTCAGTAGAGTTCTAAAAATAACATTTTTCCAGTATAATTTTGGTAACTGCATGGATTTTGTGGCATAGTGGATAATAAATTTGTTAAAAAAGAAATGGCTGCTCAGAAACCTATTCATTAATTGGAAGTTTATTCTCATTTTTATCTGTAACAAGTCTAGGTATAGGAATATCTTGCTTGTGCAGGTTTGTTTAAGTAGTATAACAAGTATGCAATTAATTAATTTAGGATAAGAGATAAAGAAAAACTTGCATGGCTGAAAATTCTGGAGTAACTTGGCAGAAATATGAGTAACATGCAGAACTAAAATTAAAGACAGAAGTTTTCTTCCAAATGGTCATCCTTTTCAACGAAAATAATTTATTTAATTAAAGAAAGTTTCTATAGAATTTATCCAAAAGTGTCCATTTATCCAAATCTACGCACCAGTGGGGATTGTATTATGGATATCTGTAAGTGCAGAATATTTTAATGTTATAACTCTGCCATTAGTTTAAAATACGTTCCTCTCGATTTGTTTTTTACAGCTTTACACTTCATCAGACTGAATAAGTAAATTATTGGTAATGAATCAAGCTTTACTGTCAAAGAAAAAGGCTGAATTTATTGATTATGAAATGGAATTGCAAGAGAAAGTACAAATATGTGATAAAAGTGTTTCAATTTTTCTAGGGGTGTATTTTAAGTTCCCTCTTGATCACACAGGGAATAACTTTCAGATAAGTAAGTGCTTTAAAGTCAGATGTAATTCTAGAATGTACCGAGACCGTTATTCGAATGCTTTGTCTACATAATAGCTTAGCTATCCTTTGCAATAGATGGATGAATTTTGATATTAACTACTAACACTTCTAAAAGCTGTTTCATTTTCAGGGGCTGTCCATGTCAGCAGCCTCAGTATTCCAAGGTCAGTTCATATTATAGAAGAGCTTATTGACCATGGCAGAGATAGAAGTAGCATTCACTATATGTTTTTTAGACGAGCTTTTGTACGGAATAACCTTTTCAGTCATATCCACAGTTGGTATCTCACGGTGCTGCCTTTTCTGGACGAACATGAACAAACTTTTCCTGTCTTTACAAGGTAGAATGAAGTTTAGATCTCAATGCAGGATAATACAGCTGACCTCACAATGAATGTGAGTGACCATTTTTAATCTCTGCTGAGGTGCGGAGCACTGACGGCTCTTGTTAAGGGTGAGAAGCAGGGCAGGTATTAATGCCATGCTTCTCAATCCTTGCCATTATGCTTGTTGGAGAAATGTTGATGCTTTAAGCGGCGCGCCGCCCCGGTGTCCACTCGGGCTCCGGCTAGCTCTCCGGGGCAGCGCACCGAGTGTGGCCGCTCCCCGTCCCGCCCGATCGGGGTTTCGGGGCAGTCGGTGCAGCCCGCGCTCCCTCGCAGAGAGCGCAGGACAGCGGCAATAAGGGCAGCGTCGAGGAGACGGAGTAATTCGAAGGGAGAGAGACGGGCAGCTTCGGGTGTAGGACAGAGAACGTTTATTGAGGTCCAGGGGTCCACGAAGCCACGAGGCTAGCTCAGGGAGCACGAGGTTTTAAGGGGGGGTGGAATCCAGGGGTGGAAGGATACAGAAACCAATCGGGTGAGGGTGGGGGAGGAATTGCTTACAAACACAAAAAAATAGGGTCGAGGGTGGGAGTGAACCAAGATACAGCAACTAACGAGGGAATAGGGATAACATAACTGACAGGGAAGATTCCAGAATAGGGGTATGGGTTAAGGGAGGATTGACACTCTCGTGGGTTGGGTGTAAGAGATTGACAGGGAAGATTCTGGAACATGGGTATGTGCCCTGGGGAGATTGGCAGGTGCAAGGGAAGGAGGGTGAACACCTTATTAGGAAAGGAGGGGTTCGGGGCAAACCATCAGGGATTACAGAATAAGGGAGGTTTTAGGGGGATACCAACAGTAATATAAGACATTCAACAATAATATAAAACATTAGAAAACCCACTACCACATTAAGTACCAAAAGCATCTTCCTTCTGACTTGCTTGGAATTTGCTCAGACCAGGCTTGTCCTTTAGCCAAGCAAAGCTGAACAGACCTTGCAGAGCAATTATCAGCACAAAGTCATAATCTAAGCCAGTAAACTGACTGCCAGCCTGGAATACATTAAACATCACTGGCCAACACTGTGAAAGGTCTGACAGTCTTGTTTCTGGCTGCTATTAGGATGCTGTGGCAAATATATCACCACCTGAGTTGTTTGAGATAGCTTTATTATGCGGAAAAACATAAAATATTTTTAATAATAAATACATTACCAAAATTGCCTATAATAAATATGAGTGAGTTCTTTAATTTTGATATCAAGCAGAATAATAACAGATAAAGATTTTCAGAATTTGGATGACTATATTAAAATATTTCAAGTTTATATATTAGAAGACGGGTTGCAGGATAGCCTAGGAGATTCTGTGAATGAGTAAAGATCAAAATAGGACTGAAACTGAGCAACAAATAGTAGAAACAGATTAATTACTTATGAATCTTTAGTTGTTAGTGGACTGACATTCCCAAATGATGAAGAAAAGTGGCTGCTAGAGTATATGTCTTCTGCTTGTCCATTACAGAAAATTCAACTTGAATTTGACAGCAAACCAGATGTAGTTGGTTGCTTAGTTCAAGGTGGTTTATCTGTTCAAATACTCTACAAGGTGCTTATAGCTCTGTTTGTTCACATCCATGCAGTCCCACCTAGAGACTGTTTTTCTGGTTTGGTTCAAGACACTTTGGTGGCTGAAGCAAGTGAGCCGCTCTGAGCAGAACTGAGCATCCAGCTGACCTCTCTGCTGTTGGTCCAAGTGACACTGAAAATGGTACCCTTTCTGTCGAGAAAAAATGACTTTACAAAACACTTTTCAATGAAATACACTCAGAAATTTACTCATGAGAGTAACTCTTCAAGGAACTGACAGCTTTTACAATGATCTTAGAATCAAAGGCTAGGGTATATTTAAGGCCAAGTTCATATAAAACTCTTGAACTCTGCTTCCTCTGTCCTTTGAACATTGGCAGCAGACTCATACTTCTAATGGATAAGTTAATACTCTTTCTGTATTTGCTTCACACTGTGAGTGATAAGAAATGTTCAGAGTTTCCAGTCATGTATTTTCACAAATAAGGAATACGAGCATGCAGCATGAATTAGAGGCTGTCCCCCTGAAATGGGAAAATATTCTCACTGAAGTGTGCAAACCAGTATACATCAAGTGGGATTATGCTTTCAGTAACAGAAAGAAAATCTTTCCAAGGAGGATGTTCACTTGCAGGTGATTATTTTAGTTAGATTCTCTCAGTTAAACGTGGGAAAATCTTGCTACTCCTTTTCTGTAGTTGTGCCTAAGCTTCAGGCAAAAACTGAATATTTAAAAACTGAACTGTTTTTAAACATTGATATTGAAGAATTTTGCTTTTAACAAATGTACAGTGCCTTGGTAATGTGAGCTGTACTGCCAGTGAGTAAGCTGAGCACATCAGTGAAGCAACAACTTCCTCTTGGGTCAGCTTCTTTCCCTGGAAGTGTGTTAGGAATAGATCTGTGTGGAACTTGGTCATGTCCAATATTTTGGATTCAGTTGTTTTTCTTTGTTGGGCTTGTTTGGAATATCACATTTGCTATTGGGCTGCTTTCTGTGTTGAAGGAAGTCCAGACAGTAGCTATGGCTCTATAATTTCCCCCAACAGCTCTACCCCCACTGATTTTTCCTTCCTTATTCTCACAGAAAAGGTGGAACTTGCTAGACTTTGCTATGCAGGCTGTTTATGATAAATATATTTTCTATTTAAACTGTATTTTTAATAGCCATATCAGTTTACATCCTTGACATTCATGGCATAAAATGAGCAGTAGACAAGTGGCATTACCAAAATTTAATTTTTCGTTGCATATGAATGGATTTATCTCTATCTTACAGTAACTTGAATGTAAATTCTGTCAGGAAAAACTAAAAATATTTCCATAACACTTTGATGATTTAGGGTCATATATGACTTGGTGAAGGTGAGATGTTCCTGAGTGAATCAGGTGGGTTGTGGGTATGAATCTTTGCAAGAAAACACAAGCAAAATCCAGTGTTTGCTCTCAATGTTTCTCCTTAGTTAATCTGTGCTGATGGGTTGTTCTAACTGTGTACAAGCATTGGTTTTTTCACTGCTGATCTTATGTTGTCTTAATTGATTTCCTTTTGACTTCTCTGCTTGGTTAACTATACTCCCTGCTGAAAAGAGAAGTGGGGTTTTAAAATATTCTTTTAATGTTTAAAATAGTTGCAATACTAAATAAGTTACCATATCTACTGATTAGTGGTTTTGTTTTGGTTTTTTTCTTTTTTTTTAGTTCTTCAAGAGGGATTAACTGTCCTCCTCTAACTCACAGGAACTTTGGTGCATTGATAGAACCATGACTTGCCATTGACAAATGAAAGTTTAGGGAGCCTTTAGCGTTCGCTTTAAAGGGCTGTTAAATTAACCAAGAGCTCTTAAATGAAAATCATTTGCTACCATATCTGAACAAGCAATTTAGCAAAACAAAGTATGTTTTTTAGAGTAAATTATTTTTAGGTAAAATGCTTTGAATGCTGCCTAAGGTTCAGAACCATGAAAACCAGGATAGCCTCAGTAAACTGAAATTAAGTATAAAACGTTGTTATATAAATATTTAGTCTCATTTTAACATATGTAACTCTTTAGCACTTTTTTCAATGAGACAAAATGGTTCCAAAGTTTTAGAAGTGTGTTTTGGTTTATGACTTGAAGAATATTTGCTGAGAGAATTCTGCTAAATATATTTCTCTGTCGGTAAGGAGAGTTTCAGAAACCTTAGGGAAAGTATTGATAAATGCAGGCTCATCTGATAAAAATTTATGTTCCAACAAGCATAAAAGCTCAAGCTTCAGTATTTGCATCTTAAATTGCAATCTGCCTTGCTTTATTTAGGTGGTGTTCTTAACTGTAAATAAATATCAGACATCATATATAGAAATATATATATATGGTAATTAGTGATAAAAAATACAGTGATTTTCATCATTTCACGTTAACGTGGTTCCCCGTAAAAACACCATGTTTCCTGAACTGTGTAAGAATTCCCAAGTGCATTTAGATACTGTTTTCTTGTACAGATTACACTCAAGATGGAGGAGAAAAAAAATAGCATTATCATGTAAGAGCACAGTTGTTTTTTTAAATATGTGCTGACTTTTATTGCTGCAAATGATGCCAGGAGTAAATATCTGCTTGATTAGTGCTGGCTCTGTATGTCTCTCTTTGATCTTTGAATGGTGTTTGCTGGCAACCAGTTATGCTGAGTTTAGAAAGGAACTACCAGGAGGTCTGTTAGCAACATGGATGTAGAATAATTTCTGACTTAAGATCTCCTTAAAGAAAGGAATAAACCCCACAAGGTTTTTTTGTTGCAAAACCCAACTAGGAAAAAAAATTTGAAATGGCAGTTTTCTAATATAGTCAACTCTGGAATGAAATATGTCCGTAAATATTCGTGTGCATCAAGTTAAGCATTTTATAACTTAAGGGATACTGTTTGTTGTGTTTTGGGTTTTTTTTACAGACACTGAAAGTTGTGAGAAGATATGCTTATGAAATTTCCAGTGTGATAGAGTTAGAACTCTTAATATATACCACACTTGAATTAATAAATAATCCTACAGATATGCTATCAAATATTAAGCATCTGATTGTGACAGCTGTATCAGGTGGCTGAAACAGCAAGACAGAAATACAACACCAATAGAACATATTAAATTAATTAATTTTAAAAAGAAAAAGTAAAATGTCAAGTGAACTTTGGTTAGGAAGTTAATTCTTTGTTCAAAATTCTTGCCTGAAAATAAATTATTTCACAAGTTTCTTTTAAAATTTCTTTAGACTGCAGAAATAAGATATTTGCCTCCAGGGAGGTAGGTGTGACAACAGAGATCACTAGAACAGCAATTATCTGGGTGCTGCCTGCTTTTGGTTCAGATGCTCCTACTGGGAGAAACGGCTGCACTCCTTGAGCCATGCCAAGGGAATTATCTTCTGTAAAGGAATGTCTGAATAACCCAGCCAAGGGGAATTACCAGTGTGCAGGCAAGGGAGGGATCTCAGCCCCACCTCTGCCCAGCAACCCCAGCTGGGACCCAGGTTTCCTCAAATCCCCTGTTCCATTGGCATTCCTACATCACCCTCCACGTGAGGAATGGCTGGCAGGGCTGCCTCTGTTTGCTGTGGTGAATTAAGGTCCAGCTCTGTCACCGCTGCTTCAGGAACAGCCCAAAGAGCCACACAGACTCCCAGTTTCTCAGGAGACAATAAAGAACAATTTATTGGCCACCACACACTTCTATAGACAGGATTGTTAATTAGCAACAGCACCTTGAAGACACAAAAGTAAGAGGAACCTCCCCCCAGTATCAGTATGTGTGTATAATTTTAGTAGTGCTTGCCAAGAAATAGTGATTCAGTCGCTTGCTTTCTATAATTCATAAAGATATAGTTTATAGGGAAAAGTGATGGGGGTAGTGGACGAATATGTGTAGATTTATTTTAGTAAATATTGATTCATCTAAAGATAGAATTACAATATAAAATATAACCTGATTTACAAGTGGAAATAAGGTAAAAATAGCAAATATAAAAGAAAAGTATATTAATATACTTGTCCTTTTATATTTCAGAACAACAGCTCTATTTATTCTGTGACCTCCCTTTCCCCTATCTGCTTTGGAGCTCCTTTTCTGTTTCCTTTGAAGGTTTTGAAAATATTCCCATTGGACTAAATTCAATATTACTATTTAAGAATCCTCTGAACCAAATTAAGCATGTACTCATCTAGATTTTTAAATTACAGAGGAGTCACTTCTTTGAAATGCACACATGTGAAATGCCATGGGATTATTGATATGGAGAGCTCTGTAGAATTCCCTTGTTTTCCTTCAGGGAAAAAAATGATAAAATTATAGATCCTACACAAATCTGTCCATTTCACTAAATTCCACAAGCAGCTTGGAGAAAGTGCAGTGGGACTGCAGATGTTGTTTTGGTGCTTATATGTGCCACTGACAGAATTACTCTTTGGAGTTTTCCCTCTTCCATGAGGGGTTAAATTCTTGTTTTATGGATGCACAGGGACACGGGCCTGCACTGCCTTCATTCCACTGTTGTTAGACAGGGATGGAAAATGCAGTGGTCTGATCTAACACTGGATTTTCCTGATAGATTGTGTTGTCTGCTGGCTGTTAACTGGTGGAAAAGATGCATCTTTCTTGGCTGTTTGTATAGGAGTAAAAATTACGAACAGCCTCCATATCCTCTCTTTGTTCTGCAAATGAACATTTCTGATCCCCCCCTTGTTAGTTTTGTAGAGCGAACTGCATTCTCCAGTAGGATGTGATGTAGATAAGAGTCTTGGCTTGTAATGCTGGTATCATATATAAATTAATTTAGACTGAAATGATATATAAATAACTATATATGTAATAGTATTGGAACTGTGCATTTTGTATATATTTTCATCAGTCCTAGCACTTTACACAATGAAGATCCTACAGGAATCAATGGACATACCTGGCATATGTAGGGTGCAGCATGTGACTGAGCAGTCTCTGAATCTCTGTTCATATAAACCACAAAATTCAGAGATGTCTGTATTCCAAAGGAGAATGTGGAAATGCAGGAAATCCAGACTGATCTTGCATCCTAGATAAGGCATTTGAAAGCTTCATGACTGCTAATTGTCTATTAACCCTTTAGTCTGAGAGTTAAGGAAATAGCATTTTCCTTGCAGGCCTGCCTATGATTAAGATCTAAAAAAATATTGTTTTTCTTGTGGGGTTGTGTAACTGATGGGGTGCAGGCCAGAAAATTGAAAAGGAGTTTCAAATTTATTAGCAAAAAATATTGTCATTGTGTCACTTAATCTGAAAAGACTGTGTCCTGGAATTAGCTTGCCTTTGAAATTACAGACATGTCGAATTTGAACTTTTGGTAACTACAACAGTATGGCTGGAAGGCAGGGAAACACAAATCTGCTGTGTAATGTGCTGGATAAACAGGATACCAAAAGAGCCTTTGAATTTAAATTAGCTAAAAAGACCTACAAAAGAACTGACTTTCTGACTTGCCACAACATCAGTTCCTGTTAAAGCAGAGGTCAATGAAAACCTGACTTCATCACAAATCAACTTTTTTGTTTTTTCTTCTTTTGAAAAAGAGAACAATCTTTAGTGAGTTTGTGCTTTGGTTTGGTTGCTGTTTTGTTGGGGTTTTTCCCATTCCCCCTAAAGATAAAAGAAATACAGGTTGTAATCTCTCACGTGCACAGAATGTGCATTACATATTTATATTATATTATATTATA